>CM021733.1:3951032-4097311 GCA_011075105.1 Heteronetta atricapilla
TATAGGAACATTCCAAAAAAAGACTGATAAAAGACTGATAACAAATGTGTATATATGCATTCCCAAAAGAGTTGGGAATCTAAATTTAAACATAATGATAGTTTTACTAGGATATAGGTATGAAAAACTGTTCACTAGCCATGCATTAAATTCAAGACAGTTTCCTCAAGATATGACACCAATGACTGTTTTTAGTCTGGTGACAGAATATCTAAATATTACTATTTGTTTAGTGCACTGGCCACTTATCAAAGGAAATGGCTCACTTTAAATTGTTTTAAGAACTGTTTCTGAAAACTCGTTATTTCTAACTAGAGGAATATTAATCTTACAAATACAAAAATATGAGCTAATATTGTTCAGGTAGATAATCTTGAATGCTCTATAAAATCTCCTTAAATAACTGCTTTTTGTGGTTTGCCCTCTTTGAGGCAGAGGCAAAGAACAATTCAAACTCAATTTTTCCATTTGAAAAGAACTAACTTTCAGAACAATTAACTTGTATTGAATGTCTCAAGTATAGACTCTTATGAATGGGTAGCAAGACTATTCAAGAGACCTGAGATACCTGTTAGGTAATGGTCTTTAAGTGTTGTTACAAGAATGGCTGTTAACGCACTTAATGCGTTGACTTGAATCTGTACCTGAATATGAAAGTAACTTTAGTCTAGAAATTATTTTGAGTCTGTGTATTCTGTTTTTCTAGTTAACTGGCCAGGATTCAGCATTCAAAGATGGTGATAATCCAGAAGATGTGAAGAGAAAATCTACAGAAAATGTAATTTTTAAATGGTTTTATTCTAAGTGGATTAAATGAAAATCTGAATGGAATATTCTAGTACCTAGACAACTTCACATAAATACACATTTATTGATGTAAACAAAAATGCTTTTTGTATAAATTATTTCAGTCTTCATTTCCCAAATATTACATCCACATACCATGTTACATGCTACCACTGATCTTTTTAATGTCTAGTATCTTGCCATTCCTGAAATTTAGTTATTTTTTAACCACTTGATTCACTCTTGTAGGCTAAGACTACTGTGAAGACTAAAGCATTTGACCTCTCACAGGGAGGATACAGAACTGTATATTTAGTGTAGCTTGTTACTGAAACAAACTTTTGAGTGCACACCCTCAAATCAAGATGTGGTCTTGCTGGCAGAGTAAAGGTTGAAATACCTGAAACATTGCATGTGAGCTCATGTGCTTCAAGAAAAATGTTGATTATTTTTCTTAACCTTAAAGGAGGTGAAGGGTGTCAATGCATGTATGTATTTGGCATTTAAGTATCTTAGCTGCCAAACCTTGCTGTCTCAAGTCATGAATTTGAGAAAACTATGTAATACATCCCTTTGAACTTTTTAGGTTGCCCTTGGAGGAAAATCTGTGCTGATTCCAGTTATTGACACATCAAGGTCACAGGTATAGTGCCTTAATGATCATAGGTAAAACAAAACTAGAATTTTCCCTGCATGTATAAAGTTTTTTGTACTATTATCTTCTGTAGAATGGGTCCTGCTAAGTAGGTGGTAAGCCTTTACATCTCATGCTTCTATTGAATTGAATGGCTGAACAATGAGCTTCCTGGCTGCAGAACTGAAGTCCAAGACTAAAACCTATTGGACTTGAAGGACCCTGACTCCATTCATTTGAACCGTGACAGTTCATTTCCTAGTTTGCTATTTTCTTCCTAAAGGATTGCATATACTCCTTGCAGACAGTTCATAGTGTTCTCAGCTGTAATTACTTTAAACACTTGTATACTCATCACTGTGACAAGATTTGAAGCTTTGAAGTACACAAGTAGCTTAAATTCTGGTGTCAGTTGAAATGTTGAAAAAATGAGTTATAAAATTGGAAGTATTCCAGACAGTAGAGACACTGTATTCCTAACCCATCAGTCCAAGAAGGGTGGTAGCTTCCTTTATTATGCCATTGAGCAACTTTTCTTTCATGAATTTAGATAATTACTTCCTAAGGACAAAAAGAAGCAAGTGTGCAGAGGGGAAATACTCTTTCCTTTGAAAACAAGCGGTAAATAAGTGGTATGGTGGAGAACACCCTTCTTTGTAAATATTTTGGGCCATGCTGATTTGGTACATAAAGAATGGTACTATATTCAGCTAGAAAAATGTTTGTCTGCTGCTACTTGTGAGTTCATGTGTTGAAAACTTCCCTTTTTTATGGCATCTTTTTGTGTTTTAGAGACTTTCCAGTAAAGAACTACCAGATTCTTCATCTCCTGTTCCAACAACTAATATTCGTATTATTAAAAGATCCATCAGACTTACCCTTAACCGGTAACCTTTATCTCTTCAGGTAAAGATATTTTAGTGATTCACAGTAACAATACACACTGATAATAACAAAGAATTGACTGTTACTGTTGCTGTACTGCAGTGTCAGACAATTACATATTTCTGTTTGTGTTTTTTGACCTGCAGGTGCTGTAGGATACTCCTATTGTTGTGTAGCTTTTCCAAGATCATCAAGTGACAAGTCACAGTCTACAAAAATCATGGCCTTTTAGTAGTATTAACTTAGGTGCTTTCTCCCTTTGGAACTACTTTGTATGCGCTTGCAACATCTGTCTTTATTAGTCTTTTTAAAAAGTCTTAACTATCACTAGCTGAAAAAGCTTTCTGAAATAGCCACAAAAACAGCTTGTCCTGTAACTTGGATTCAGAACGTATGTAAACAGGGTTGACTAGTCACTACATCTATATTCTGTTTTCAAGCATGTAGGAATGTGCTTGTATTCATTTGAGCTTTCCTAGTCGCTGTAGATATGTTGTTCTTACCTTAAGTTATCTTCCAGTTTGGCACATGCACTCCTATGCGTCTGTCACAATTGTGCTCAGCTTCCACATGCAGTAGCTTTCCACTGTCTAGCACAGCCATGCACTACCTAAGTATTGCCTCCCATGGAGGCCCATAAATAATCTAAATACTGAAGAAAAAGCAACAGAGGATGCTACCAAGGTACAGAGATGATAGACAAACACATCCCATCACGTTATATCTTTTTCCTTAAGACTGCTCCAACATGAGACTTGAGTTCTGTTTTCACTGGGTAGCTGAGCTAAATTCAGAACACGGAAGCGAAGATGCATCTCAACATAGCAGCAGTTGAGGCTGTTGTGACACTGCCCACCTGTAAACTGCGGTCTTTAAAGCAACTGGCATATAGAAAGTGGTACTGCGTTTCAGTGAGATCCTGGAAGCTGTTCAAAATGGTTACTTAAACTTGTAGTAGCCTTAAGTCTGGTTCTGTGAACAAACTGATAACACTGGTTACCCAGTAAAGTGCATTAGGGTTTTTGGGGGTGGAAAGATTCTAATTATGGGAAATATGCTATCTTTCTATTATAACTTGTTTATAATTGGTGATTTTTGTAAATGAAGTTGTATGTCTTTTCCAGAGTATTTTTGTATGTACTGTAAAATACTATCATCCAAAGAAACTTGAAGTCTTCAGTTGTCTTTCCTCTGTCTTTTTTTAATGTAGATGGGTTCTGATTAAGGAAAAGCAAAAGTGAAAATAAAATGGCAAACCAATTGCGCGGAGGGACAGGGACAGGTGGGCACAACTTTTCTGCAAAATATAGTCAGTGAGTTAATATCGCTGCTTCCCTGTTGTTGGTATTTCCAGGCATTGAATGAATGCCCACAGAATGAATAGTGCAATTTGTAAACTGAATGGACAGCTGAATTCCCGGTTTGCTATTTGAACAATAGATACCCCTGAATTTCTGTAAAAAGAAGTTGCTTGGCTTTAACAGCAATTCTGAGTTCTGATCATCTTAAGCATCCACTTGTAACCTTCTTAACAAGACTTCTAAGGACTGTAAAAGAATAGGGAAAATTTATCTTTAAAACAAAAAAAAATCTTTGAGTTTGATAGTTCTGTTCTTCCCTTTCAACACTTCTCAAAATAAAAAGCATGCTGACTTTGACTGCAAGGCTTACATTTAGTCACAGGTTAAGGTGAAGGAATAGTACATATTAAGTGCTTGTAGGATAGTTACACTGAGGTTTATAAAACAGTACCTGGGTTTGGTGTGTTTATCACCATGCCACTTAATCACTGTCAGGTCTGTGTGTTACCTACAGTATGGATACAGCTTTAGCACCTATGTAAATAAAAAAATCTATTGCGAGTTTGAAGGAATTAAAGTAGGTGATAAGGTAAATAGCAAACTAAATAGGAAAATTGTCTTTGTAGTAGTCTACAACTCTGTAATATCATGCTTTTAAACTATTCCTTTTGAGTATTCCAAGACTGAGGGCTGTTTTGCCCTTGACCCCTCTGTTAGCATTAACCCCTCTGTTAGTGCACACATCAATACAACCAGTCTTAAACTAAGCTGCCTAATGGTTACGTGGTTATGGAGGAATGCTTTCACAATTATTTTTATTCTTGCTTTAGTTACCTTCTAATCACTGTTACTCCATTTCTTTTTCCCCTCTTAGGGTAAGGAATGTTTAAAAAGGATTTAGGTTATGAATTTCTGGGACTTGATCCAGAGAGACTTGATCCGGAATAGGTGAGGATACACATTTCCTCTTTATAGACCCTGGCTCAACGCTTGGTGCAGTGCACAGTGACCTCACTGCTCTGGGGTTTCCCTAGGTGCTGCAGAAGTGCAGTGCTGCCCCAGGGCTGTGTAGTTATCTGGTGTTCTGAGTGTTCTCTTCTTGGTTTTGGTGGGTTAAGGGCTAGATTTCAGCTGTTTTCACAAGAGCTCAAATTACAACAATTTTGTTTTCCTTTTTTGTGGAGCAAGTATTCTGCTAAAGGCACTGAAAGTTAAAGGGAATGAAAGTTAAGTTACCCAGGTATAAAAGAATTCAGTGAGCCTATATTCCATTAGACTTTTTGGAAGTGTTTTCTATCTGCGTTCTTAGCTGGCTGCTCTATGTGTGGCTTGGAGATTGAGGTAGAAGGGGTGAGAGTGGAATAATTAATCTCAAAAACGATGGGCTGTATTTTGTACACACATTGGGACACAAATTTTGTGGATTCAAATGACTGCAATTTACTAACTACGTGTAAGGAATTCCATTGCAGGAATTACTATATCCCAGGGTTTTCTTTGCTCAGTATCACCAAAGGAACAGTTACTGACTTAACTGTGCTTTTGTTGCAATGCATGTCCCTGTAGCAACTAAGGGTAAGTGATAGAGTATTTCTTGTCCTAGTGAGTAAAAAGCAAAGGGGGTGGGGGGGAGGTGAGATGTATCTTGAAACTGCTGCTGTTGATTTTTGGGAAGGAGGGGGCTTACTACTGCTTTTATGTAATATTTGGTGAAATAAGCTGCTTAGCTTAAACACAAGCAAAAACTCCTAGCTGTATTTTTGTATTACCTCATCGTACTTCTTATAAAGAGCCTGGTCCTGTGCATTACCAGTAAATGACAGGCATGGGCTGGGCTGTAGCATGCTGTGCCTCTGCCTACAGCTGAGGGGCTAACAACCCCTGTGGCTGGAGGCACCAGTGCCCTTGCTCTGAAGGAAATCAAACCTCTGTAGGGGTCACCCCGTAGTGGTCCTGTGTAAACGGGCGCCTTCTCCTCCCACAGGACCACCGCGGAGGGCTGCTGCCTTGCTCACTCATCGAGTGGCTGTGGGGGCTGCATGTTCTTTACGGGGTGGGGAGAGCTGTCGGGTCTGGGGGGCCGTGGCCCAGGCTTCCCACGCTGGGGCGGGTTTCCTGCCGTAGGGCCTGCAGCGGGGGCGGGCTGGGGGCTGAGAGCTGTTGTGACAGTGCTGGCATGTGACCGCAGCGCTCTGCGGGCAGGCGGCTGGGAAACACCCCTGCAGCCCTGTGGTGCCCGCCAGCCCGGGCTCTCGCACTGCCTTGAACCCTGCTGGGCCGAGCAGAGGGCGGTGGGAATGGTTCTCAGCTTCTAGAACTGAGAAGGAAAGGCAGTCATGGGCTGTGAGCACCCTCAGCTGCCTCCCGGCATCGACTCTCTTGCAGCTCAGGGTTTCTTCAGCTGCTCTCTGCACTTGTGGCTGGGGGGGCAGAGCATGGTTGCAGCCCAACAGCTGAGACCTGCCCCCCTGCTGGACCTCGTGTAGACCTGGGGTGGTGGAAATCTTAGCAAAACACTACCCAGGGACTGATAATTCTCTTATTCCAGAAGATAAAACCTGTTGGGTTCTCAGCTGTCTGACCTTCAGGACATTGATAGAAATCAAACTGGGACAGCTCGTCTTTGGGCAGTTCCTCTTTGCTGGGAAGACCCTGTCTGAGTCATCATGCTTGACACCCATCCTTGTTTCTTAATCATACCTCACCTCTTGTCTTTTTGGCTGATCTGAGACTCTTGTCTGCCTTCCTATCTTCCCTGATATTCACATCGTCCTTTTCCACCCAAATCCATCTTTGCTCCCATTTGACGTGTTGTATTTTTTTCTGTGCTGGACAGAAAGCCCTGGGAGCCTTGAAACCAGAGAAATAATCTACTTTCAATTTTAGTTTGTGGCAGCCAGACAAGCAGCAGCCTTCAGCAGGGACCATCTAGCTCATTCTCTGCAGTACATGCAGTGGAGAGAAAGCTGATGACTTCTTCTGCTACTAAGCAGGTCTGAAAGCATGCATAAGCTCAGACTTTTTAAAGGCTCAGCACATGCCCAGATTAGTGTGGTTTTTCAAAGGAACAGTAAAAAGTCCAATAGTGACACCAGCACAGCTTCCATGCTAAATTTCATGTCCCTGTTTCTGAAATCTGAAGAAGTTGAGAGTTTCTTAAAAGTTTTGAGTTCTTTGAATACAATTAAGGTGGCATATTTTCCCCGTGACTCATTCTTAGAAATGACCAAGTCATTTTGTTCTGTTTTTCCTAAAAATCAGATGGGGGTAGCATATGTAATCATACTCCAGAGAACATTTTTTTTTTTTGCAAACTTGGGAGTAACTGAGAATGCGGTCTTAAAATAGGAAGTGTTGACTAGCCATAACTAACCAAAGGCACTGATGGTAAAATGGCCAAACAAACAAGAAAACGTAGTTAATGCTGTAGTCAGTAGGTACTAGAGCTGGAAATTGCTAGAATTTATTTTGTTGCAGCAGTTTTCTTCCTGTGTGCTCACTGGGCAAGAACAGAAAGTGATCGTATGAACTATATTCAAGTGCATGCAGAGAAGAAAAGTGGAAGTTTTGTCGAATCACTTAATGAATAAATGATTGGCTGTGTGCCTTTGGCACTACTCTTGAATTTTTATTGTGATTTTTTGGAGGGGGATTGCTTTTCCTCTTCTGTCTTAGATGCAGAACTTACATTTTATTATGTACAGCCTTTTCCACGATTGAAGCAGAAGGACATAAACCCACCGTTGTGAGCATTACCTCAGAACTTCCTGATAACTATGCTGAAGAAGTAATAACTGTTTTAAGTTTCACATTTTTTGCTCTCCTGTATGAGGCAGGCATTAGACCTTCAGGAAACTGAATGTTGTTCCTGCTTCTGAATCATATATGCGAAACCAGAAACCTTTCAGTATTTCTTGCAAGATTTGTAGCTGCTGGTTACGTTCACTTCCGTTTTTGTCTGCGTAGTAACAGCGTATGTTAACTTTTCCAACTTGTTTTGAGTGTTTTTACAGGTCTTTATACCTCTTTTGCTGTATAGGATAACGGCTTTGGTAGATTCTGTGAAACAAACCAGTGTAGGTTCTGTTCAACGCATTTACAAAACAAATATCTAACTTATCCAGTCATCAGCAATGGGAAAATGCTAGATAACAGTGCTTTCTATAAAGTGGTTGTCTGCAGTAAGTTAAGAAAATCAGATGGGATAAAAATACATCTCTGGGAGTTGCATTTTGAGGAAAATGAATCTGTTGCAATCAGCCAAGTGCTAGCAATGAGAAGGCAAGGGAATCCCCTGTTCTCCTGCTTTCCCACTAAATAAATCATTGGGTTACACCAAATGATAAGTTGCGTAAGTACAGAGATGTTTACTTTTCTGTAATTCAGGGTAAATATTGGCACAAGCCTGTGAAACTATAAATCAGTGTACTAAATTATATTTCTCTTACAGAAATAAGTAATGAAGTCAACTGATTTTTTTTCTCTCCCATTCTTACGTGTTATGACTTCATGGGGGGAAAATTCAGTAAGGGCAGTATCTGTGTTCTCCAGGCTGAGCTTAATTAAAGCTGTTTTCAGTTCACCTTTCGGTAACAAATAAGCAGAGGTGGATTGGTCAGAAGCCTAATTGTGGAGCTCAGATGGGGTGGGGTTAGTATGTTCAAACTTAGTCTTGCATGTTTTCAGCCTTAAAGGTCATCCCTTATTTCAGTGGCTGTGATATCACTGGGGAAACCCTGCTGCACTTCTATTTGTCCTTGTATGAATGTCTCAAACGTCAAATAAAAGCGGAGCAACTACTTAGAAAAGTTTAAGACTTCAACTACCCACGAGTTCTCAGTGACTCCGAAGCAAGACTGTTATTTCATCAGCTCGTGCTTGCGTGTGAACTTTTTTCCTCACTCACTGTTACTTTTGCTTAGATAGTTTTGATTTTCAGCGATTTATTAAGGAGAGCTTTTGTTGTGAAACGCGGGACGATCTTCTGTTTGATAAGTAATGGATGCCACTAGCAAGTTGAAGATGATTTCTCATCTGAAATAACAGGACAGAGGATGAACCAGGGTGCCCACTAATTGTTCCTTAGAATAAAAATTTGCATTAAGTTTTGGTACTGCTGTACACTTTTGTCAAGGCTTTTCCTGACAGTATGTAAATTCTTTTTCAGTGCTTAATAATAATGTAGAACCTTTCTGAGATTTTTTCCTTAAATCCCTGCATTAACAGATCCGTTATAGAAACTAGTAAGTTGAGATCAGAAAAAAGCTTGTGCCAATACCTGAAACTGAAGCCAAATTTCCTGAATATGTGAGACTGTTGTTTGGCCCTTATTTTTTTTAAGTCATGTTGTCCATGCTTGCAGTGGGGGTTCCCAGTGCATGTTAGTTACTGCATCCAGCTAAGAAGGACTGTAACTGTCTCTAGAGATTATAACTGTAACTGACTACTGATCTTTAAGCCACTACATAACTGGTGGCCCACTATTTCTTATCGCTTCTTAGTCTTGACAATTAAACAGCTTTCCTTTCAGATGTTGATTAACTTCCTAGGAAGGAGAAAAATCATCACAGATCTTTCTTGCTTATTTTTCATTCTCCACAAAAAAGTCCAAGAATTTTAGCACAACACACAGTACAACAGGTCTATCAAATCCAAGCTAACAGCATACTGAGTGCTGATGGGTTAGTTCTTTTATTTTATCATTGCAGGGGTGAGTGAGGTTGTTAAGGGGGAATCCCAGTAGTTCCTGATGATAGAGTTATTAAAATAGGAATTACCAGTAGTTGCTACAGAAAAATGAGTGGATGCTGAGTTTCTTTTTTCCTTTAAAAAATAGACAAATACTAAAAAGACAAGTACTAGAGTCCTAAGTGTCCAAATCCCGGGTGACTTTTTACTTAGCCTTTAAGATTTGGGTTCAGACGCTCTGCTAGAGATGCCTTTTTCTGCTGCTGAGTAGTTGCTGTAGCACGTAACCCTAGCTTCTATGTGAAGGATGAGCATAGCTTTTAACTGAGTAAATCTTTGTAGAATTATCCCACCAAATTTTATGGAAAGCTATATATCCCAAGGTACGTTTCAGCATAGGAGGCTCCCTGCCTCAGGTCGTGTTAAAGCCTTAAGTGTCAAAAAATAATGCTGAGGAACTGAATGAGATGGAGCCGCTATTACTGGGAGAAGCATGAATCCCCTAACACGTGTGTTACATACTGCAATAGTAAGCAGCATAGCACCTAGGTTTTTCCACGGGTTGGCCTCCAATGCACAGCCATGATATGAGACTTTATTTTATTATTGCGCATTTTACATCCAAAGCTATCTGCCTTTAGATTCAACGTTAAAGCGACTCTTGGTTTTGTCAGAAGTCGAATGCCTTCCTTTAGGAAAAGGTGGCAGCTACTGCATGGGGTAAGTTGAATTATGTATGTCATATATGTGAACTGGTATATTGCATCTTTCTGACTGAATGATAGATCACAACAACTTACAGGTAGCTCTCACAAGTTTGCGTGGCTGTGTATTTTTATCACTCAGATGAAATTCCAGTCAACCCAAGTGGAAGTTTTCTCTGTGAAGGAGATTTGTGATTACGTTCTTGGCACTTCAAATGTATTGCTACCGTATTGTTGTGTGGCCCAAAAATTTAATAAACTTAGTGCTGTAATCAAAGGCTCTTCAGTGAAGAGAACAAACACGATGAGAGTGCCCCTAGGGCCTAATTTGCTGTTGCTTTAAATCTCCTCAAAGGTAGAAGAAACCCAGTCGAGTGAAGTTGTACCCTTCCTCTGTAGCTTTAGGACTGTGAACCTTCCTTGATTTCCTGGATAAAGCTGTTAATCAGTCTTCGCTACTTGAGCATGTTATGAGTAAAGGAAGCAACCACAGAATTCTGGCTCCCCTCCATCTTACTCAGCCAGAACAGGAATTTATAAAGATACCAAATTTCTGTTCGTAAAACACTGCTACACACGATGTGTTAGAAAGTGCTGGTATCCTTTGCAAAAGCTGAAGGGTTTGGGCCACAGGCTTATGAATTGGGGAGGATATCACGGAAGAGAATTGGACAGGCTTGTTGGAGAACAGTAACTCACAGAGCGGCTATGGTCGCTGTTAAGGGGAGATGAAAAAACACCCCAGTCTTTTAAGCAGTGGCCGCTCTCTTGTTTATTGTTTTCACAAATCGTAATCAGTTTGGTTTCCTTTATCACTTCAGGAGGTTCTTGCCACCACCTCCATCCCTGGCACACTTGGGTCCTTCTCCTTTCTCCTGGCTGCAGACCTGAGCTTCATTTTTTGTGGTGAATCAACTAAGTATAGCCAAGTAGTCAAACAGTCTGATGAAGGGAACAAAAATAACATTTATCTACACCTGGTTTTTGTTATTTCAAATTAATTACAGGGATGTTTATGAGGTGGGGTTGTTGACCACACAAATACACAGGTTGTTCATAATGCATATAAGCTGGGAGAAACTGTAATTGCTATGCTAAATATAATTTATTCTGTGGTTCCATTCAGCTATGCATTTAATTTTATTTTTCCACTCTTCTAGGGGCACTGGTAAACATTCTTCTAAGCAGGGATAGTAACGATGAGACAGTAATTGTCTGAGTAAATTATTCAAGTGGCCTTCTTTTTTCACTTCCAGCATTTCTGGTGTCCTCTGGCATCAGGACAGAAGCATATGTTAGTCCAGAGCTATGTAAATGAAAAGTTCTGTGCATTACAATTAAAAACACGTCGGGTCACATGGTTTCCACTTGACCAATTACAGCAGTGCTGTTTTGCAAATAAGGTTTTAACCGTGTTGCAAGTGTAAAGTCCTGAACTGACCAAGTCTGTAGTAACTGGGTCACCAGCCACCGAGGTTTGTGTGATGTAGATTCTAGGAGTATTTGCAGAAGCAAAAGTTCTAGAATTGCATAGCTTGCGCCAGTTTGTATGGTGACATTGAAACTTAAGGGTGCGCATTCAGGAAGCAGAAACAACGCTGCACGTAACATAAACATATAAAAGGAATATAGACTTTAGTTTTTAAAAATACAACTACTAAATGATGGGTTTTGAAGGACACTGATTATTTCGGGTGTACTTGTTAATGGGCTTTTTGCACCCTGTGAGCATTGGTGTTGCCTGCTGTTGGGGAAGGAATTAGCAGTAGCATGACAGAGCTTAGGGCCCTGAAGTGACCATTGTGCCTCTGGAAAAATCGCCATGAAACAAAAAAAAAGAACAGTTCCTGGCCTATGGATCTGATTGCTAAGTGTATTAATGAGTGAATACAATATATACTTCTTGTGTAATAGGCAGCCTAACAGTAGGTAGATAGTATTATATGCGGTTGCCTAAACACATAAGAGGTAGATTGACCATGGTCATTATTTAATGGGGTTGCAGTGCACATGAGGAACTCCAGTCTTAGACCACTGTGGAGATAGGATGATAAATCTCCTTCCCCCAAACAGCCCTGAAGCCCTAGCACTACGGAAATAGAGTATGAACAGGTGGAAATAATAAAACAAGGTAACACTAGCAATTTACAAGATGGCAGCAATCATTAATTCCTGTTTTGTTTGATCAAGTTCACAATTTCAATAATTCTGTGTTTATCCCAGCTACTGGTCAAATAATGTCAGATAGCAAGCCTACATAGCAAATACAGATGTCTTCAGTATTGTAGCAAATCTTGAGGCTACAGCTAAGTCCGATGAGCACCCCAAATGGGAACCGTATCTGTCCATCACTCTTCTAACTGTTGTGCAAAAGTGCCAAATAAGAAATCTTACTTAGCTTTGTGTAAGTCATGTTTTGTATAGATAGAGCTGACCGCATGAAGAGAGAGTCTATAATCTCTCAAAAGCTTTGAAGTGGTATTAAATCTCAACTGGTCCTCTTGTTCTTTTTTTTCTTCTTAGAGTAAGTAGTTAACAAAAACAGCTGTTTATTTTTTTTAAAGTGACACACTTTCCAGAGTTTTCAGGGTAGACTTAGATTTGGCCCTCTTAATCTGATATTGTTTTTCAAACAAATGATTGAGTTTGCACAGGACTTCTGTGAATCTACAGAAGTGGGAACTTTGATCTACATTTATTTTCTGTTAGGCAGATCATTATTTATGCAGGCTTCCTCTAATGGAAACTCCTGGGAGAGGCACTGCCAGCTGTCTTTGGCTGCTTTTCTTAGACATGAGAACCGGAGGGACCGCAGAGACAGGAGTTCTCTGCTCTCCGCACCAAGATCTTTACCCTCGCGCTGGAAGAGGCATGAAACCACACGAGTCCGACACTGTCAGAAGCAGAGTGAGTGAAATTTACAGGGAACGCTACGGTTTGCACACCCTCTCAGGAAATCCTTGCGGTGACCACGAGGGGGCATTTCACCGAGACACCGCAAACCCCGCTGTTACTCATGGTACCCGGGGAGCGCCGGCAGGTCCCTAAAGGACGAGCCGTTGTGAGGGCGAGGAGCGAGGCCAGCAAAACCATCAGCGCACCCTGATCAGAGGTGGAGGCAGGGCACCCGTGGCTCTAGTACACAATTCCTCCTCTCTGCAGCGGCATGTTAAGGAACTTTTGCATGAAGCAATTTTTTTTCTCGCTTCTTTCAAACTTCTTTCAACTTTCTTGGAGCAGGAAGACCTGTTCCTTTAGTTCCTGCAATTAGATGACAGAAGAAGTTTGTGGTCCCAGTTTTCCCTTCATTTGTTTGTGTTGTTTCCATTCAACAGGCTATGTGTACAGGTCTTTTTTTACTGCATGGGGTGAAGGATCTTAGTTCTTTTTTAAAAAATATGTATTGTGCTACAGATGTTTCAAAGAATTTTTATTTTCCCTGGCGTATTCTTCCTTTTAATCCAAAATAACTCACAAGATTGATAAGTATATTTTCTACTCACATGGAAGAAACTACTTCTTCCAGGCATCTAAAAAATCTGAAAATGTTGAGTTATGTGGTGGCTTACACATTTGCTATACCTAAAGCACAGTAATGGTTCAGCCTGAAAAGCCTGAGGATGTTGGTTTTTTATCAATGTTAACATTTGTGAGTGGAATTGCTATGCAGATGAACTGGAACTTACAGCCATGTATTTGATATGAGAGAGAGAGAGAGGCTAAGCACCCTATTGATTACACAAAAGATGAAGAACTTTCCTAAATGTCCTAAAAGCAAAATTAACAAGCCATGTAGCAACTGCCAAACGAAGAACACAAACGGCAGAACCCATCGCTGCTCTGTGCCAGAGTACGAGGGGCTTCAGCCTTGTCGCTTAGAAAGCTCAGATAAAAAGTGTAGCCTTACTAGAATGCTGGCCCTTCAGTACATGTGCATGGTACTTTATTGCAGCGCGCTAGTAATTTGGATGTACGTGCACATACGAAGTCCATACAGGCACTGTTGAGACTGACTGTATTCAAATGGGGTGAAGCAGCGGTGCTGACTGTGGCTTACTCACAGCTCCTGACGGTAAGACTTTGCATGGGGAGGTGGCAGTATGACACAGCCCCGGGCCATTTGTAAAAGGGGCTAGTGCACGTCCAGATCAGATGAGTAGCTGGCCAATCTACAGATTGATTGTTGATACGTTTTGCAAAAGTAGGAGGACTTTATGCATAAATTTGCTCCCAAAAGATGTTAGGAGTTTATGTTCAGAATAGCGTAGCTTTCTGTGAGTCCTGGTTGTATACAATGCGTGAGTCGTTGGGCTTAGAAACACTTAAAAATAAAGCATATAGGACTTCAAATTAAAAGCAGATGTATCTAGAGGGGCTGTACTGAAACAATGTGTTTTTCTTATTCTGGCTGCGGATTTGGCCTCCTGAAACTGATGTTAGGTAGCCTACGCTCCTTGCGAGCCCTGAGGAAAAAGGGAAGGCTGGTAATAAAATTCTGGTTGAGTGATTATCCGCTGTAGGTGGATCCTGTGCTTAAAGGCTGGCGGGTATATGGTGGGGTTTGGGGGAGCTGGAGAATTAATATGAGCATATGTTGCCTATTTTTTCTTGGTATGTGGTTTTCATGTTATGACTGAGGTAATATAATAGCCTCTTGCTGCCAAAGGGACGCTTCCCATCCTCCTTCCTGCCTCCTTATTTTTTGTGTCTGTAGCTAGAGTAATTCCATTGCTTCTCATTGCACCAGCAATAGTAACGTGACTCAGGGAGTCAGGTTAGCTAATCTACTTGGAAAAAAAAAAATCCTTCTGGGCAGAAAAAGGTTCTTTTCTGCTAATTTGGCTCCTTCTGCTCAGTCTGAGCTCATCTCTTCCCTAAGCCCCCTCACTACAGTACTACTGCATCAGATGAATCCTAATTGTGGCACGAAGTAGTCTGCAGTAGGACTGTCCATTTCAGAGGCCACTCAATCATCTTCACTGTAGCTTAAGGCTTTTATGTAGCACACTGGAGGAAGAAAACATTCCTCTTTTCTTTCCATTTACCTGCAAACAAACAGGAAAGATTTTTCTTCACTACTTCTCCACAGAAACTCCCAACTTGCAACGCGTGTTCTCGTCATTGTGATGGAGAGAAAGGAATAAGGAAACACTTCAGAGGGCTGGGGGAGAAGGTGCCTGAAAACTTGTGCCCTGAAAGCTAATTCTGGGAAAGAAGGATTGTGAGTAAGAAGTTTCAGAGGGATTTATCAATTTCCCAAGCAAAGGATACATTGTTCTGTGAAGCTAGCTCTCTTGTTAGGAAGCTAGTGCTAAAGCTCACATCTGTCTTGTTTCAAGGCCAGCCTTGGTGCCACCCCATTCCTTTTTGCCAGCACAGTCATTTCTGCGATTGTTTTTCTGCTGGTCCAGTTGTTACTGAGCCAGTTCCATAGACAATCTTTTTATTTCCCCCAGGTTATTTTTAAGCAAGCTGGTCAAATAAATGCTTGCAACAGCATAAGAGCACACATGGATGAGTTGCCCGGAGGTAAAGAGAGACGGGGGGGAGGGAAGGACTGTTTGTCTGATACCAGCGCAGTCCAAACCATGGATGGAACTGAAGCCTAATTGTGCTCGGCACTTGCCTACAAATTAGCAGTTCACCCCTTGAAGAAGTTGCATCATATGTGTGCTCATATGTGTATGAGATAGAGTGTAGGAGCAAGGAAGTGTCTTCTGTTTTCTGTTGGGGAAGTTGAGGCTTAGAGAATTAAACAACTTGCCTAAGAGTAGAAAGGCTGACTTGCCAAGAGCCAGATTCCAGTCTCCTGAATCACAGCCTTGTGCCTTATCCACAAGACCAACCTTTCCCTTGTAGCATTTCCTTTCTCTCCACCCTGTTTTGAGAGGAGGCACGGTAGCATTGTTCTATGTCAAACAAACTCGAAGCATGATACAAGAATGCTCCAGCAGAAGGGCTTGAACAACCTGTGAGTTTATCATTAATCTGGAAGCCAAGACTTTTCTTGGAACGGCTCCTGTGGTAGAACCTTCCTCGGCAGGACCAATAACCACAAAAGCTTTAACTTTCAAAAGGTCTGCTAGTGTTTAAATAAAAAGCTTTTGAGATTTAAAAAAAATATACTACAAACAGAAGCTTTTCTTAAGGCACAGGGGATTGGAAATTGCTGATCAGGGGAGTGTGTGGGACCTGAAATGCAGTGGGCTGGAAAACAGAACTTGTAACTTTGTTCCATAAGGAGAGAAGTAGGTGATTTTAAAAATATTTTTATTCGTAGTACAGTGTATCTTAGTTCTAGAATAAGGTTCTCCTGGTACCTTAATGCCTGCTTGGCTGCTTAACCAGGCCAGTGACAAGTGGCTTATCTTTGATCTCAGTCAGATAACTGGGAACAGGAAATAAAGACTTAACAGTTTGCCTTATGCCGCTTTCATACCACAGCAGGCTTTAGCAGACTTTGTTGTGCAATGCCTGTGCTAAGCACCACTAAAGAGCCATCATCCAAGGCTTGACAAATACCATGTCAAACACCCTGTTGTCCTTTGCTATAGGAATAGGTTGAGTTGGTTTTTCCTCCACCCTGTCCTTTCCTCTTGTTGCTGCCCTGTGATGTTCTCTTCCAGAGCAGGGAGTCTAAGCAAGAAGATTCCTTCCAGCAGCCTGGGTGTTCACAGTGCTAGCACGGCAGCCAGCAAAAAGCAAGAGGGAAGACTTGTCTTTGGACTTGATAATTGGAGAAAAGTGGGATCTTAAAACACTTGCTTTAACTGGAAGACAGGAAGTGAAGTACTGGATCAAACTGGTCTAAGAATTCTGGTATCTTGCCTCTGGCTATAGCCAAAGCCAGCTGACAAAAATAATAGTGATGCACCTGGCTTTTGTTATGCAATGTTAAAGGAGGGGAATTCCGTCCTCTTTGCGGAGATCTGCATATGCCCAAAGTTATGACATGTTCCTACACTTCATGTCAGTTGCTGACCAGGTTTCTGTAATTACCAGTACTATACTGCAATGCTCTAGTTCACATCACTCTCATGGGATGATTCCTGTGCCATAAACTTATATTGAGGCAGGAAAAAACTGTGTACATGGTGGTCACAGGAACAGAGGGATCTGTCTGTATACTTTCATGACTTTTGAGTAGGGCTTCCTATTAATTTGGTTAGGATTTTGCCTTTTAGCATCAAAGGCTTCTCTGCTGTAGAACTTTCCCCTAGTTTAGGAACGTAAGCACGTTACAAAACACCTGTGCTGGGTTAGACCAAGGCTTTGTTTTTGCCTGGTATTGTGTTCTTCCCTATGAATCTACTTACAGCTATACTGGAGAGAGAAAAATGGGCAAGAAGGTGCTGATTTCATTCACCCTGTCCTTTCTCTGGTCACTTTGTTCAGTGACTTCTTGAGACAAATCTCATCTACTATGTATTCAGGTGATAAGTTCATGGATCTTACAGAGTGAAGCTCTTCCTATGGTTTCATTAAAGGCTATTTGCACTTTAATTCTATCCCTGCTCTTTCCCTAAAGTTTTTTGGATGCTGTATGAAATGCACCCCTCTCAACTTAAAAAATAAAAATAAAAAATTAAAGCCACAGTTTGTGCCATAGACACTAGTGTGTACGTTAGACGTTTCCTTAATTTCTAAAATACAGTCTTAAGGTTTATCTTTGAGTAGCCTGTTTCTGCAGGCCCTAACAGTTGCAGTTCAAAAGAACTGGGGAAAAATATGGAATTTTTATTGATGTTTTACTCATAACAGATCGTCATATTGCCTGGAATATTGCCCTTAATTTCACATCAGCTTAGACTGTGTGCCATACCGTAACATTTTCCTTAAGCAGAAATGAGTAGACACTTTTGTTCTGAGCCACAGTTCCCCAGGTGCCTCAGTCCGTGCCTATTCAGCAGCGTCCTGGGCTGGAGAAGTAGGCAGGAGCCGGAGATGTAAGCAGTAGTTAGGGAAGCACCTACGTTTGTTCTTCCTGAAGGCTGCAGCTTACTGTCTGAGACAAAGCAAACCGGGCTGAATATAAGAAAAGTGTTTAGTGTCTTTGTGTGCCTGCGCTGACAACTGGCTTTGCATCGTAAACCAGAAGCCCAATCCATACTCTAGCTCCTGGGTACTGTCCTCCCTGGGCTTTTAGGTTCAGCTAATTGCAAGCAGTGTGCCCGTGCCCCATACCCCGTACCCCTCCCATTTCCTTCTGATAATCCTGTCCAGATCACTCCTCTGACATGCAGGCATGTGTATGCCCTCACACAGGGAGCACTGCTCCAGGTGATCAGCTTTATGAATGGAGGCTTCCCAAAACTGGTGTCACAGCTGGGGCTGAGTTCAAAAATTGAAGCAACTCCTGGCAGGCAGATCTTCATCAGCCAGATGCCTTTGGATGCAGGCACTTAGCGGCGAGAACTCCAGGTTGTACGGTGTCTTCAAAGCACCTTGCTGAAAACACAAGAGGAAAGCATCCCCCTCACCTCAACGCCGGTGACGACGTGAGGAGTGTGTTGTTTGAGGTCTCTGGTGGTGTATGCTTCGGGGGGTGCGTGCGTGTGCAGGTAAAATCGAAGCTTGATTTAAAATATTATAACCACTTTCCTGCTTAATTTTCCATCATCAGTCATAGGGAATCCAAGAAATCCCTGAAGACAAAGACCTCGTCCTGATTTCTCCTAGTTTTAAGGCAGCAGTTTGTATCTTTCACATTGACAGTGTTGTGTTTTTTTTTTTTTTGTGGGAAAGAAGATGAAAAATCAAGTTCTGGCACAAAACTAACCCACAAACATAGAATTATTTCAGCGTACTACCTAGATATAATTGCATATCTGTTCTTCCTTTTAATTTTTGGAGCTAACATCATAGATGTGTAGGTTATCCTGTGTCTCCCCATGGGATTCTTCTGTTCTGATTTTGGTTGTAAATGTGATAGGAGCGTAACAAATCCTGCTGTTAACAATGCCATGAGTGTATGTCGTGTGTTGTTCTTCCCAGGATTTTATAAGCATCTCAAGCTGTATGTACAGCTTATAAATCATATATCAAGCTATGTATAATCTCTCTATAAGTTTATATATATATATATAAGCTACGTATAAGCTGTCAAGCTGTAGAACTTCTTCAGGGCTTCATGTCCTAAACTCCGCCCTGATAATGCATCTATTCAGACGACAACCTGTGAACATTAATTTAACTGAGGGACAACGAAGGGGCAGAACTCAGACTATGAAGAAAGATGCTGTTGAGTTGCCGTAGAGCAGAGATCAGGGGCACTGGGAAGTGTCGGGTGCCTTCTGCGTAGCAGCCTGGGTTACGCACGGAGGTGCAGATTACGGAGCCTATACAGCCCCTTAAAATAAAGGGCCGGGGTTTTGGGGTCCCTCCTGGACTGTCCGGGGCTTTGGGTCCCCCTGGGCTGTGGGGCCGCGGCTTGGGGGCCCCCTGAGGCTGTGGGGCCGCGGCTTTGGGGTCCCCCGGGGCTACGGGGACGGGGCTTTGGGGTCCCCCCGGCTGCGGGACCTGTCTTTGGGCCCCCTGGGGCTGAGGGGCCAGGCGGGGCCGGGCGCCGCGGGGGCGGGCGGCGGGGCGGGGGCGGTGCCGGGCCCGGCCGGGAAATTCCCCCTGAAAAGGGCGGCGAGCGGGGCGCGGCGCGGCTCGGCTCGGCACAGCACAGCACGCAGCCGGGCGTCTGGCCGGCCCCACAGACAGACCGACGGCGGACGGGCAGGCAGCTAGAAGGGGGCTGTAGCGGAGCCGTCAGCATGGCCGGTGAGCGGGGCTGGGGGGGTCGTGCGGGGGAGCCCGGCGGGGAGAGGCCGCGGAAGGGAGCGGGCGCCTCAGCCCTGCCGCTCCGGTACGGCCCTGCCTGGGGGGCCGGCTGCGGGCAGGGGGGTAACAGCCCTCAAACGGGGCCACGTAGCTTTGGTGTCACCCCCGTGTCTGCGAAGCTCCTTAGGTAGGGTGAGGGAAAACGGTTGGTGGAGAAACATCGCGGGGATGTTTGGGCCGGTGGCGGCAAGGTCCTGTGGGGCCGTTATAGCTCAGGACAGAGCACGGAAGTCTGAAAAGCGCGTCGTGAGAAAGTTCAGGCGTGAAATAAGCCGGTGGGGCTGGCATCCGGGGCGCAGACCTCGGTAGGCCGGAGTGCGATGCTCAGCAGGGCCCTGCTGCATGGGAACTTAGCCCTGAGACACAGAGGTGCCGTAAACGCAGCGTAACGCAGATAAGCGATCTTGTATTGAGTAATTACATCAAAAAGCGCAATTAAGCTTCTTTAGACTAAATTAAAACGAATTTGTCATCCTTTCAGAAGGCGTCTCGTAGCTCCTTTTCTTAGGGATTTGAGAAGAAAGCAGCTTGGGCCTGGGCGGCGTTAAGTCGAGCGGCGCTCTGGGGGACGTTACCCTCTTACAGTGGCTGAACCAAAGCAGGAGCTAGCACTTTTTTCTTATCTAGAATATATTTTCAGTGTAATTAGGAACCAGATAAGGAATTTTTCAGCAGGGGAAGTTCATAACTTCCTGGTACTAGCTGGCTTTTGTAATTGTTTTTTTTTTTTTTTTTTTTTTCTTTTGGTTGCTGTTCTGTAATGTCACACGACGGCAAAGAGGAAGTCTCTGCGTAGTTTTGTCTCTGCTAGAATCTGTGCAGCTTCTGGATTTCTGTGTAGATTATCTCTCTCTGAAATAACGAGCTGTTTGTGCTCTGATTGAGCCAGGTTGTTCGGGAACGCGTCCTCCACCGTCGTGTCTTCTTGCCTTAACCGTTGCAGGGAGCTGTCAGCGTATAGGTTGTCTGCCGCTGCTCTTGAGAAAGGGCTGTCGCTGCGGAGGACGTAAGGTCACCAGTAATACGCGCAGAGCAACGATACCAAAGCTGAAGGGCAACCCTTGCATCTGTGTTTCACTGCAGTCACCTGAGATCGTTAAGAGTTTCGGTGATACTTTCACATCTTCCACGAAGACCCGCAGCTACTTTTCTTTCATGCTCTCTGATCGCTGGAGAGTACGCTCGCACTCCTAGAAAATCACAAATTACGTGGTCCTTCCAGAGCCCCGTCCCTTTAGGCAGAGGAGCAAGACAACCATGAGACCGTGATCCTGCTGTCCCTCTGGTGGCGGTGTGTCACAGCCACCTTCCTTCCGAATGGCACCAACCACGTTAAAATTGTCCCAGGTTTCTCCTCGGGGAGAGGTCTGATGGAAGTGCTTCGATTTTGGGGGGTTGTCTTTTGTTCCTTTTTGTATTGCTTAGAGCAGGTTGGAATAAAACAAACTTCTGTTGCTGAATGTGAGTGTAAGCTGGCTGAGCTCTTCCTGGCTTTACTTGTTTTCTTTGATGTAGTTGTGATGGTTGGTTTCCTATATTTCCTTTAAAGTTACTTCGTGGAGGATTCAGAGCATGGAAGAAACAAATGTGTAGGCAATGTGGGTAGCCTTATATATTTCTCTTTCAAAATCGGTGAAAGAGAGCTCTTAGCCGTGGCTCATCTTGGTTTGACCAGCGCTGAGATGGACAGGCCTATCCCCCTGTGTGGGAACTGACAGACCTCTCTGTGTGTGTAGGTTGTGAAAGAGTTAAACCAGGCCACTTCACAAGCACGTTGCTCATTTACAGAAATAGGGAACACTGAACAGACCTCCACTTCGCTGCAGAGTGCTGATAATACCTCTAGTTCACACAAACGCTTGGGTGCGTTTCCTCCCTGTGCAGAAGACGATGACAGTGACAATCACGGGAGAGATCATTACGCGATTCTTAAATGGAGAGAGTGAGGACCAAGATAAAATGAAGCTTAATATTTAATCTCTGGAGGCTACCGTGTCGCTGAGCTTTACTTTCCCACAAACACACCTGCTGTTGAGCAGTGGGTTTGCCTTCAATGGTACTTGTTTCAACCACAGTCCCACAGAGATCATCGAGCCTGGAGTTTTAAAATAAAGCGCTGTTAATAGGGGAGGAAAAAGAGGTCCTCTTAAGCAAGCATTAGTAGACCATGAAGGGCAATTGTTGGCTAAAGCAGAAAGGATTAAAGACTTGAAGTGATTCTGTTCTATAGTAATTTGAAACAGAAAGGCTCCAGCTAGTTTGGGCAAATACGTAATGCATGTGGGTGTACTGTGTTTCTGGTTAGCAGCTATGCGAGCGTGTCTATCTCCAAAGGAAGATGATTAGTAGGTACTTTGCTGCAATTTTGTCATTAGAACATCTGAAATGCATTTTTAATTTAGCATATGGATACGCGTCTGTATTTGTGGTGCAGCGTTACGTCGAATGGGAAGGTGAGATGCTTCTCTCCTCAGTTACCGGAGGGAAATGGGAGGCGGGCTGATACGCACCAGTTGCACCTCACTGCTAGTGGCAGTTGCCTGGTCCACTGGATTGTCCTGAAAAATATAGTAACGTATGTGAACTGAAGTGTGAAAGGTAAAAAGCTGTACGCTGGTGTGTGGGGTTGGCTTTGTGAGGAGCTCCGACTTCTGATCTCCCTCCGAACCCAGCTTGACATCAGTTCTAGGCTTCTAGTTGTTGTCACCCATCGCCCCGCCTTTGCTGGCCTTGCTGATTTCCCAGACAGAGAAAAAGTGCAATGCTTACCTACAGGGAAGGTTAGATGAGCTGTGGGAAGTGTCTAGTGAAGTGACCGTACTTGCAAGTAACTGGACCTGGAGTGTTGTCTGACATGGATTTAATGTGACGGCTCGTGGTTGGCTTCCAGAAACTGATTTAAAATTTCCTAGATGGGAGGTGATCAGAGGAGAGAGTGCGTTCTGAGAAATCGTTAGAAAGGAACGCGAAGGGTCCTAAACTGTGGTTCTCAGCTGTTTGGCACCAAGTACTGCTTGGAGCTGAAACGCACGATGCCTTTTCTAAAAGCATTCCTGTTTTGAAAAGACACGTGTTGTTGAGGACAGCTCCAGCATCAGAGCTGCTTTCACATTCTGCTGCTCCCCAGCTGCCCGTCACTGTGGCACCGTGCGCCCAAGTCAGACAGGAAACATCTCAGATTTAGTTCTCTCCTTTCATTCTCTACTTCTCTTAATTACTTTATCTGTTAAGATATATTTTCCTGCTTTGGGCTATGAAGTGCTGCAGCACAGGATCGCTTTTGCTATCACCAAGTCCTGCTGATACAGCCAAAGCTGTGTGTTCGCAGGTATGCCTCGGTCGCTGTAGGTGCAACAAAACAGAAGGATTTATTATGGAGCTAAGGCTGGAATCCACCTCTTTGCCAAAACTAACATACTACAGACCTTGGGCAAAAGGAAGTAGGGGATCTTTTACCCTTTTAATGCTTTCAATCTATTTAATAACTGTTTTGCTTATTTTGTTGAAGTCTAAGCACTGTTTTCAGTGCTGTGCCACAGGATGTTGCCTGTCATGTTTGTTTCTGATGTTCACAAACCTTGCCTGTGTAGGATGCTATTATACAAAGATGACAAAGAGCTCAGTAGACATTTCCATAAGCTATGTTCTTCTGATCATGCAGAACCATGATGATTCAACCTCTACAATATTTACTTATTCTCCGCTATTTGTTTTTCACATGCCATCCTGCTGTTGTCACCGCCTGATTGACTGTCCTGTTTGATGTTCTCAGTGAGATGTATTGTGTAGCTTGTAACTATCTTGGCAGTAAGATGTGGCTTTAAAAGTGCTGATACCCTTGGTAAGGTGATGTCGTTCTAAAGCCTCCATTGAGGAGTTCTGCTTCTCATTCTTGTCTGCATCTCATGTTTCCTGAAAAACTCTTTCTGACAGCCCAATAGCTTTCAGTAAGATTTTGTGGTCTGGAGAGATACTGCAACTAGAAGCTGGCCCTGTGGGAGGTGGGCAGCTCAAGTTGTAGCACTCAGTACAAGCAATCAGGTGTTTTCTGAGCCCACGGCGATGGTATTCAAACCAGTAGTGTTTTTTTTTTTTGTTTTTTTTTTTTTTTGTTTTTTTTTTGCGTAATTTGCATAGTTTCTGCTTCGCTATAATAGTAACTAAATCAATCAATTCTGAGGAAACCTCTTCCCTTTCAGAGGGCATTCAAGCAAACATAGTACTGATGGTACCTGTACTTTGAGAGGATAACCGCTCCTAAAATAATGTGGTTATTAAAAATATCAACCATCCCCTTGAAATGATGTCTTCTATTGTATAAAATCCTCTTTCATCAGACACACATTCTCTAAAAGCTAAAACAAGCTAAGTTCTAAGTGAGGTGGAGGGGAGTCCTTCCTGTTAATTATTTACATGGCACTGGTACTTGCGTTCTTCATCTGAAGTCTGTTCTCCCACTCACTCCCATCCCTCTTCAGTCATGTGCATGCACGTTAAAACAAAATAAGAAGTATATTGTCCAAGAAGGCGGATTAAAGTGGGCAATATGAATCAAAGTCTAGATCTTCTAATCCTCGTAGTACGTAAGCATATAGCCTTCCTTCTGCTGCTTTTCTTTTTAAGCTCTACTGTACAGTAGCACTGAAAATGTTGTGTGTTATTTTTTTTAAGGTGGCCCTGAGCCCTACATTGAAATATTTGAACAACCCAGGCAAAGGGGCATGCGTTTCAGATACAAATGTGAGGGAAGATCAGCAGGCAGCATTCCAGGAGAACACAGTACTGAAAACAACAAGACGTTCCCTTCTATACAGGTAAGAAATGCTACTTTTCTCCATAAGTTCCCAGTGCCTGTATTTACAGTGTGCTGTAGCTACGTGTTGGCCTTGGTGCAGTAAATAAAACGCCTTTTATTACATGTTCTCTTACTCTTTCCTTGGCTTGCAAATGTGATTGCAACAGAGTGGAAAAAGAGTTCCTTGGTCCTCATTAAACATTTTGTCATTAAAGATTTTGTTCCAATTTAGCAGAAAAGAAGAAGGTGTAGTCATTGGTAATAAAGTGCCTGTAGAGAAGGAACTCTCTGAAGTTACTCGTTGTCTGGAAATCATTCATTATTAGATGTTTCCGTGTCTACATTTGTTCTGGTTTCTTAGTTGTGATTTGGGCTTTTTTTTTAACTGCTTGGACTGTGATGTGAATTTTGGGAGCGCTTTGAAGGTTGTCTGCATACAAAATCTGACAAGACTAGTCTAGCTGCTGGGCACAACGGGAAAGAAGGTACTTTGTACAAGCAAGCAAAGTAAGAAAGTGCCCTGCAGCTGGTGGCTTGGTGACTGGGCTCTGCAAAAGACTGCCATGAAGTATGGGAAATCAGAGGGGGTACAGAATTTAAAAAGGAGCTGAGAAAGGGGAATTATGTGGTTAGAACACCTGCAATGAAAACGAATTAGGTGGTTGCATCCTGGATAGGTTGGGAGATTCAGAATGAAGGGATTCAGACTAGTCCTAACAGCTCTGATCAAAGCAAGGACAAAGACATGGACAGTAGAGGTAGAATGGAAGCACTTGGTCAGTAGCTTTCATATCTAGGACAAAGGAACGTCAGAGACCTGGACTAGTAGGGTAAAATAGAAGAATTTCTGGTCTCCTGTTTGATGTTTAAAATAGTATTTCCTTGATCTCTTTCAATCTGGAGAAAGTCTTTTAGAAATGAGATTAGAAGAGAAAGCTCAAATATAGGTGGGAAGTAAGGAGTGCTTGCTATCTTGAAGTACATTATTATAGTGCAATATTAAAAAAAAAAAACACACACAAGTGGAGCCAAGATATAGTGTCTGGAATCACAGCAGTAAAAGAACAGATACAGTGGATGTGAAATCTGACAGGTATGAAATGTTTTAAGTTGAGGCATAACATTTCCTTCAGAGGAGGGCGAGTTTGAGAAAGATGGTACTGGCGGTCATGTGCTGAGCAGCAGAGATCCTCTACTAGATAAAGCAACTGCTGTGGAAGCTGGTCTTGCCCTGAAGGCAGAATTACTATGGGAAGAGGCAGACAAGAAGGACCCCTTTTTACTATTACAGTGCTTGAGTTGGTTAAGGAATGCAGAAAAGAGTTCCTTGTTCAGTTGGTGAAGTGCAGAACAAACAAGCTGGCGAGATCACTGTGTGTGCTGGCAAAAATAAATACTTTGACAGGCTCTCACCCTGAGGCCGTGTCAGGACACAAGTTGACTGGGCAGTATGAGCCCTCGATTCCTCTCAGCCTGCGCTGTGATGCACATGAAAGTCAGCCAGAAAACCCAAAGGGAAGATGGGACTTGATAGGTGACCGTGCAATCCTGGCATATTTTGTTCTTTTCTAAAGGTGACTGTTAATGACAGAGCTGATGGATACTGATAGCAGGTGATTTCTAGGTGAATTCCTGCCTCCTTGAAGCCTGTAGGAGGCTTTAATGCTGATTAGCTGCTGGGGGAGGCCCCTCCAGAGATGGAAACCTCAATGAGGATGAGATTAAATTTCACAGTGTGGTTGAGATGAACATCAAGGAGGAACTGGAGAATCAAAGTGGCTCAATCATGCTTCAAGTTCAAGGGTCTAGATATGCAATGCGGGAGAAATGATGTAATATTTGAAGAAACAGAAGAGCGATGGAAGTTTTATTTAAGGGCAAACAGTGGTGTACGTGAATGCCAAGAAAGGGGCCTCATTGGAGGCCGAAGAAGCTGACAGATGGTGGAAGTTAGAAGAGCATAGGTCAAATCAAAGGTTGAGGTGTTGATTGAAAAGCATGTGATGGATCCCTGAGTCTCCTTGGAGGAGGAAAGAAAGGGCTGAAGGAGGGAAGGAACAGCTAGTTATAGGACAGGGGAAGTGGAGGAGGGGAGCACACCTCCGCACAAACATGTGCCGGTGCGATTCTTGTATTTGCTTTCAAGTTGTTATGCTTCAAACAATTTAGGCCAAACTGTTTTTTAGACTCACCCACACAACCCTTGCTGACTTCACTGGTAGCCATCAGCACGAGGGAAGACTTCTACGCACCTGAGAGATGTGTGTTGAAATAGTCTGATGACTTCTGTGAAGGCCTCCTAGTAGGAGCTTGAGAGTTCAGTGCCCCTCTACTTGAACATAGGACTGAGTATTCATCTAAGAACTAAGAAAAAAAGACTTCATGGGGGCTTATGTCCATGTTGCAACTGTTAAAACTTCATTTGCTACTTAGTGGTCCAAGCACAGGTAATAAGGTTATCCCTGAGGCTCTAGGAGCTTCTTCCTTGGATCTAGTTCTTTGGAGCTAGACCCGTCCTTTTAATAAGCATTTGTATGTGGTCACCTAGGCGGGATTTTGTCTTTCATTGTACATGTAGATATGGTAAAGAAATGTGTCCTGTTATGTTTGGTCTTACAGCATTACAAGCTGTTTTACTCTCAGTTCTAAGTTTCTATAGCTTACGTATTACCTTTTGGCTTTCTGCACAGGGTTGAAATAGGTAAGATATGCTTTAAGAAAGTATAATAAATTCACAAATGTTTTGTCAAAGAGCTGATTTTCAGTGTGAAATGAACAGAACTGAAATAGATTGAACAAAAATTCTGAATGGTCTTGGCTAACTTCTTAGCAGTGGTGTTTCTGCCACAGGATATTTTAGGATGAAATGTGTTTTCTGTTCCATGTTGGGACTTTACTAGACCTAATATCTAAAGTCTAGAAAATATCTCACTTTTTGTAGATACTGAATTATTTTGGAAAAGTCAAAATAAGGACTACATTGGTAACGAAGAATGAACCCTACAAGCCACACCCTCACGACCTGGTTGGAAAAGACTGCAGAGATGGCTACTACGAAGCAGAGTTTGGGCCGGAACGGCGAGTCCTGTCGTGAGTAGTGGTGTTGCTTGGGAATTTGATTAATCGTGCAAGTGATATGCTAATCTTATGTTTTAAAACTCTTGAGTAGTGATTAAGAGGGCAGTTAGTGTGTTGTCTTTGCTGAAGCCTCTAATCCGTCTCAGATAAGGCAACTTTCTCTTAGAAGTGTTTCCTTCTTTTTCAATGTTTCACACGCTCATCTTTTGTCCCATTTGCCCTTCTTTTCCTTAATTCTCCCTGTGTCTGTCTCCTTTTTCTTTCTCCCACTTGTTTGCTTTTCAGTCTGGTTCAGTAGCACTTCTCACTCCTGAGCTTTATTCTTCTCCTTCAGCGTACAAAAATGATAAATTGTTAACAACAACATTAGAATTAGCGCTTCCCTAGATTTAGGGAAGTTCATGTCTTCCACAGGAACTCTAGCTAGACTTTCTGGAAACCAGTGGGGAGAAAGTTTGTAGTGACTGAATATCACGTCATTCAGATTGTGACAGATCTAGAAATGTGTTGGCAGTTGTCACTGTTGTTGCTGTTTGTTCATTTTGGAGGGGTTTTGTCTATTTGTTGTGGGCTTTTTTTTTTTTTTTTTTTTTTTTTTTTTTGAGTAAAAGTATAGATTCTGCTCAGGCTTAGTTCTGTAGGGCAAGCCAGAGAAGGATCTAATTCTGGAGGCAGTAAGGAGAATTCAGGCTTCATATAGTATGTGTTTCTCAGTGCTGTTTGGAGGGTTATTAGGAGTATTTTGAGTGCAATTGTAAGTGGTGGTGTTCCCTGCAAGTCTACCAAGTCTAACGGAATAAAATAAAAGCAGAGTAAACTGCAACAGCTGTAGATTGATTATTGCCATTGAGGGGAATTTAGAATTGACAGCTTGCAGCGCAGTAGATTTGGAAGTAGGCTAATGCTTTGAGGTAAACATAACTGAGCTGGGAAGAAAGTAAGGTAAATATTTCTGTGTATAAGTAGCTTTGCTGCCCGCTCTCATGATGCGATTTGGTTGATGTTAGTGAAATCACTGCATTTTTATGTGGGTTTAGTCAGTAGAACACTATTAAAGGAGAGAACTGAAGACACGGTCTGTTTGATGATGATAACTGCCTGATGGGGAAATAAACAGTTCTAAAAGTGGAGATACTTCTTCAACATACAGCTCAGGCTCAAGTGATCATGAATGGACACAGCAAATTTTATTCAGGTGACACATAACACGCTGGCTGTGCTGTCTTCTGCTCTTACAAATTCAAAAGATTTTACTAGCTTTTTGTTTCTAGGTCTGTTTACAATGTTCTCCTATTGATAAAGGGTAGAAAAGGATTAGTAAATGTCATTTTTATATACTTTTTTCCACCGTAATACCTCTCTAGAAAGGTAGAGCTGTCCCTTCAGGCACTTAGCTCCCATTTTGATTGTTGTAATCTCATCCTGATCAGCCTCCCTGCAGAGTTCCCCTTTACCTTGTCTAAAAGGCAGTTGTAGACATCTCAGCCTGGTAGGGGCCTTGCTGACCATCCATTCACCAACTTCCCCTTTGTCTTCTCAAATCAAGCTTCATCAGCCAAGGTCAAAGAATGTCTGCTGTTGTAGCCCATCCCACTTCCTGCTCTCATCTCTGTGGCTTCTGATCTGAAGCAAAAAAGCCTGATTGCTTAACACCTTTTCTGGCAATCCCCAGGCACAGGAAGACACTGTTGATTGTTTTTCCTCTTGGCGTTTTGTTGCACAAGGTTAAGCCTGCAGAGATTCTGTTCCTGAATCTATTAGCTGTAGGATGTGGTACTGAAAAGCACTGGCATGCTTTGCAAATATTTATTTGTAAATTGTAAGTTTCCATTATATGCACGCATCAGATCCTGTTCTTTGACATAATGCTGTGCTTCCATTTCGTTTAAGGCATTAGTGATTGTTTGAAATCATGAAATCCATGAATTCTTCTCAGTATCCTTAGGTTATATGCCTCCTAGTTTCTTACAGAATGGTGTCCGGGCTACTTTCCCTTTACTGATAATACACAACTGTGAGCTTCAGTTGAGCTTGAAATCTGAGATTCTGATGGGAAGAGGCTCTAAATATTCTCTTTGAAATGTTTCCAGCATTGGTACACTCATTTTTTTTAACAAATCATTGGTTACTTTAAGATGAAAGAACAGCATGATCCATAATTGGATCTGGATGTTTAAAGTTGTTTTCCTTTTTGTGGCTGGTGACTCAATGTCCACATTCTTCCCTTCAAGTCCGTCTTGGAGAAAAGCCTCCCACAATACCAGTGAGCAGGAGATGTCCTCTCTCGGTAGTGGTTCTGGCCGTGTGCTCCTGCTGAGCATCTCAAACAGAGCGAAAATCCCATTTACTTCTGTGCAACTGGAATTATTAATCCTAGATTTGGGACTGGTCTGAGCAATTACTCTGCATTCCACTTATTTAACTGCCCCATGTAGTTCCAGTTGGACACAGTCTTCTGCTCTTCCTGCTGTATAATGCTTGTCGTACTGCTGCCTAAACTTGATCAGAGCCCTCCGCGGCCCAGCTGTCAAGGCAGAAGTACGAATGTTGAGTCCATGTGACTGCCTGTATACCAAAATTTTTACTTCCTAGTTCTCACTCTCTCTGCATGGATGATATCATAGGTGATTTTTTTTCCAAGTGCCTTTCATTTTTTCTGTCTCTTCCTACTTCTCCCTCTCTTCTCGTTATCTTGCTTGCTTCCTGTCAGCTTGCGCTGGTGTGAAACCCCGCAGGCTTCCTGAGGTTCTCGACGGTTTCTTCTCTGACCCAGCCCTCCCTCCAGCGATAGCTAGACACTTTCACTGTGACAGTGCATGTTTTAGAAAACGCTTGTCGTCATCTGAGAGTTATGGGGCACTTAAAAGTCTCGTTCCTGTCCCTGAGAGGTTTCATTCACAATGGTTGAAAGGCGCAGCCTCAAGCACAGCGCACGCAGTCCTGGTGTGGCTGGGCACAGCTTTCTCAGGGCCAGTTCTGCATTCGTGCTCCACGATGTTCCCCACTTGCAGGGGATAGCTGGAGGGCCTGGCACTACCAGGTGGCAGTCTGGGGCTGTAGCATGGAAGCAGGTCTGTTCACGGTCGTGAAGCATGCTTCACACTGAATTAGTAGGATAAAGTGGGTATCTGGGGGGGAAAAGAAAAGCTGTGTGTGCCATGAACGAGCCCTGAAGGAGTAGTCCCTACAAATAGGATTGCTTGCCAAGGTACGCTGCAGATCTCCCGTGTCAGTAGCCACAACACGAAGTCCAGGAGCTTCACTGAGCTGTGACGTGCTAGTGTGGTTTAGTTTCTTTTGGGTCACTCCGTCAAGTTGAAAGGGAAGCTTATGCATTCTTCTACAGCACGGATCCTGGCAGGGGAGTCTGATTGCAGAGGGTGTGGGAACCTCAGAACAGAGCACACTGGGCACAGGCAAGGGGCTTTAGGGGAATCAAAAGCAGTGTCACACCTGGATAATCTTGGTTAGTGCAGGGAAACGTAAGACTACCCTTGAGTGCTGTGGGAGGAAGGATTTAGATGGATTAAGGTGTTTTTTAGGCATAAACAAAAGCCAAAGTTAAAAACTTTTGTGGCATTTCAAAGTAAGGGAAATTGCCAGTTCTGGAGAAAGATTGTCAGAACCTACTGGCACAGTTTTATCTTCTGAGCATATTGTAACATTCTGAAACATGGATTTATTTATTTTCAATTTATATATACTTGTATTTTTTTCTTTTCTTTTTTTTTTTTTTAACTTCCTGCTTTACATCCACTCAGCTTTGATGATGTCATGGTTTTTCCATGTGGGAAAGAGTCAGCTTGCTTGGGACTCCCCCCACCTCCTGCATTGGGGTGACCTGCACTTTTATGCAAATAAGGAAGAGCTGCAGCTCTTCAGAACCTTTCCATAACCACATGAGATTTCAAAACCTGTTTTTACTTGTTTTAAAAACCTTTAAAATAGTGTTCAAGATTCATATTCCCTGATAAAACCAGGAGCACATGTTTTTTACTAGTACACACTAGCAGGTTTATTGATTACAAAAATAGTTTTCACTTTCAATTACACAAGACTGAATATTTAAACTTTAATCACTGGGTTTTCTACAGAGTAACAATTCTTAATACAGGAACATATATTCCTCTTTAGGATTTTAGTTTGGTATTTTTCTATTCTGTTTCTTTTCTTTTTTTTTTTTTTTTTTAAATTAGAAAAACTGCATCCCTGCTTTTCAGACCTGTTACAACTTTCTCAAAATTAACATTTTCTTTCCTTTCTTATACCATATATTATCACAGTATTGTTCAACAGCAAATAATTTACTCACTCTTCTACACTGAGGATTTTATTACTTTGTGAAATCCCTCCATATGTGCTTCAGTTTTCAGAATCTGGGCATTCAGTGTGTGAAGAAGAGAGACCTGAAAGAATCAATTTCCTTACGAATCTCGAAGAAGATCAACCCTTTTAATGGTGAGTAGGGCTTATCTGGTTGGTTGAAAGGAAAGTTCTCTTCAAGGATGTTACTGTGTTGGTTGGTTGATTTTTGTCCTGTCTTTGCTTCTATAGTGGAGCAATGGGTTGCTGGTGTTTTTTTTGTTTTTGTTTTTTCCAATTTTTATATTTTTTGAGAAACACTCTTCCTTTTCTGTGCCCCTCCTAGTCTGTCCTCACTGGCATCACGTTATGAATCTATTTGGATAGCTGCCTTTTTTTTTGTCCCTCCCACCCTACAGATAGGGTGCTATCTGCAGGAGAGGTGCAGATGCTGCTCCTTGCTTGATTTCACAGCATGGGAGCTGGTACAGGTAATAAGGAAATCCACAGCAGTACTGATTTCAGTCAAGTCAGGGGCAAGTTGTGCTGCTGCAGAACCACACCTATAGGGACCTACCCACAGGCTGTAGTTTTACATGATAGCTGATCTGACCTAGCTGTGGGCTGCTCTCAAAAGTCGTCATCCTGCCCTTCCCTCCATCCCTGGTCTCACACTCCTACCACTTCCCTCAGATCACATAGAGAAGCCTTGTGGCTACATGGTGAACAGACTCAGCAAGATGCTCCAATGGAAAACCAACTCGTTAAAAAAAAAAAAAAGTTTTCCCTCAGATCAACTTTCTGAACTAATGCCTCTCACAGCCACGTGATTGGTAAATCAATGCACAGAATTCTGTTCTTGCTCCTGGTCATCCTGTAGAGAAAGGCTTCTTTCACATCTGAACTCACTGCACAGAAGTGCAATCTTCTTCAGGATTGTCCTATTTAAAATAGACTGGAATTAATTTAATTTACACCTTTTAGTTTCTCCACATTCTTGTCAAAATCCTTCAGCTGATGGTATGAACATCTTGTACTTGGGTATTGTAGTTACAAGAAAAAGTGTTTTATGTCAGTAATAGTTTTAAGGAGTTTCAAAACTAAAACATGCGTGCATTAGGAAAAAAACACATCCCAGGCCCTTTAACTTCCTCATTCTGAAGCCAATGGACACAATGATACAATTGCTAAATAAATAACCTCTTGCAAACATAGCACCATTAACACTGCTGGCACATTGAACTTCTACTGGTCAAGAATGATGAAGAGTTTTTAAAATCTAAAAGGCTGCCAGTTTCTGACTGCCTATTTAAAATAAAAATCATTTAGGCTAACAGTAAGTTCATACTGTTACCTCAAAATTGTATTGCTTCAGTGCTGACTTTCTTATTAATAGTCTTCCCTAATTATAGAATTTAAGAAATAGTGGAAAGGAAGCTGTGGACTCTTCTTTTGCTTCTCTGGTACCAAGCACCAATAGTGCCCCTGAGAAGAAGGCATTATTACGAATGCAGTTATGTATTTGCTTAGGTGTGGCAAAAAACCTGGAGATTTTTCAAACCCTTTTCCATACCCACAGAAGTCACGCTAAATTCAGGAAAGGCCCTTGATGGAGAGTTGGAAGCTAGATTTCCAGCTAACTTCAAAATACATACTTGGCTTTTGTCCTGAACAGGACAAAAAGACACATGTTGAACTCACTACAGGATGAGAAATGTTGTAGATTATTTTCTTTCAGAACAGCTAGCTGTCTGTAGTCAGGCTGATGGTCCATCAAAACCATAACCCAGTTCTGATAATTTACACAATAGCATGTTTTAAAATTAGTCCTTCAACACAATTTAAAGAGTATCAAGTTTTACTTACTGTTACCTTGACTCAGCCAGCTCTACCTTGATTGTGAACCAAAAAAGAGGAGCTCTTCTGTTCAGCTGTCTTGGCTTGCTTTGTTTTACTCCATAAGTAAAAAATGAGTTGACATTTTCTCTTGATGTTGTGCAGTAAAAGAACATGATAAAATCCTTTTATGTAGGTGTATTTCACCAAAGAAGCTTTAGTAGTCACAGAGAGCTCTGTTCCTAGTGCTGCTGCTCAGCGTAACAGAGTAAATACATGTTTAAAATAATCTGAGAGTAGACTCTTGCAGTGGTTGGCACATAACTCCACGTTCACTAATCGTTGTGGGGCAATTGCAACTGGTTGCGCTTGGTAGCATTAGGTCCTGGGCTCCCCTCTGCCCGACCAACAGCAGGGAGACCGGCCCTGGCAGCAGGGGAGAGCCTCGCTTGGGTGACACACAGGGCAGCACCCTGCTCTTGGCAGGGCTTGTGCTGAGAAGGGGCTGCTGGCAATCCCCAGCCTGCGTAATTGCCTTTCAGCACTTGTTAACATGTCAGCACAAAGCTGAGCCGCCTTGAGAATGGCCTCCAGCCGCTTCAGGGCAGTCCCACGCTACGCAGAGCCCAGAAGGGCACAGGACCGGGATTTAATAAAACAGGATTAGTGACAGAAGTATTTTTATTGTGCGTGCTTAGTTGATCAAAACAGGTTTTTGCTAGCAGCAGTTACCATAATGCTTACTGCTTGATAAGGTTGAAAGTTTTATATACGGGTTTAGTTGGCTTGTTTTGTAAGGTCAAGAGTATCACTGCATTCTTCGAGGTGGTTTAGGCTGTATTGTATGCGTCCCATACTGTGTTTGTTTACTAATTTGTCTTCAGAAAGTTATCCAACTTTTCTAATTAGAGAAGTTTCTCGGAGTTAGGTGCGTCTTCTAAGCAGGTTGCAAGTTAATGCTGCTCGTTCCTGGTAGGAACATCAAGTCCTGCAGGACTGCCAGTATTTTTCAGCTATGTGAAAAATGTTGTACTGAACATTTAAGTTTTCACAGAGCTGAAAACTAGCCTTCAGGGTGTTTGTGAGCTCATGTTCTTTTCTTTTTCTTCCCCGCTTTCTTCTGGATCAAATAATCCCTGTCCTGAGTCCCCATTTGAGGCAGAGGCCCTATTAACAGACAAAATATGTCTCCGGCTTGCCGCCATATGTACTACCTGTGTCAGTAAAGGCTGAAGTAATAGCAAGGTCTACCAGCTTGCATTCCAAACTTCCTTGTGTAAAGGGGCCTTCGTCTTCCAGGGAAGCCAGGGTGCCACAGGCAGCTGGGGTGGCAAAGGGAGAGTGAGTCCTGATGCAAATTCTCTGGCGGTGTCATCCCTCCTCCACACTTTGCAGCACGTGGCATGGACACGTGTGGCCGTATGGGCAGCAGCAGGAACTTGCTCAGTAAAGATGCACTTTTCAGATAATTTTCTCCAGCACTCTTACCTAGCCGTTGAAGCGCCTGATGCCTACCTCTGAGCTCCTGGGTGATAACAAGGCTGTGTCTGCAGATCATGCCATGTGCCTGGCTGGGGCTGCCTACATCTGAGTCACCCTGAAAGCGAATCTGTAAGGCTGTTTCACTTGAAATCCCCACTGTTAGCTGGCACCATTTGTCCATTGTTCAAGTCAGTATAGGTTCTAAACATCCTCTGTGCGAATTGCCTGACTTCACTGTGATGCCACCCAGGTGGTCTGCCAGAAGGCTGCTCCTCTTGACTTAGCCTTCAGAGAGAATTGTTACCACACCATCACTGGATGTGCTCCTGATCCGCGTTGCTCACAAGGCTACGTCCCATATGTTGTTGTCCTATGAAGCTAAACAATTACAGAAATCTCTTTTGTCTCTTTTTTCCCTGAGCACACCAGGAAAATGCTGGGCACTGGCAGCCTGACGCGTAACTAGGCCTCCTTGGCATGATGACGATACAAAGAGCACAGCTTCGAAGGAGCAGAGTTACTCCTCTGGTGGAGCTGGTCCATGTCTGCTTTCTAGGGTGTTTGTTTTCTTTTCGTAGCTGTTGAGTTGTGCCATATCCTCGTCTTACCATGTACTGTCTGATGTATAGCCAACTCAAATTAAAAGAAGAGCCAGTCTTGAGCTAAGAGCTTTTGTGGGTGGGTGTGACTTGAAGCAGAGACAACAATTGACTTAATAATAACCTAAGTTAATTATCAATGAGGAAAAGCCCCAGATGTGTTCATTAAATTTAGGGGAAATCTGTACTTTGCACAGTATTACAGAGGACCAGCCTTTTTCTAGCTAAATGGATGACAGCATGAAAACTCTAGGCTTGGCTTAGAGTGCGAAGTGCGGAGAGCTGCCTGATTTCAGGCAATTGATCACGAGAGTGCAAATAGGCTTTCCCTGGAGCTCGACATATGCTTAAGGTTCCCGCTCCTTTGTAATTGCTCTCGCTAATAAGTGCTTAATTAATTTTCAGGCTGTCCCACGTACCCCGCAACTAACTCAGCTCTGCTTGCCTCCGCAGTCTTTCCTCTTGCCGTTTCCCCTTTCCGCCCGCGGGCAGCTGACCCCGCGCTCGCTTCGCACTCGTCACAGTCTCCACGACACCCCCTGCACGCCTCCGCGCCGCGCTCGGGCTGCTCCCCACACAAGGCGCGCTGGCTTCCTGCCCACGCGCCCCGTCACCCTCTCCGCAGCTTCCCCTGCTGGCCCCGGCACGGCTGCGCCCGTAAGACCCTCGGCTCTGACGCCACTCGCCCACACGGGCTGGGCCTGCGAGGATCCCCCTTGCCAGCCCACCCACTGCAGGGCAGCACTCACCCCGCACCGCAGCTTCTTGGGCCGCTGATCCGCCAAGAGGCGACGTGCCCTGAGCTGAGGGGCAGCTCTGAGCTGAGAGCTGGGGAGTGAGGAATGGCTTGAGAAAGAGAAAAGCACCACGGTCGTCTGTAGTGAGGGTCCCAGATGTTAAAGTTTTAAACTTACTGCCCTTAAATTAAATACGTAGTGCCGCCCCCACCCCAACCAAGTTCTCAGGCTGAAAATCTTGGGAAGTGAGAGCAGCCAGCTTTATCAGAGGCGCAGGGCGATGCCTCCAGAGGAAGGCTAAATGCCTGGATCATGCCATTCCTTTAGCTTGTACCTTTGGAAAGGCCTCTGCTCTTCTGTTCCTCATGCATATGCGTCTTGCTCTTTATGCTGAAACTTGCATATTAACCTAAAGGACTCTCTCTTCAAATTCCTTAGAAGAAAAATTACTGAGTAGAGAGACAAATAATGCTGACTTCATTTTTAATACTGTAAACAAAAGTAGCTAAAAAGTATGTCTTAGAGACGTACAGAGGGGCCTGGATATATGTTTAATTCTGTTCCAATTTTATGCTTTTTTTTTTAATATCGAACTTAAAACAGGAGGAGAAGCCACCTGCAGTAAAATACTGTTTGGACAAACCTTTTGAAACTCCAAAGTTCATACTTGTATTCTGAGTCTTTCCCTCAGCTTTTGTTTCAAGCCAGGTCATTCACCTTTCCTGCGCTTCTGCCCTCTGTACAAACAAAGGTGATGTCACTTCCTTACGCTGGGGCAGCACGTAAGATGCGAGAGGGAAATGTAACCCTGCTCGTTTGGGAATCTGTTGCCTGTTGGGCACTTACTGACTGTAGGTTAGCATCTAGATTTTAGTCATTTGCACCCTCACTGATTTTTGTTGTTGACTTATTGAGTCCTGCTGTTGCATATTCTGTTTATAGGTACATGCAAAAGTTCTCTGTTTTTTTTTTCTTCAGCGTTGATTGAACTCATCCCTTCACGCATCACAGAGTTATAAACCAGGCATGGATTTATCCATAGAAGAATCATAGCGCTGTCACAGGCCTTCCCCGCCCTTGTTCCCAGCTTCTCCCTCCGAGCAAGTGCTGGTAGATGGCATTATGCCCCCAGACACGTAGCCGAACAGCCTGGCTTATCACCCAGCTCTGCATCTTTCCAAAGCCGAGGTACAAAGGAGAAAGCATAATATTTGGCTTTTGTCAGCAAGGGGCAAATAGCATAGCGGGACTATGTCTTCTTTCTTTTGTACCAGTATGGCTGCGTTTGGAAACAGCAAATGATGTAGCATAAAGCTATTTGGCAAGGCCCTTTCTGGCTGCGTAGAGTTCAGCTGCAGGAGGCCCTGGTCGAATACCTGGGCAACTCAGTGTGTGCTGTCAGCGGCCAGCTGTAGCCCTTCTGCAGGCTGCCTGCCATAGAGCTACACGAGCCACAGCCAGAGCTGCAGATGTATGCTGGGGAGAGTGAACTGAATCCAGGTTGTACCTCCCAGGCACCAAGAGGGGGCTGTCACTTGTGCCCGATTTCTCTGGCCATTTGAGCCTGGCGTAAATCAGCGCTGCAGAGGGCAGTCTGTCCTGCTGCTGCATCTCTTTCCACCGTTTCCCTTGTGCCAGGTCCAGCGTTCCTGGGAATTGACTGATGGCTGAAGACAAATATCTTCCTCTATTCTTCTGTCAGGTTAGTTTTCAGCCAGACCAGTTCAGTTCTTTGATCTGATTCACCACGTGAGAGCTAGTCCCAGCGCACGGGTAGCGCTGGAAATAATGGTTGGGCAGAAGCCACCCTTTTACAGCAAAGCCTCTGTCAAAGGCTGGGTTAAACCAACCAGCAGGTATCAGGGGTACAGGGGGTATCTTTGGGCTTGAGGTCACTTGAGGCAAACCACCTCTGTGTCATCACTTAAACGAAACTGAGCTCCAAGCATATCCCTGAACTAAAAAGCACTGCCTGCGTAAGAAAAAAGGTACAAGATAGCTCATCATGATTATGAATGCCGTGCGCTCCTGAGCGGTCTCCTCAGTGAAGTGCTTTTGTGTGCAGGTCATTCTATTTGTCTGAGACCTAGTGTTGCTCATACGCCCCCACAGCCCCTCTTTAAGAAGCAAAGGTCACAAGGTGTCCCTGTGCAGGGTGTGCTGCTTTTCTCAGCCCAGCCAGCTCTGAATGTGTCACGCCACATCATTTGCCCTGGAAGTTTCCGTGTAAGTTATGTTTAGGTGCTAACGTGCCTCCATCTCTACCCACTCCAGAAGTTTGACATCATTAGTGTAGAAGCTGGGTGGAGGGAGGGCTGTATGCGAGGAACCTATTTAATATCTAGTATTTAGTATCGTATTAAGTCATTGCTCTTCAGCGTTCAGAATAAACTTTCGCTTTCCCTCTAGCATCACCTGATGAGTAAACATCAGGCCCTTTAATCCCCCAGTCATTTCACCAGGTAAATGGTATTGTGCTGGTCTTTCTGGATGTTGAAGACTTTAAAATGATAAAAAGCAGTAGGGATCAATAAACAGGAGGCCTGATGCTATTGGCATCTCCTTTTGTGCCACAAGCTGGAATCGTGTTAGTGATCTGGACCCAGAAAGCTGTGCTACAGAAGCCAAATACAGGAAGCCCTATAATTCAGTAGAAACCCACCAGAGCAGCTCTGGAGGTCAGGGATGAAGATCTCTGAGGCAGGCATGACCCAAGCCTAACCTCTGTGTCACATGCGCTGCTTGGGCTCGCCAGCTCAGGGTGGAAGGAGTTCATGAATTGCATGGGGTGTCTTTGTGTCTGCGATGGGGCTGTATCAGTTTCTTCTTGTGATAAGAGAGTAAAGAATCTTTTTTAAAAATGCTATTATTATTATTAAGTTGGGGGTCCAGTATTTCTATCAGAGGAGTCATAAACAAATATAAGAGGATTTACTAGTTACTGTAGCTGGTTGCTGGTAGAAGAGCTTGTACTCCCCAGCTTGAAACCCAACTCTAGATACTGTTTTTTAAACCCTGTTGCCAGAATCTTGGTGTGTGGTGTTAGTTCTGTTTGGTTGTGTTTCTATGGATTTTGTGGTATCAAACCTCTGAATTACCTTAGAAACTTTCAGTTCTTCTCAGTTCTTTTTAATGTCATTATTTTTATTTCTACGTGTGTGCTACATGTTATTTTTGAAAGTTCTCCTTCCCCTTAAAAGTAGCTGTGCTTATAAACATTACTTCACTTACTCCCGTTTGCACGGATAAATACAGAAAATGAATTTTTGCCAGATTAAGGCTAGCTTGTTATTAGGTTGGGCCATCGCAGGAACGTGCTCGCATGGTTGGCTGGATTGCAGCTCTTTTGGTCGGATTCACATGCGGACAATAAGGTGTGGTACCATACAGCAAGAAGTCCAGAGAGGAAGTTGAACCCTTGCCAAAAGCAGAGCACTTCTTCCTCTTATTTATGGTCTGTGTTCAAGCTTTTATAGTCGTAACTGTTCTAAACATGCTGCATTGTGCAACCTCCCTGTTTCACATGTGTGAGGCCACTGATTTCACTAAAGCTGCATGTGTGGAGCTTGCACAAGGTGATGGTGTGCGTACTCTTTGCTTCCAGTCCTTTCTGTTCCCCAGATCTTGAGCAGTGTTTCTTAACTTACATAAATTCAGGTTTGTCGGGTTAGTGCTGTCTCCTCTCCTTCGGTATGGAAGTGGATGAAATAACACCGAATGACACGACCATCCTCTGCACAGCCATGCTCCAGGAATTAGTCAGTGTTTGTCTGCCTCGCTCTTGTTTGTTTTTAATATTCTGAAGGTGTAAGCCAGCATCCGCTCAAGCCAGCGGTTACTCTCAAATTGACTTCAGAGGGAGCAGAATTAGATGTTCATTAAGAATAACAGCATCTTATTTTGTTTGGATGATTGTCTGTCTTTTAGGTGTGAATGAAATGTGTTTTGAATTGACGAAAGCTGTGTGCTGCTTTACACAAGCATGGGATTTAGCCTCTATATTTTTAAGTGTGCCATCACAAGATGGAGTCGCAGCTGTCTTGTTCTCCTTTTTTGCTCTGTTAAGTTCTTCTCATCTGGTTAAAAATAGCCCAAGAGGAATCAGTCTTGACTGAGTGCTTCCTCTTTCAAGCTGCAGATTTTTTATAATGTATTAAGTCATTTATAAGAACATGCAAATGAAGAGCTGTGTTTTTGCTGCAATATAACGAGCTGTATACAGCAATTCTGTGTTTTGCAGTGATCGGCACACTACACCTTTCCTGTACCAAGTTGTCAAACACATTTGTTGGGAGCTTATGAAAGTTCACAGCATAGGAAACATGATAACTTGAACATTAGCATTTACTTACTCATTTTCTCCTATCTAATATATTTTTGCATTTATAGAGTTCTGTTAAACTTTGCCTCCTATTATTTGTTTCTGAGAAAGAGGCTGCTGCACCTGCGGAAAATGCAGCGCAGGACTTGTGTTTAGTGCGAGAGAAACTTCATTACATGGCCATGCAGCCCGCACTCTTGATTCAGAATCAAAGGCCAGATCCAGATTTTGTGCTTGCCTTCTGTCTGCAGTGAGTTGACTGGTGCAAAGGTACCTGATTTCATTTTTATGAGGTTTGAAACTTGACTACAGCTTGGGCTCTCGGGCTGGATCCAATGAACATCAGTGGCTGATACGGCTCACTAACGTAAGCCTTAATGGCAGTGTGTCCCTGGGAGCATGCTGGCGTGGTGTCAGAACAGGGATTAGAGTCATCTGAACTGCTGAAAACAAAGTAATACTAAACTTCTGTTTATCCCTTATGCAAGGTCCAATCTAGAGAATGCACTTTTTTAATTTATTTTTTCTTTCTTTCCCCTTATTTCCATAAGTCAGGCTGCATCTAGAGGCAGTTGGATTCTGGGTCTGCCAAACCTGAGTGACGCTGAGCACTGCCTGTTCCAGCCAAGTGCTGAGGTGCAGAGACTTCATCATACCTAGCAACTCATCTGAGAATGAACATGCTCTCAAGTATAGTTTTAAGAGAAGTTTGCTGTCTGTCACCATCAGCTGCTTGGCATCAGCATCAGCTTCATCCTTGGTTGGCCTCTCAAAGAGCCCGCCAGTGATCTAGACCCAGGAACGGCTTGGAGGGCTGCGATTAACAGAAGGGCAGGGGCGAACGCCGTGGGTGCTGTGTCAATACTCACCCACTCACAGGCTTTCTGGAACAAGCTGAGGTTTACCCAAAGAGTGCTCTTGCACCCGGGGAGGCAGTGCTGGCTGCCAGGTCCCGGGTGACGCTCTGCTCCTGTCCTGGGATCAGCGGGGTAGTTCTGGGCTGGGGAATGAATTGCATTTCTGTCCGTTTGGCAGCTTAAAGAAGTGCAGCATCAGAGAAAAGCTGCTTTCCAAAGATCCTGTTCCATTAAGTTAGCAGGCTGGCTAATGAAGTACATTAAATTTTAAATTTTAAAACTTCACTCTGCACATCTGAGTCAGACAACAACCTGCAAAGTTCACACAGGCAGAACTCCCCTGGGCCCTAACGTTTGTGAGGTTACGTTCGTCCTTGGTTAGTACTGACTGCTTTATTCGTCTTGAAATACTACTGATCACGGGCTTGTAGAGCGGAAAGGTGATTTGATTTCTTTTTACAGAAGAGACTGGGAGAAACTGAGGTATTCAGAACACCAGAAAGACTAAAAAATGCCAGTGGAAAGTATTCTGAGCTCAGAGTGTTTGTTATTTCACACTATCAAAAGGTGAAAGGAAGAAATCACTTGAGTGGGTACTGTGGAATCTGCTCATGGCAGGGTGGAGACCAACCCATGATAAATGCTAAAGGTCAGAGCATTGCAATCTAATCAGCATGGTGTGATCCCCTGGCTTCTTATCACAAGCACGTTTAATCTTTTATTCTTGCAAGAGGCCTTTGAAAGGGCAGGGGAGGGAGTAAGCTTCAGAGGATGTGATCTGTTGACTTGGCCCACGTCCACATTAGGTAATTGTGTCACAGGATGATAGAATATCTCCAGTCGGAAGGGACCCACAGGGACCATCGAGTCCAACTCCTGGCTCCACACAGCACCACCCAAAAATCAGACCGTGTGTCTGAGAGCCATGTCCAAACACTTCTTGAACTCTGGCAGCTGGGGGCTGTGCCCACTGCCCTGGGGAGCCTGTCCCAGTGCCCGACCCCCTCTGGGTGCAGACCCTTTCCCTAACCCCCAGCCTGACCCTCCCCTGTCCCAGCTCCATGCCGTTCCCTCGGGTCCTGTTGCTGTCCCCAGAGAACAGAGCTCAGCACCTGCCCCTACGCTCCCCTCGTGAGGGAGCTGCAGGCCGCCATGAGGCCTCCTTTCTTGTAAGGAGAGCCTGGCTGTGGAGAGCTGTTGCTTTGAACAATTTTGGAAGAGACAACTGCTTTAAATGATTTTAATCATCAGTACTACTTGAATGAAATGAAATCAGTTTCTCATTTGTCAGTCATTGAGTATCAACGTAGTAGTTTAATGCCAGCCCTTCAAGGAAAGCATTGATTGCAGATGGTGCTTTTCCCAGAGCTGCTCACCAAGCTGGGAGTACATGAAATGTGCAGCAGTAACACCCTAGGTCCCATGTTTTGAAAAACTAAAATGGTGAACAAAACTGAAATGCTGAGCTGGAGCTCCGCGTTCCTGTTCTTTAGGCTGGGAGGAACGTGTAAGGAGACACATCCTTCCCAGCAGGGTTTGCTTGTTGAGCCGCGGAAGTGTATCGTGATGGCACCGCTCATCACTGCTCCCAAAGGTTCAGAAGTGACACAGATTTGATGGGAAGGGGGAGGTGGTCTGTATTGTTTCACTTTCAGTCTTAACCCCTGATTATTTTTTCATCTCAGTTTCTAGAGAAAAATTATGGTAACGTGTAGCAGAAACCTCTCACTTGCTGAAATCTTCAGCTTGATCTGAGTACTTCTTTGTGAAGCTTCTCTGTTGGGCAGTGGCAATCCTTTTGTAAACTTCATGATGCACAAACGAGAGAAACAAGTGCAGGGAATGACTTTTAAACTATAAATACATGAAACTGCTCTCCAAGGCAAGGTGAGGAACAAGTGGAGGACTAGGAGAAAGGATGAAAGCGTTGTGAAGGTGAATGCACCTTGGTTGGTGTGACAGAGGCTTTGGGGTGCACGGTCATCTTCCTCTGCTGCAGCCGCTCAGGGGCAATCCCGGTTTGGCTCATCCGAACTCATCCATGGGATGACCTGGTCAAAGAGCAAGCCTTTAGAGAAACACAAAGGTAGGGAGGAGTCTGCCTTGTTAGAAGGGAAGTTTTTAATTTTTTTCTTGCTTTGGATTTAGCCCTGTTTGATGAAGGGAAAGCGTTAAAGTTGTCTCCATCATTTCGTGTGTGCAACCAATTTATTCAGGCAGCTCCTGTAACACCAGCAGGAACTATGGGCCCGTTTCCTCTGTCTTCTTTTACCAGTGGATGCCCCTCTCTAGTTTGTTAAATAATTGCTGTTGTTTTTGAAGACTAATTCTCAGCCTTATCTTTCCTTCTGCTCTTTAGTGCCTGAAGAGCAGCTACACAACATTGACGAGTACGATCTCAACGTCGTCCGGCTCTGCTTCCAAGCTTTCCTCCCTGATGAACATGGCAACTACACATTAGCTCTTCCTCCTTTGATTTCCAACCCGATCTATGACAACAGTAAGTACCAGCTCTGTCAAATATATATATATATATATTTTACTTTTTTTTTAATCCCTTTGCGTGAAATGAAAAACACCAGGACAGATTCTGAGGTTTTGAGCTCTTTGGTAGCCCATGGGGCACTTTTCTGTTTTGGCACTGCTGAATTCACACCTAACACATGGCAGTACATTTGGCATCCTCTCACAAGACGATTCCAGCGTGGAATGTTGGTACACTGGGGTTGGAATTGTCCGTTGCTGCCAACGACCCACTCACTGGTGCTTTCTCAGCCCTTGTTCGCACGTGCAGCAATGCCTGCTTCTGACGTGCCAAGCTGTTAAACTCGTAATGAGGTAGATGGCAGCTGCAAAACCGATCCGTTGTGCACCTAGAGCCTGTTTGTACCAGTGAGGAGTCTTGACTTTGACTCGTGAGGGCTCTGTAGCAGAGCTCTCAAGAGATGCTTACCTCAGTGGGACGCTGTCCTCATCCTTGTGAGCTTGTGCTACCTCTTTCGGTATCCCATTCGGTCATATTTCAGCGGAGAGGTAGGTGGTGGGGGAGCTGAGGATTTCAGCCCTCACTGCGTGCTGGATTTCTTCTCCTGGGGAAGAATAGCAGAAGAGCTTTTAATCATGGAAAATCCTTTTTGGCAGTGATTTTTATTTCTGCAGTGAAAGTATTTCCGTGTCAGATATTTTAGGTCAAGGGCCATTATTTTAGTAGAAGCTACAGCATAAAATGAGATCTGCATTTTATGCATTGATGCCCAGAATTTTGTTGATGTGTGCATAACCATTATGAAAATGTTTAATATGAAATCAGGTGTTTTTGATATTTTTAGTCTCTTCCAAAGTTGTCTAGAAGTTGAAATTGTGTGCATTGTCTTACTGAGAACACTTGTAGTATTAATTAGGGGTGAGATAGAAATGATAGACGAGATTTGCAGCTACATCTCAGATGCCATTTAGAAATATGCCAAATCATGATTACTCGTCTGCGTTGATTGACGTCAGTCTTTGCTAAGCTGCTGAAATGACATATAGCTGTGTGGGGGGGAAGCTTGGTTTTTTAGTGTGGGTATATGTGGGCAGCTTCTGATACACCGTAGGTATCTGAAATCCTCCGTGTAACATAGCAGCAGTGTAAATAAAACAGTGCATAACTGCAACCACAAATCATAAAAATTATGCTGCTGTTGTCTGGAACAGCAGTTTCAGATCTGAATTTCTTAAAGAAAAATTAGCATTTGTCAATCAGCTCAGTTGTACGGTACTGGCTAACAGAGGTTACAGCTTTAGAAAAAATATAAAAATGTATGGTGCAGTGGATTTGGGAATCCTGTGTTGTTACACTTCAGGCTTTTCCAGCCCTGTTCAGATCAGGATCAAAAAAAAATATCCAGAGCTTCTCAGAACATCAGCTTTCACATTTTAATTCCAGTATTTTCTTCGCTTTCTAACACTTTTTAGTTTCTATGTGCATGGTAGTAGAGATACGTAAGAATAACCTGAACATAATGTGGAAGCAATCACGTTAGCAGAGACTGGAAGTTTATAACATACGCTGTTACAGGCAGCTTCTGTTTTCAGTTGCTTGTAACGTTAACTGGTCTTGAACAGAAATTTCCCAAGTTGCGCTGAAAACTCTTGGGAAGAGTCATAGAAAGCATCGTGCTGTTTCTGAGAAATGAAGTTGGGAAGAACGTCTTGTTCTGCCCCTGTGGAAAGCGGCCTGATTTTTGGTGAGCTCATTCTTCCAGATATTTGTTACTGTGGCCATGCTTTCTGGAGGCAAGCAATAGGGACAGGGAGGCAGGGCAGTGTGCGAGGGAGGAGAGATGGGAAGCAGCATGACACCACAGGACACGACCCGACCCGACAGGCACACGGTGTGTTTCCCCCCTCTGAGGCTGGCACCCAAGTCACCATTCCTGCCCAGCACCGGGGCTGACAGCAGTGGTGCACCCACATCTGCTGGTATTCATGTTTCTTGCACTTCCCACCCCTTCTAAGCCCTATTAAAATAAAAGACAAAATGAAACGCCAAACTGCAGCCCAGGACACCTTCCCCTAAACCTGTTCAAAGGATGCTGAGTGCCATTTAAGCATACAGAAGTGAAACAAAGGTAAAATTAAGCTTCTCCTTGCAAGTCTTAATTTACTCTTCCTGTGAAAAACGCATGATGACAATGTCAATCATATGATCCTGTACTGTTTCTGGTTTTGTTTTGTTTCCCCTCCCTTCAAAGTTTCTGATTCATTCAGTGAATGAAGTGTTGTGTGTCACGCAGTGAACAACGGGGCTGTAGCACCCACTTACCATCCTCATCGCTGCACGCAGTAACTACGTAACTGGGGTCTGGCCCGAGCCTACGGGCAGCTCTGTGTTAAACCCCTGCACCTATGTGGTGCTGCGGTGTACCTACACACAGCACTAGGAAAATCCAGACAGGAATCGACCCAAACTGGGAGCCTAGAGTGGATGTTTTCTGTGTGACACCTAGAGCTTTGGCTTTACGTTCCCTCTCTGTGCCTGGAACAGGGAGCCAGCGGTGGTGGGACCTCGCCTCGCTGTGCTGATGGGAGGGCGCTGAAGTGCCTTCGGAGTTCTGGGTCGTGACATAACAAAACTGGAGAACATCACAGGGCAGCGTAGCTTCATTTCGCTGGGATTAGACTGGGGGAAGAGGTTTTAACACTTCTCAATCGCTAGACTGTGACATGAGTGCACTTTTAAACAAATTGTGACAGCCCACAAAGCGTCTAGGGGCTGTTCTTCATTGCAGTAGACTCCTGTCCTTATTTACCCTGCAGAAAAGCTGCTGCTGGTGAACCGGGGCAGACACAAGAGCTGTACCAGGCAGCACTTGGATGTAGGCACTCTAAGTCCCTCGTAGCCATCAGGCTGTTGAGGCACAACCTGCATGCTCCAGCCGTGCTGAATTTATTGCAGTGTACGGTATCAGAGGTTGCACACAGGCTGCGAGTGCTGCCCACGTGCAGCCCTGGCTTGGGGTGGAATTTGGAGCATTTTTGAGTGAAATCTGCTGCCCTGAGGAAAGGGCTGAAGGCTCCTAGACCTGCTTTCAGCCACCCAGATGGGGTGAGAGAGGACAAGTTTGATGGCCAAGTATGCCTGTGAATAAAGCTACAACCAGATACTCAGGAATTTTCTTGACTTGCTAGCCCAGCATTTTTCTAGAAAAGCGTGACTGTAACATGTAATCAGTTGCTTGAAGAACTGCTTTCAATTCTACAGCTTGAAGGGCAGCAGTGCTGAGCATAATGGCATCATTTAGGGAAGTATTTTGAGACTACTCTAGAATAGTTAGGGAGTAAGTGGCACATCTGCCCTGGACTCCTGTGTTTTGAGAGGAGCGGCTGAGCTGTAAGATAGCTGTGCTGCTTGCTGACTCTGGATTTGCATGGAACATCAAGCCCTGCTGGAATGATTTTTTTTAGTGTGGATTTGAGAGCGTGTCACACGCCTCCAGCTGTTGCCTTCCCTTTAAATACCTTGGTTCCCAGCACCTCCTTCACCAGTGACAGCTACAACAATTCGTTATCATCCAATTTGCCTGTTTGTTTCCAGGAGCTCCCAACACAGCAGAACTGAGAATTTGCCGTGTGAATAAGAACTGTGGAAGTGTAAAAGGAGGGGATGAAATATTTCTACTCTGTGACAAAGTTCAAAAAGGTAACCTTGGCTAGTTTTTTTTTCCCTTTATTCCAAATGGCTGATGATACTGCTTTCTAGATGGGGAATTTAAACCCTTCACCGCACTCCTGTGTAAGTGCTCTGGTTTTAGCTAGGCTGAATAGCTTTCAGGTACAAGGGCTCTCAGCACCTCTGAAAGATGCTCCGTGCCTTTAGGGTCAAGGCAAGTACTTTGCATCTGAATTCTGAGTCAGGCTCCTTTCTTCTTCCCCCTCCCGCTTTTTCTCCTGCAACTTTTCAGTTTTCTTTAGCTTAACAAGCATCTTGTGTTTGTAACGGACTAGATGATATAGAAGTCAGATTTGTCTTGGACAACTGGGAGGCCAAAGGCTCCTTCTCACAAGCTGACGTTCACCGCCAAGTTGCAATTGTGTTCAGAACACCACCATTTCTCAAAGACATCACCGAGCCTGTCACGGTGAAGATGCAGTTAAGAAGACCTTCTGACCAGGAAGTCAGTGAACCAATGGACTTCAGATACCTACCAGATGAAAAGGGTATGGCTCCCATTAGCTGAATTTCTTAAAAGTTACTATCAATGCAGAACTCTTGTTTATAGTAAACAGTAACATAGTAAAAATTCTACAATGCTACTTGTACAATGTAAATTTAGAAAAAAACCCTAACACTAGTCATTTTGCTCCCTCTTTCAATGAAAATACCAAGAGTCGTGGTTAACAGTGTCTTGGTTTGTTAGGAGCGTAGCCACATCTGATTTTTTTTTTTAAATATATTTTTCTACAGTAAGGGCCAGTAGTGTAAGTTTTAGAGAGTTTCTTTACAAATTATTATTATATCAAAGAGAATTTTAATTAACACTGGTTTTCGTTCTACTCCTTTTGTTGTAGATCCATATGGTAACAAAGCAAAAAGGCAAAGATCAACGCTGGCTTGGCAAAAGCTCATACAAGACTGTGGTAAGGGAAATATTTGTCTATTTCTTGTTTGAGTGAACTTAATGGTTAGATGGGGTCATTTTATTTGAGAGCGCACATTCAAAGTAGATTCATGCTTCTTCCATCACAGGATCAAATGCGACCGAGAGGCCCAAAGTGGCTTTGTTTTCTGCTGCCAACCCTGAAGGGAAGATGATCAAGAAAGGTAAGTTTTGGCTTGCACGTCCCAAACCCAGCAGCAGTCTGAAACTAGCAGTGTCTGATCGCTGTGGGGAAGGGCTGGTGCTTCTCAGGGAGCACTGAAGGCAGCAGCAATACCTGTTTCTTATTCCTCCTCAGCAATGCTGTAACTTCTGTTTTCCACAGGAGAGTGCTCTAGCATCTTCATCATGATGCTGACATTTAAATAAAATTAAAATTATATTAAGGCCCGCTCTAAGCACTGCTGTCTTTAGTTTAGATGAGTATTCATCTTCTCTGGGTTCAGGTACTCTATCCTTCAACCCTAACACTCAGTTCCTGGCCTTCCCTCCTCTTTGCTAAAAATTCCTCAAGCTTTTCTCCCTGTAGGATACTGGTACTTTTGGCTATACAAGCTAAACCCATCAGTTCTTTGTTTAAATGTAGGCTGTCACCTTCAGCATGCCCCATAAAGGTGTGTAAGGCAGACAGCTGTCTTGCTGCTGTCCAGAAATACAGCGCTTGTCCTGGATAGCATTTAAGCAAGTACTTAAAGTGTGGATCCACAGATAATCTCGTTAAGACAGAACCACTTTTGCTATTCATTTTTGCCATTTGTAATTAAAACAAACATACAAAATGGCATAAAAACACAGTAATGTCTTTCCTCTTCACAGAACCAAACATGTTTTCATCCACGCTGATGATGCCAGGGCTAGGAACTCTGCCCAGCTCCGGTCAGATGTACCCCGGGTGCAATCAGATTCCCCCTCAGCCCGCACAGGTGGGTCCCGGGAAGCAAGACACGCTCTCTTCCTGCTGGCAGCAGCTGTACAGCACCTCCTCCTCGGCTGGCAGCCTGCTCAACGCGCACCCACAGAACAGCTTTGCAGACGTGCCTCAGCCCGGCGCGCATGGCAGCAGCACTCTCCCAGCTTTCCACGATAACCCTCTGAACTGGCCTGATGAGAAGGATTCCAGCTTTTACAGGAATTTCAGCAGCACAAACGGGATGGGAGCAGTGGCAGTGTCAACCGCAGACGTGCAGAGTGTTTCTAGTAACAGCATCGTGCACCAGACTCATCAGGCCAGCACCACAGCAAGCATCATGAACATGGAGACCGATGACATGAACTGCACTAGCATAAACTTTGAGAAGTATAATCAGGTGTTAAATGTAAGCAGTCAAAGGCAGCAGCTCCACCAGGTGCCTCCAGGTTGTCCTCCTGTGGTGGCCCCCAGCAGCACACCTTTTAATTCACAATCTAACATAGCTGATCCAGCAGTTTACAGTTTTTTAGACCAAGAAGTTTTAAACGAATCAAGACTATCCACCAACCCTATCCAAAATCATCAGAACAGCATTGCAGATAGCCAGTTCTATGACACCGACGGTGTCCACGCTGATGAGCTCTATCAGTCTTTCCCATTTGATACCATATTACAAAGCTATAACCATTGAGCCCGCGCTGTCAGGCTGAAGTGGGGTACGAACAGCGACGAGTAACTTACCATTCTTCTGGATTCCCTACTTTCTCTTTCAGAATGTCACTATGTAAGTTTCATGATGTAACTTAAAGTTATATATTACAGCCCAGCGACTGGTGCCCATAAAGAAAAAAGGTGGGAGTAGGGTTTGGGGTTCTGTACTTTAGAAGTGCCTCTAAGACATTTTTATGCTGTTGGAAAAGGGAATTGTTAATACTTAAAGCATCCTTACCTTTGGGAATAGCAAAAGCTGGTATCTTCAGAAGGGTCAAATTTCATATAATTCACAGGGTTAAAATTGCCTGCAAAAAAACTTTTTGCTAGGGAAAGTACTTTACGTTTTGACAGAACAGAAACTAGGAAGAAACTGCACATGGGCACTCTAGTTCAGATTCACCTAATGTTAAAGTTTTACTCAATTTGCTTGAAAGATTCAGGTTTCTTACCCTCTTTCATATAAAGTATTTTTCTCCTAAAACAAGATCATGCATTGATTTTTCACATATTCACCACATTCCATTTGCTTTCAAGGCAAATTTACTCTAAAAAAAATTTAATGACTATGTCATTGTTAGATATATTTTAAAAGACCGGAAGGTTTGAGTTTTTAAATAGTCCAGATCTGTTGTAAATGAATCACTGCACAGAATAATGAACAGAAAGTAAGGACTTCTCTGCACTTCATCCCAAGTGCACTATTTTAAATGACAAAACCCTGTTGCTTTAGGAATGGAGCATGCCGTTATTTCTCCGGGATTTGTTTTTGTGTGTATGTAGCTGTGATGCGTATTTTATTTTGATCTGCAGAAATATCATTGAGCCGAAGCCTCTACCTATTCCTTCCTCAGGTATCCTGGCAGTTTCCTGCTATGCAAGTGACTGCTTAAAAATGGCTCAGATCCGGCCTCCCCACCACCCCCTCACAAGAAGGCTTGGGGCAAACCCAGAGGCAGTCTTAGTGCAGCCTAAATTAGATGCACTGTATTAACAATTTAAGGCCATTTCAGTCCGTACTAATTAAAAACACTCCTTTACGCTCTGTATCAGAAACCAGGACTTCCTCTCTTCACTTGCTTCCCAATCTTCATTCTTAGCCTGAGGTGCGAGGTGTCCAAGGACAGCTCGCACAAATTACCTGGCTAGGTGAGACACTCGTCTGCATATAGGGCTTTGCTATTTTATTATTATTATAAAAAGCAAGACAGCAAGAAATATATCAGTGCATTTCTTAAGTTATAGAGCTGTTTCATATGGCAGATAAGGCTTAAGAATCTAATTTTTACTGTTTGGCAACATAAAACCGCACCATGAAAAGAAGCAATAAATAGCACACTTGAATATAAAAGAAACAAAAAACACAACCCCGAAGCAAAAAAGCTACTTGAGATGTACAGTTGTATGCCAGGCAGAAAGGAACTCCGAAAAACCCAGAGGTTTATGGGCAAGCAATGACTGTTTCAGTGCAGTAATTCACTGCCTTCAAAGCAGTAAGGTGCTGCAGCTGTAACGCGTGACACCAATAACACAGGTTTGACGGAAAAGGTTCTTTCGAGGTGTATAAATGAAGTTTGGAACGCTGCTTCCTGTAACTCCGGTACACAACAGAATGAATTGAGTCGCCACACTTACTTAAAGTTTTTCTCACTTCTGCAAAACACTTACCTTTTCAGGAGCTCCGCCGCAGTCTTGTGACAGAAAGACCAAAGAAATACAAAGAAAGCTTGAAATGTGTTGTTTATTCAGTTCTTTTTTTTGAAGTTCTCAACTTTAAGTTTATTAAAAGTAAACATTTTCCTTACTTTATAGAATGCTCTTTATAGTACAATTTGTTTTTACAGTATAATTAAATATTTTCAAAGTTCTGTTTTCCTTTGTAAACAAGTTGGTTTGGTAATTAAAAAACTGGTTATACTAAGGACTCAACTTCTGCAGCCTTCTCAGGTTCACAGCATCCCTCACATTAGGGAGACCAGAGCAATCGGAGAAATTAGGCTTTGGCTTGCTTATCCTGGGGCTCTTCAGACTATTTTGTTCCATTCACAGTTGCTGCTGGCTGCTGTGAAACCTCAAGCAGTTTGTGTATTAAGGATTCATTCGCACTCAGCATTTGTTTGTGGTGCAGCACTTGGCTGGTTGGGCAGATGGGCGCAGAGCACAGACGCACTCAGGCTCAGCCAGAGATGTAGAGCAGGTACAGCCCGCACGCACCGCCTTCCCTGCAAAGAGCTGTCTCCAGGCTCAGCTACACTCATACAAAAAAATGGAGGGGGGGCATCGACGGTGTTAAGCTGAGGCAGGGGAAGTTTAGGCTGGACGTCAGGAAGAGGTTTTCACCTAGAGGGTGGTCGCACACTGGAACAGGCTCCCCAGGGAAGTAGTCACTACACCGAGCCTGTCTGAATTCAAGAAGCGATTGGACTGTGCACTTAGTCACATGGCCTAAACTTTTGGGTGGACCTGTGCGGTGCCAGGAGTTGGACTTGATGATCCTTAAGGGTCCCTTCTCACTCAGGATATTCTGTGATTCTGTGTGCCCAGTTGTTTGGAGAAATACAACAGCTTCATTTTAAATCTTTCCAGTGTGAGGAAAGATGATGCTAAGGAGCAATGCTTGGACCTTGTTTTTCAGCATTTTCCATGCTAGAAAATACCTTCCAGGTATTTTCCAGGTATTTTCCAGGCTAGAAAATACCTTCCTCTTACACACGTGCCTCAAGAATAAAATTGTATCTCGCTCTTGTTATCTCACAAAACAAACCTCCTGAGTATTCACAAGTAGGCAATTTACTTTTAAAAACAAGATGAAGGCCAAAGTAGAACATTACCACTATTGCTGCAAAATTCCTTACAGATTATGCTAGTTCAAAATGGTGATCGTATTAGAAACTGCAGACTTTAAACAAAGTTCAAAGACAAGATTACAGCTCATTTTCATACAGCCACGTGATAACCGAACAATACACGACTAGCTAAACAGCTGTATAGACGTTTTCATCATCAACTTTTTTTTTTTCTTTTATTTTCCTTCTTCTGGTGTATTTCACATTTACCATAAAAAGCCATTTAAGGATTTTTGGTGGACCTTGCTCCATTGTATGGAGAAGATCAGACGCAGCACCTTTAGCATAGTCTTTGGAGCCTCATTTCTCTGCGTTCTGAGTCTTAACACGGTGTCCACTGTCACCATGACAATGTACATCATACTGCAGGAAGCTGAATGTGAATGCACCTTAAGTGTCTCTGAACTATGACCGGAGTAGGAGTCCTTCCTGCTGCTGTCTCGTTAGTTCTATTTCCCCTCTGGGACAGCTCTTCTAATGTCTGTTGTGCCCACAGTGCAGCCTTGCTTACATTTTTCCCCTCCAGTTTATGGAATTTATAAATCACATTTTAGCTCACTCTGAGTTTCTGTCAAGAAATCACATAGATATGAGACTGAAATTCTCTTTTGTTTGTTTTCTGAATTCAGTTTCTTAAGTTTTCCATCTTTCGCGACACTTCCTTTCTGGGTACTGATTACTATCTGAGGCAACTACTCCTAGAATCTGTTTCTCATAACAGCTTTAAGATTAAAAACAAAGAAATCTTGCTGTCTGAATCAGGGTCCTACTGTTCTGTATTGGAAAACTGGAGCTTCTGAACTGCTGCTATACTCATTTCACAGTGGACTACGAAAACAAATGATGACAGACAAGTTCTGACAGCCCATCACAGACAGAGTATACAATATTTATACTAATTTTTCAAGATGAGTTTTTAGGCACTCCTTTAAGATGTATGCGTTGGTGCCTTTCTGAGCCTTCAACTAAAGTTACTGTGCATCTGTTCTACTGTGAAGTCCTGGCACATCTGACTTCAAGGTAACACATCTCAGAATTCTTCCCTGTCCCCTAACTGTTTTTTCCTGGAAAATAATTACCCTCAGTCTCTGAAATGTGTGTTAATGAAGAGCCCTTAAATTCCAAACCTTGATTTCTTGAGGACAGTGTAACTCTTCTGTACTTCAGGTGAGCAGAAACATCTTCCTAACTGAATTAACATCCAGGTATCCATCCAAAGCTAGGTACCAGAAAAAGTGCAGTATGCTGCTACTGTATTGCAAAACAAGGCATTTTATCTCTGTCTTGGTCTTTTAACACCATTCTTCAGAACGTTCTATATTTGTTTGCACTTTGGGGTTCCTGGTATCCCTATTTTTCTCTAGAATTCCATCACGCGTTGCCAGGAATTCCCTATCTTTTGGTGACTCACGGGGAAATCCTGTGCGTGAAGACTGTAACCAGGCCAAAGAGCTGCTGAGGCCACAACTACCTCAGAGTGTAGTTTCTAGGAAGCATCGCTGATGTTTTACAATGAGAGAAAAAGTTTTAAGTGCAAAGTTTTTATCTGCAAACTGTTTTTCCCTTTGAAAAGCACTCTGAGAGGCAAATCTGTCCGTCTCTGAAGCTGACACTGATCAAAAAGCAGCCAGCACAGGGTAGAATATCACCTCGTTCCAGGTACTGCCCTACTGCTTTCAGAGCATCCTCTTCTGGAACAGTCCTGCAAGAACAGGGCTCAGAAAATGCTAGGACCGCACTTCAGGCAATTCAGTGCTACTTGCATCCAGACAAGAAAGCTACAACATCCGATATAAAAACAGTTAAAAAAAAATAGTAATATCTGGCTTTAGGGAGGGTGATTTTTAATTAAAACATTTCAAACAGTACAGCGTAAAGCACGTATAATGTACTCGCTTAGCACGCCGTCTGCAGGCAGCATACCGTTTGTTTTTCTTAAGGGATTTTTTTTTAAAAAAAAGATTTGTTATCAATCCATTAGCTTACCAAAATTGTATGCACAGAAGGAATTAAAATAGGGCTAGATATTAAATGAGCACTACCTGTTCCAGAGAGTTTGAAGTCGATTCAAACTAACAATATCCTTTGGCAGATCAATATGATCCAAACGTTTGACAAAACCACTTTGCTACCAAGCTGTAGTACCTTACAGTGTTCAGTAACCAGCTGATGACAGAGGAGCTGTTTTTTCCTCATTCCAACCTGAAGAGCTAGTTATCCAGGGCTGGAGGCCAGTCAACATCAACAGACTAGAAGAGCAGGAAAAGAAAAAAGGAACAAATCAGCAGACAATGTTTTATGTATTCAGAAAGACTTGCCATCGCTGTGCTTGTCTGGTCTAGGTTAACAGTGGGGGAAACAATACAGAAAGAGAGACCTTATGGGAGAAGACAAAAGGGAGAGTGGCATGAAACAGCCACCTCATTCTGCTGGCTCCATGACTATCAACTGGAGCTGGGTTTTCTTCATAAAAAGCAGAATTGCAACTCCTTTTACTATTACTAGCCAGAATCAGTTGATGTAGGTATGTTATTGTAGGCCTGTTATGAATATCCAAAGCTGCTACTTAGAAACGTGAGCCATCTCCTCTTATATTCTAACCTGAGCTGTATATCCTATAGATGGGGTGTTACGATGTGAAAACAACCTGTTGACTGATGCCACAGAAATATTCAGGTATTGGGCAGTGCAGGCAAGACTTGAGTAGAAAGCCATCAGCTGTCCCCCAAATCTGCCTCCTCAGCAAGGAAAACTAAGCTAAAAGAATAAGCAGGCGTTCATTATGCAGAAGAATTATCGAGGCAACATCATTAAGAGTCATTCTGAGTGTTCGTCAAAAGGGACAGAACATGCCTGACACTTTATTAGAAGCAACTGTAATAATTACTACAACTGGATTATGTCTTTCTTCCCTGCTCTCCCTGAGGCCACATCTCCAATTTCCTTTGGGCATAAACTTGTTGCTCACCCTCTTCCAAATGTTGTGCTGTTGCGATCACAACACAGGAGTCACAATGCAGCACGTTAAATGCCTTGGCTCCAAGACTGCTTACATCAACCACACCTATTCCTTGCCTAATCTACAACTTCATCAAAGGATTAGGCTCCTAGGCTAAGCTAAAATGCATTACTAGCACAATGACTAATTATTTAAAAATCCCTAGACATCCTTCATAGTTGCCTCCAATAAAAGTAGCGACACCCATCTGTGTTGAGAGCCTGCACCAGGTTCAGCTGTTCCTGTTTTCAGTGCCCTCTGCAAGCTCTCTTTCTGCATTATCCCACCACAGATACACAAAACCTGCATGTCTGCTGTGCAAAATTTAACACACAGGCAGTCTTCCAGAAATACATGACAACAAGCATGCTGGTAACTGGCTACTCAAAGTGAAAATTCATGTTTTAAATAGACCTTGCCAAACCACCAGGTTTAACATTCAATTCAAATCTCTACATATATTCTTTTAGCCAAAACAAATTTTGTAGTTGCAAGTCAATATCTAAATCATCTGACTCCAGCAAGGGAATAAATATATTTAGTTTGAACCAGTGTTGAAAGAGGAAGTCTCTCCTATTTTTTCTCCGCCCCCCTTTTCAAAAGAAATGATGTAAACATAACAGAAAAAGAAAAGGCTCTATTACAATGGGTCCCGATAATAGGTGTCATCAATTCCTGCTATGTTCTCCCATCCCTCCCCCAGCATGAACTCAGCAGAAGAAGCCTGTCGCATGACACAAGCATGTGGCAGTGTGGTACAAACCATTATCTTTGCATAAACGTCAACTTTCCTATTAACTGAGGTAAGAAACATTGATTTGGTTAGAACGATTCCATTGAAAGCATCTCACAAATGCAACTACATGACTAATTTCCAGGACAGACAAATAATGAAGAACTCACTTCTACATCCAACTCCAGAATGTCAGCGGTTCTGTTCAGCAGGGAGCCAATATTTGGTTTGGTTCTTCCAAAGTCTCCATGCACAAATTCTTTAATGTAGCTAAAACGGGTGGCTAAGGAAAGGTGCATTGTGCCATAAAGGCCTCCAAAGGTGGAGGGGAAAAAAATGGAAAAAAATAGTGTGATGAAAAAACATACTCAAAGCAAAAATAGTGTATTTTTCTACTGCTAATCTAAATCGAAGTGAACATCCTGTTAAGACTACCCTTAATATCAAGTTAAGCTCATACCCATCTTTAAAAGACTACCAATTCTTGGCTTTTTATACATTTTATAGCTATCAGATACTTTTCCATCTATCAGATTGCTCACCACCAAAATACACACAAACTGGTAGCATTTCTGAATGAAAGCCCACGTGAAATTCTGACATAAAAGCAAACATCAGCAAGATCTGACTGTTGAATAACCGAGATTTAGAAACACTGTCAAGATAAAAGCAGGAAACTTCCCATTGCCTGAATTGCCCTAATCAGCAAGGTGTTTTGTCAATGCATTGTGTAACAGCAGCTAAGGATACGTTCCTGCTTGAGTCTTCAGATGCAGGCGAAAGTGATGCTCATCTATGTACTCAGACTTCATGGTGTGAATGATCCGACATCTTACGGCCAGAGGCCTTCTGTGAAGAACCCGAAGAGGTGTCTTCTGGTCAAGTTTTAGTTCCTAATACAAGAGGGAACAAAATAAACGAGGAAGGAAATATGCAACACGCTGCACAGATTGAGATGAAGTCAGATGTACCATCAGCCAGTCGCATCTTTTTTTTTATACTGTGTTATGGGAGTTGAGTAATCTTCTGGAGGAAAGACTAATTTTTTTCATGTTTATCGAAAGAAAAAAGGACAGCCATCTCAGAGGCTGTATGAGAAGGCCTCATATGAACACAAACTAATGGAATCACACATACAGAGGAATAACCTTGAAATCTCCACAGTCGTTTGCTGGAATAACTCCAGGATTTGCAGCCTCACTGAGAGCCTCAGGCAATCAAAAATAAAATAAAAATCCCATCCACAAAATGCTTTGTCTAAACTACAGCCAACCCTCTGGAAATAATAGCGAGGGAAAAAAAAAAAGTTCCCAGAATAGACTTTTAAGAAGCTCATTCCCCTCATTCCCTACCGTCACCCCCTTCCCCAGATAAGATGCAGCACTTTGAAAGGCAACCTTTCAGGAAGCGGGTAGGCATACTTAAAAAAAAAAAAGAAAACAAACCCAGTTCACAACAGTTGTTTCCTTTAACTGCAGTGGTTCAAGCTTCAATTTGAGAATGATTTCACGGGCAAGACCCATAGACAACAGCGCAACACAACCAAAACTGAAGACATTCCTCCACCAGCGCTGTCCCTCTGACTAGCATCTGGAGGAAGTTCTCGTTAACACAGCATGCTCGTTGCACTGAGCACTTGGTTAGCCCTTTTTGCACTGTTTTCCATAGACCGTACAAACAAGGGGCGCGGGTGCCAGATTTCTCCATCTCCCATTCCCTGCTTGTTATTATTTGGTCTGCTATTATACAATAACTTGTAACAGGCTGTCTAACAGTGAGAAGGGGGAAAGGGAAAGGAGATATGAAAGTCGTATAACAGAAGGAACCCTGATCAAACAGGAAGGAGGTATGTCCATGGGTGCCTGTATATAAAATCTCCCCTAAGACCTCTAAGACACCAGGACAGGTACTACATAAATTAGCAAAAAAAAAAAATGAAAAGGAGCTACAGATACCTTGATATCATCTAGAAATGCAATATCTTCTTTCTGTATTGCTTTGTCTGTCCACACTAAGGCACTATAGGTCTTTGTTTTTTCCTCTTCACCTTCCTTCATACGACCAATTGCCTCTCTAAATAAAATAAATTAATTACTCATATAACATAAGCATAATTATATAATGCTGTGAGCAAGAACGCTTGCAAAACTCCCAAAGCGTCACTTGGAAATCCTTTGCCAGCAATGATAAATACTGACCTGGTGACAAGCTGTAAATCTCGAACCTGTATTTTGTCTGACGAGTTATTAATTGTCTGTGATATTAAAAAAAAAAAAAGAAGAAGAATCAGTTAGCAAAACTGCTCTCTTAGAGAAGAAACACATGCTTTATGAGTTCCATGAGGTGCAAATGATTTACCTGCTGAAGTTCCTTCATTTCCACAGCAGTAAAATGTATTCTACGAGGATTCACAAGCTCAATGGCAAAGGGCCTTCCTGGCAACATGCAGTCATAAAACATAAAAACATGTTGTTCTAAATTAACGTTTGAATTTATGCAGGAAGGTTGGAAGGTGTGAAGGCTGTCTGCTGTTATGCAAACAGGGATAGGAACTCGCAGGCTTAGGGATGTAACATCAGATGGAAGGAAAGAAACAAGGGACTTTTTTGGCTACTAAGCCCCAGTATCAGCAATATGTGCAAATTACGACTTCCCAGAAGACATCTTGTACAAGTCTGTGCTAATTAAAAAATAAAATAAGAAAAAAAGTTAATTAGCTTATTTTCTGTCACCTACAGCAATGCCCAGGTGCAGGATGATGTTAAATCCCGCTCCCTCAGCTAAACATCTGTTGCAATAGCTGCACTTTCTGTGCTGAGGGCCAGTGATGATCCCCAGTAAAAGCAGTGCCAAGAACTACGCTCCCAATCAGACAGGAACTGGGATGCATCGTTGTTAGTTTTCACTTTTTCTTCCCCCCTCCTCCTTTGGATATAGTAGATTCAGCGTATTTTCCAATACCGACCTTTAGAAAGGAGCCAAGTTCAAGAAGAAAACAAGGCTTCCCCACTCCCCAGTGACAGGCAAAGCACAAGGACCCAACAGAAAACAAGACAGGAATCTGTCTGGCATAAAGGTTTTAAAAATAGGAAGTGAATAAAATAAAATATTCTTAACAAGCTCTGCTTTTCCATGCAGCTGTGCAGCCAAGGACATAGAACAAAGCTCTCATCTTTCAGTTCTTTTAACGAAACCATGAAGTCTTTGGGAATAAATACGTAAGTATCACTAAAATATTTCCACCATAAAACTTCAAAGCATGTCTAGTCACACACTTATGCACTTAGCAGTCAGCAAGACCTATCAGGGTAGCTCCAGTTAACCATTTTGTTGGTTTCTGTGCTTCGCAAGAGATGTTTCACGCCTTACCATTGCCTAGTGTTCGTACATCCACATCTTCTCTTCCAGAGGAAGAAAAATTAAAGCCTGTAACAGATTTGAATAAAGGAGATGAGATTTTACTTTACATTTTTAATGCTCTCCACAGCTTTTAAAAGGTGAGATATTCTAAATTGGTTTGCAAATACACTTCAAATAGTTATCTTTACAAAATGAAGCCTGCACTGTATTTGAGCAAATCAGGAGGGAAACAGTTTCTGTTTATGCCTTCATGCTCACTAATTTGTTAAAGAACACTCCTAATTTTTTGGCCAATCAAGGTAAAGATTTCAGAGAAATTTCTGCTAGTCTGCTAGCCTGGGCAGAAGAGGAAGAAAATTCAGGTCCAATCTGGAAGATAGCCACTTTTTTTTTTTTTTTTTTTTTTTTTTTTCCACTTGGTTGTTTTTGTCTTTCAAGCTACAAACATGTATTGCTGGGTATTCAGTTTCCTGTATCACACCCCTGCTATCTTCAAGCTTTGCCTGAAGAAGCACTGGGAGACCAAACCCTGCACTAAAAAGTAACTTTGCAGCTCAGCTACAAAGGGTCTCTGAAAAACTGTTTCACTTTTTTTTCCTCTTTAGGGAACAAACAAGACCACAGAAATATTTTCTTAGTTTTTATTATCCCTCACTTCTCCAGTCATGTAATGACAACTAAACAGTGAGAAAATGTTTCCATGGTCATGAAGGCTTCTTTCTGTCACAACATCAGAATTTTCTTAGTTGGACTCTGCTCGTACAAAACATGCTCCAGATCTTTTATCACCTCACAGCCCTTTGCTGGACTCAATATAGCATGTCCACGTCTTTCTCGTACTGGAGCCCCAAACCAGGCTCAGTACAATGTCACACCACCGCTGAGAAAAGGTGGTAGATCACCTCCCTTGACCTGCTGGCAACAGTCTTCCTGTACGCATATATTGCTCCTCACCGTTATTTATAGGCAGTTCTGGCGGTCACCTGTGGGATTCTCCAAGCTAACGTCAGGTGTTACACACCAACTGGTCTGAAGACAGTCTGAAAATTTTTCTAGTGTTCAGATTAGCATAGGAACTCTTGGGGGGGAGGAAAGAAGGGGAAAGAAGCTCTCTTTTTCTAAACTAATATTTAATGCAATTTTTCCTTGGGCGTTCTATGTCTCTAATTCCAAGTCTAGCGGGTGACAAATGACAGGCAGTGATTATTTCATCTGGATAATCCCTAGATAAGCATTTATCTTACGGAACTCTATGCACTGAAGAAAATAAATTAATCAAGGTAAGAAACATGAAGAGGTTGAAGGCTAGGCAGATATTATGGAATGCCCATGGCAAAAACTTCCTCATTAGGAGTCACTGAATGAATTACCAACCATTACGAGGCATGGCTAGACAAAAATACTACCACATAAAAGCAGACTTTTTGCATCATCAGATCAGCTGAGGAGATATTTTAGAATGATAAAAGGTACCGTATAAAATACAATCACCTAATTACTCAGAGGCCATAGCTAAAAAACAGCTTATGGGCTTTGACTTGGAAGGGTAGGAGAGGGATAAAGAAATGTAGTGTTTTCCATTACACCGTTGTATTAAATGAGTGGCTACTAAGAAAAAATATTATAGTATTAACGAAAAATATTTATGGTAAAAGATCTCCTAGACACTTACTGGCTGCTTTGAATTCTGCCATTAGATGCTCTGAAATCAGTTCTTCCACTGAAGACTCCAGCTTTCGCTCCCCATCAATAATCCAGGGAGTCTGAGGTAAATTCCTTGAATATTTATTGTACCTTCCTGTAAAAACATGTTACCTGTAGTCATTCTTAAGTAATGGACAAATGAACCAGTATCCCACATTAAAATGCATTTAACTTCCACTGGAGCCTCTTGAAAATAATTTTACACACTTAACCTTGTTTTACAGCAAGAGCACTGCAGCAACAGTTCAAAATTCATGCTCCTGGACCCACAAGTGTTTCAGCATCCGAGATGACCAGCTTAAAGGCACATGTGGAGAACCTATTCCTGCAGTCAAACCCTCAGGTATGAGAAGCATACAAACAAAACTGCACGAAGACTAACACAACTGAGAAGGAAAAAACAGATCCAAGTACCCCGACTGAGGCAACTTAGTTCTCAGTAATTGTTCTTTGAATCAGAGCACGGTATTGAGACAATTTCCTCCAAGTCAAACTAATGTTTTTTATAAAAATAAATAAATTAATTAAATCACAACTACATATTGGGCTATAGCTTGATACATCCTCACTAGATAAATAGGAGATATATATATATACACAAATATATATATACACACATACATATGCTTGTCCACCAATCTATGCATGTCCTAAGTAAACAAGCTCCCCCACATCCTCATATCAAATAGTTCAGGTTTCAATCCAAGTTCTGCCTTGTCTGAATGTTTAACAGAAGAAACCCCAAACTAAAATGCTTTGGCTCATTACAAGGAAAACCATGCTAGCAAAATACCTCAATAATAAACTAGTGCAAATTTCAAGAACCTTGGGACCTTGCTATGTGAAGAGATTGCCATCCTCTGACTGATTCCAGTCCTACTCCGGTATTATGTCATGCTTGCACGCGACACAAGGACTGCTACAACCAAGAACGTGTCTGACACAGATGACCAAGATGAGCTTTCTTATTGATAGGTCTTATAAGAAGCAAAAACGTGCACAAAACAGGGAGCCCATTCAAAAAGAACGAGCAACCCCCCTGCACTAACAAGTTCCAAACCGAAACCCTGCCTTTATGAAACAAAAAAGGAGTTCAAAGTAGCTATGCATATGGTACCTGTGTCTTTGTCATCTCCATTTTTTTTGTCTTTCAGTATCATACTTTCCTATTTCTAACAACGCTTCCTTCCAGCATTTTGATCTGCAGAAAAACCCACACAAACAAATGGGGAAACTGACTAATACTGTTTCGATGGGGCAAATAATGAAAGTACTATGAATAACCATTCAGAAGTTAGCTTCACACTGCTAAATTCTCTTTCCATAAAATGGAAATAGGAAAATAATACTTTTTTTTTTCTTTCAACTCCCCATTCTAATAATTTTAGCTTTTGATCTGAGCAACGGTGGGTAAAAAATACACAGGTATTTCTCAGTTCAACAGCTTCTCCTGAGCCCTTAAAAAAATAAAAATAAAAAAAAGAGTAGCAGAAAGAAGGGATCAGTAAACACCAAAGGTAAGGTCAAGAGGGCAACACAAACTCTGAAACTGTGCTTACAAATTAAGATCCCAATCTCATTTAAACTGCTGTAATAGCAAAAAAACCTGCACTGCATTCAAGAATTTCTTCTGGGTTTAATTCTTTACAAATTAGAGACAACATAGGGTTGTGGTTTTTTTGCTTGTTTGAAACACCACCACTACCACTCCCCCCCCCCAAAAAAAAACACAAAAACTTCCCAATCTATAAGTTGCAAAACACAAAAACAAAATTCAATTCAATCACATGCAGAAAACTGACCATGGCTTTCTACATAGGTGATAAAACCACTCAACAAAACAGGGTGTTTGGAAAGGGCTAAAAGAAATCAGGTATCTTGGGTTCATGAAAATGTCCATTTAACTGTCTAACTGGTAATTAAAAATAAAAAACAGGTATATAGAGAACACCAACTAGCCTGCCACGAGAATATTCAATTTCACATTTTTTTTCTTTTCATTTGAAGTTTTCCTTTATTCAGGATTTCTACCATCCTTTTAAACATAGCATATAGGCTTAAAAATGTATTTTTTAAATAATCTGTGTATAATTAAATAAGTGGTTGTTTATACACAGGGCTGGGGAAGGTTAGATACACTTGTAGGCAATGACAGACAAGTCTGTAGAATCATCTCAACAGAGGGACATGAAATGTTGTTGCACTACCTGTCTTACCCAATTATTCCAGATGTTACCTTGGGTCGGAGGGGTCTAAGATTTCCAAAATTTCATTTTTATTGATTTCATGAAGATCGACAGTTTTGGCTGGAGTAAAATGCAGATAAATCCAGATGGTGAACCCTCAAAATCCAACTCAAAATCCCAGCAAAGGAAAAGCACAGCACTGCTGACAGCTTATCTAGGGGGAAGTGCCTGTCCCAAACCATACTGCAGCATTTGCAGGGATAAGGGTTATCCCAAGGAGCCAGAAAGCAAGACCAATGTAACTTCTTCCCCTTTCCAAGTCCACCCTTAGACAGAGCTACATTTAATTCTTTGCTCCTTATAAGTAATTACAGGATCAACAGATAGCAAGAGTCTCCTGGCTCTTGTGGCAGCATTATAAAGTTACGCTAAGACAACAGGGCAGTAAATAAATGGATCACTTTACCAGCCACAAAAACTGCACCATTATTGCACTGAATTTCCAGGGCAACGCAGAGGTTCTTTGGTGAACATGGGGGGCACGGAAAATGCCTGTAAAAGAAAGATTGAGAAATACTAGTAATAGCACAACATAACTGAGCACCCCCTAGTAATACTGGCACGGAAGACAATGGCTTCAGGTACTAAAACCACAGCTACATTATAAACTCAGTATTCACATTAATAGCTGGAACAGCAAGAAGTGAATATACTTTAAGCAAATGAAGAACAGTGCATGGCAAAATAGACTCTTGTCAGTCTGTCATCCAACGTTACTGATGTGTCACACTCCAAAGCATGCTAATGAGCAGTACCATACTACAGCTATAGAAACAACGAAACCAAGTACTGCAGGAAAACTACCTCCAGAATCTATTATTAAGTCTTTGCTGGGAATCCAAGAAAAGAGCTGTGAAGATTTAGTGCATTTAAACATAGTGAACCATAGAGAAAATGTTCATTGATGTCTTCCCACTGCTTGTGTTTTTGCTGCTTGCTTGTTTCTTTATTTTAACCGTATTACAGTGCTTGGTGTTACAGGTAGAAGTTCCATGATTTCTAAATCTCTCCTGTGGTTGAGGATGCACATAAAGATTTGTTTGAATGTGTGTGACTGGCAATGCTGTAATGAACTGCTTTCACTTCCAACCATTCCAAACCCCATGCCAGCCCAGAGGCTTGCGCACTGCTGGCAGCTCCGAGCAGAACTGCAACTCCCTGACCTACAGCTTCTCTTCCGTGGTGCTCCTGGGATACTAAAACAATGAAGCAATGTTACTGATGGGAAGAAGACCATCATTTGCGTCATGTCCAGTTTTCCGTCTCTTGTGGCTTAATTCAAGCACTTGAATATTGCTTTAACTAAAAAATCTGGAATTATATTTTATTATCAGAAGCCCAGAAAATTCAACACATTTAAAATAATAAACTAGTGGAATTCAAGCAATTAGTTATTTTATAGTCATCTTACTACCACTTACCCACCTAATATTTTCCTCCCCATCCTAATTCTATACAAAAGAACAATACTAAGAACTAGTTTCAGTATATACTTACTTGAGAAAATCCTCTTCTTTTATCTTCTCTAAGGCTTTAATAACTGCCATTCTAGTGAAAACAGACTGCACAGTGAAATAAAAAATGAGTCAAGAAGAGAAGTTTAGAAAGGATATGCCAAAAAAAGAAAGAAACCCTAAAACATATACACGAGACACTTCTCACAATACAGTTTTTTCACTCATGTTTTATGTTTTCTTATAGCTACAAACAACTCTGTATCAGCGAGATCTCACTGTGACCTTAAACCTTAACACGGCAACAAAGAGCAACATGTAATTTTGCCTGAATATATCCAAGTAGCTTTACTCACAGCATGAAAACAATATAATTAGTGCAGCTTACTACTGATCAGAACATAATGATTATTGTTGTACACTTAAATGCTCGTGGTTTTGTAGAGTTGGGTCTTGAAATCCTCCAGGGATGGAGCCTGCAAACCCTCTCTAGGAGTAGCTGCTCCACTGTCTAACTGTCCTCATGGTGAAGTTTTTTCTTGCATCTACTTTGAACCTCTCACTTCAACTTATGGCCACTGTTTCTCAGTCTTCTACCATGCACTGTGCTGCTTCCCAACCTGACCGTCCCCAGTCCGTGCTGCTGACAGAGTTTAATCCTTCCTGGGTGTCAGACCGTGTGTTTGATGCTGCCAAATTTCATATTGCTTGCATCAGCCTGTACCTTCAGCCTGCCTAGGTTACTCTGAGTGGCAGCTCTGCCCTCAGGTGTATCCAACGGTCCTTCCAATTTGTCATCAGCAAACTCGATGAGAATAGCCTCTACAGTCTCCTCCAGGTTTTTTATAAAGATGCTCTAAAGGAGGGATCCCAGGACAGACTCCTGCAGTACTCCACTGTCACAGGCATCCAGACAGAGTATGACACCCAGTAACTACTATCCTTTAAGCCCAATCACGTGGATTATTACCCATCTAGCTGTCCACCCATCCAGACCATAAGTCTAAACACTTCAGGATGAGCACTGGTACATGGAAAGGAACTGAAAAGTCATGTTTTCATTCAGCTTCGGGACTTGGAAAAACAGTGAAAAATACTGAATTGCTGTCTGGGGTGATTCACGTCCTCACTCTGATGATCCAGGACATCCTGGGTGCCTTCAGGAAAGTTGCTGCTTCTCTACCTAAGCATAAACTAGAGATAAAGTAGAGATAAAAGTACCTTCCTTCCTCGTAGGACAGATGAGCTGGAAAACCTTTAAAGTAACAGTATTTTTAAATAAGTATCTACAGTAGATGACAATTTTTTACTCAGAATCCAGCTTTTATACCACTTCTGATTAACACAGCCCTTGATGCTAGCTTCAAGCACAGCTTCTTTGTAAGGATGAGCCTCTGATGGCTCTTCAGAGGCTGTATTTCTTCCTTTAAATTCCCCTAAATCTTGTTTCCTGTGTGGTTTCAACAGCTAGGCCCTGCTGGTTTAGCTCCTTATGGGGGGTTTCCCCCTTTTAAAGGAAAGCAATGCAGCAAGCAGTGAGTTATGACAATACAATACTTCTAAAAAAAGATTTGTGTGTATTCGTCAGGTGGAGTACAGCAGGCAGGATTCCAGGGTCAGACTGCTTCCACCAAAAAACGGCAGACTGTTCACCAGGAAGAACAAAAGGCCTCTCATAGGCTGCTGACAAGTTACCTGTTCCTCGCATCACACCCACCATCCTACTCCTATCAGCTTATCTCCAACTGCTTTTTATTCTTATACCCCCTCTTTTCTCTCAATGATTGTGTGCACTCAGGGTATGCAACGAGTGGCAAGGTCCCTTTTCTTTTTTCCCCTGCTCCAGAAGTAGACAGGATAAAACCACCCTGGATGTACTGTGTCTTTCATTCAGATCAGAGGACGTGAAAACTCTGGTGTGATCATTCCCTTTCAGCTGCGGAGTCTCCTCTTCACAATGTGACTTATCTGAACTGTTTTACCTACAGAGAGGATCGTATTTTATGCTACTTTTAATGCATGAGAATCAAATTCTCACATCTGGAGGGATGTATTTACAGCGAACAGTCCTAAAAGTATTCCTTTGGACAATCTGGAAAATTAATGAGCTAAAGAAAAGCAACAAGGTCATAGTTCTCCTAAGGAAAGAAATGTTAAGCGAATAAAAGGAGATGACTCTATTTTCAGACAACTGAAAATTCTGGGACATTTCTGATGAAGGAAAACCAGACATTAAACACAGACTGAATACCCAGGTAAGTTCTTCATTGTAGCTACAGCTGTGAAATTTTCAATGTCACAAAGGAAATACAACAATGATGAGATCCTACCTGTTTGTTTTTTGCTGGCTTGAAACAATCTGGACAGGCTGTGGCTCTGAATAGAGAGATGAAAATTAGCTGCTACTCTTACAGAAAAAGCAAAAAACAAGGAAATCAAAAAATCAGGGACAGACAAGCATAGGACGTAAATGGTCTTTGTATCCCAATATGTTCAGCATCTCACTTCCACAGCTTAGCACAGACCAGATTTTAAAATCAATTTTATCCTAGACCACAAATGGTGGAAAGTGTGCATTGCCTGATCTAGAGATGAATCACAAAGCTGTGCAAGCCGGTCTTGCTCTGACCAACACAGATGTTCCTCAGTTTTGAGATTGGATGGAAATAAGAAGTTTATCTTTCAGTCCTTTTTAATCCTTCTCAATAAATGTTATGATCAACGTTTAAGTTCTGCTCGAGGTATGCTGACATCTTGAAATCTGTATTTCCTGTTCTTTAGACAATGTATGCTGCAAATTAAACACATCCAAACCAGAGACACAAATTGCTGCTTCTGGATAGGAAAATTCAACTTACTACAGAAAAAAGTAACCCCAGGTGTTTGATACCATTTGTGTTTTGCCACTTCTAAAGGAAACTATTGGTTGCTTCACAAAAGTGAAAGCCAAGTCAGTGAAACATTTTTTTTCTGAGTACTGTAAAGGAAATTATTGTTCCTATTAGTGGATTTCTGTGTATGCAGTAAGAGATGATTTCCAGCCTACAACACAGTTTATCAATTCTTGCTGGTGCTTTTTAACACTTTTATAAGTGCTGTAGACTAAAAGAAGTAGGTCTGACCTCTTGCAGTTTCTATACAAGCAGCTTTCCTGGTCAGTTGTGACACAAACCATCACAAATCCCCTTTTCCAGAATTTAAATATAGATCTCCAAATATGAACTAACAAGAGCCAATTTGACCTTCCACATCAAACCAAGGGTCATTTTGGCACACATAGCCACACGTGATTCTGTAAAAACAGCTTGAGAGAGGAGAAATTGCACATGTCATACTTGGAAATCCCATCCAGAAGCATAGTTGGAGCTGGGAGGACTTCTCCAGGTTGAGTCAAGGTCTTAACTTTGCTTCCATACGACTGTCATTACTAAAGCTCTAATTACCAGATTTCCCTATTTACACTGAAACTGTAACATTGCCCCAGACATGTCCAGAGCCAACCCTCCACATATGGAGAACGTCCTGACACCTGAGAAACTACCCCAAAATTAAGTTAGGGAATGTGTTGTTACTTCAGAAGAACACCCAGAATCTCAATTGCTGTTTTAATATGCCACAAAGAGAAGGCAAATAAAGGGATATTGTCAAGACACATGGAATAGACCTGAGTAGCTGCAACGTGGAACATAAATTCTTTACGATTTTCCCTTCTGCAGCTATTCCTCTTCAAGCACCAACACTGGCATCACAACATGCTCAGCATCAACATTTTTGAAAGCTCACAAAAAAGTACTGGGAAGACGAGCTGAAAATAAGAGCTGCCAGGTTGCAGGAAGGAAGAGCACTACAGGACATGAGAACTGATCAAGTAAAATTAAGTAAATAAGAACACAAGTATGCTGGAAACTTTTGAGTTTTATGGGAATTTGGGTAAAATTGCAGTTTGGCTCTAATACTTTTTCATTTGCCCAGTCTTTAAGATGTTGGAAAGGAAAGAAGTTCAGCAAATGCTGATAATACTTTGTGCCTAACGCTAGGTCTGCCACTGAGCATGCAGTTGTTGAAAACTAAGAAGGTGGCAGACTGGGCACTCACAAATTGCCAGAAGAGGTTAAACAAGGGAAATCAATAAGGGCTGCAAAGGAAATATCTTGTCTCCAGGGATGAAGTCACTACATGACACAGAAGTCAGAAATTCTCTGAGGAGCCTCTGTCTGTTAGGACTTAAGTTGTCGAAGGAGAACAAGTGATGATACTGAGTGAAACTCAACTTTTCCAGGAAGCATCAGCAAACAGGAAGAGCGAACCTAATTATCCAGAATATACTACTGTCAGATTTTGAGAAATCAGATTCAATGGTAGCTAAATTCACAGAAATATTTTGCTTCTTTGTGTTAAAGAAGGATTTATACAGAAAATGCTCTGTTGGGCCAGGACAAAGATTGTGTGTGGTGGCCAGGGAACTTCTGTTTCTTTTAATCAAGCAGCTAATTTGGATGAATCCACTTCTAAACCTTCCCTCCCATCCATGAGCAGGATGAGAACAGGAAAACCTAGACATGACCTCAAAAGATTCCCCCACCCTCAACTATGTGTTTTGAGTTTATTTTTTTGAAATGATACAGCCATGTTGAGGAGGGTAATGAGTTTGAAAAGGGCTGGAAATTCTACAACATTTTCCAAATGTTCTCCTTCCAGTCCAAAACAAAATTCTGGATGATATTGTTTATCGGCTTTAAAGCACAGAATTAACCAGACAGAGGTGGCATAACTTTAAGCTTTGCAGCTCTATCTGAATATGAGGGAGTTTAAACGCAGGACCCATTTGAGTTTATAAACACTGCATATTCTCATCTGTAGCAAATCCAAACCAACAAAGTTGCACAATATTTAGATAAAGATCTTTTGTTATTTATATCAAAACTTACAGGAAACGGCACTCCTCATCTGTTTCTGGGTGAGCAAAGACCACGCTAACTTCAAACAAACTCTAAATTAAAAAAAAAAAAGGGTGGGGGTGGTAATACTTTGTTAAACAAATCAGGATATTTCTAAGCATACTTATTGTAATACTAGGAAAATAGTAAAGAAGTAGGCAAAAGAGAAAGTAATCCACTTATTCTACAACACAATCTAAAGAAAGACATTAAAACTTGTGCCATAATGGCATTTGCATTTCTGAAGTACCCAAAGAGGATCTCAGAGCACTTCAATAACATGACCTACACATCGTAGATACTGGCCCCATTTTGCACAGGGGGAATTGAGTCAGAGACAGTATATGCTCAAAGCCTATTACGGTCACTAAACGTAACACACCTTCTGGGAGAGCAGTGCATAGTGTGGAATAAAGATAAAAACCCTGTAGTAGTCACCACTGAAGAATTTTGTCAGGGGCTCCGTTTGCAATGACTGCATGGCCTTGGGGCAAAGAAAGGCAACATGTCCTAGTGGATTGACAGCTAGACTAGAAACTCCAGTGTAATCTCAATTCTACCCCCAATTCCCTCTTTGGCCTTGGGCAAACAACACTCATTACTTCTGTTATTCAGATACCAGTATACCTCAAGAGGGCTATTGAAAAGATTGGCTAATATTCAAGTGGCTTGTAGATAAAGAGTACTACACAAGTAACTTTTATGGTACAATGGTGTCTGAAGTGGCTCAGTGCCTAAGTGTTGTAAAGCTTTTGCTAACTCAGTATGTAAGAAGTTTGTTTCTTCTTGGATCATCTTCATGGTGACTGAGTGATTCTCTCTTCACTAAGACAAAAGGGATGCTTTCAATTAGCTCTCCTGGGAACAGACAATCTGTAATTACTACGGAAGTTGACAAATCAACGACTGAGACTAGTCCCGGGGTCAGTCCTACGGCTGACGAGAAGTAAAAACTAGAGACTGCTTTGTCTTCAGCAGGATTTTTAGCCAAGTTTGCAGAGATTTTACAGTCAAGATGATGGTGTTTCTGAATTTGCCTGACAACTTCTGAATGTTCTGACATACAGTCAATGTTTTTCAGAAACATTTTAGGGATGTTAGTCAGAACCTGAAAGTTGAAAATACAGTTTGAGAAAACATTCCTATTGCCTGTTTACTAGTACTGCAGGTTCCAACATGCCTATCTCTAGCAGTCATTAAAGTCAACAAGGACCAGTCTTCCCTCCTTTAGTATGTTTCAGAAATATATTCCAAACACAGTATTTAACATGCGAGTAACCTGAAAAAATTATCTCACAAAGCAGTAAAAGTGTTGGCAGTAACAGGAGAGCACAGAAGGAATACATAAGCATTGCTTCGTCTCCAAAAACCAAGGATCCTGGAAAAGTCTCATTTGTAAAATGAGGGTGGCAGCCCAAGAGCAAGAGATTTAGTAGAAGACTGCAGTGGTCCCAGTATACTCTGTGTATAAAAATGGAAGTTGAACCCCTTGGCACTGAGACTTGGGGATCTCATGTTAAAAGAACTTCCCTGCTCTCCTTCCCCCTACAGTGAATATAAGAGCAGTGCAACTTGTTTATCTGTTAATGATAAAAATTGTATACACATATATATTTCTACCTATCTATACATGTACACACACACACAAAGAAAGTGCTTTTTTATTTATACAATACCTTTCCATCAGCAGGAACACCTAACTCCTCCGACAACTGGGGATGAATAATCCACTTGTAAGCTTCTTTCAGTTGAACGATGTCATCCTTTGCCAAGGAAAGGCCCAGTTTTCTGAATCACATACATAAAGAAATAATAACTTGCACAGGAGTCCGTCAAAGATAGCTACATGACATATGATATTACTAGAGAGAATTAAGTAGCTCGTCCAAGGTAAACAAGCAGTGTACAAATGAAATGGACTAACACACTAAGCGTACAGATCACAGCATGAAAGAATGAAAGACCTCCTGTAACAGCGGTGGAGCTTTGTACTGAATTAATAAAAAAGGAGTTGAGGAACCATTAAGGCCAGACAGGGATTCCAGGTAAGATGCTTCAGAGTAAGCACATAAACACACACATGCGGATACTACACGGCATGGTAAATCATACCATGCCATTTAAAGCAAACCTTAATCCACAAAAAAAAAAAAACGGTTGGTTTCTTTTTTTCCAGCCAGCTCAGTGAGATGATCAGCTCTCCAGGTGGTCACATAAGCACTTACGTTAACACAAGAAAGACAGAAGGTACATGCAGATGGAGCTGGGATACTTCTGATAGTAAATCAACATCTTAAGTTAACTGAGTATCTGGATCCTGCAGGGCAGCACCTGTGCTATTTGCTAAGGAGCCTCTTGTTCAGGTTCCAGCCAAGGTAATGTCTTGCTTTGCCCTGTTTCTATTTGCCAGTGTTTCTTTCATTAAAAATTTAAAAACATTCATTTAAAAATTTAAAAACAGATTATGTTTCTTCCTGTGTGAGAGAACATGCACTGAGGAAACTCATCCCAGAGTTTCATGGTAGATCAAAAGCTGCAAAAGCCTTTCTAGAGTCTATACAAAGAAAAGCTTAGGAAGAGAAATGCAAAAAAAAAATAAAATCCTTTGTTTTAAACAAACAAACACCTTATGTAAGGCTTTTGTTGTTGTTGTTGTTGTTAAAAGGACAAATGAGTCCTTCATTAAAAGAGGGCATGAACTCCAGCAGACACAAATTCCTAAGGGGAAAATTCCAGGTGAAAACCTCAGTTGACCTTGCTGAGATCTGGCTCTGTAGGTACAAGACCAGGCTTTGACTCCCCCATCTTCACCCATGCAGAGAGAAGTTAAAAGAAGCAGATGCCTGTAAAAATGCCAGCATGATCTCAATCCCCTTGCTTATGAACTTTCAATGCAAAGCACATGTCCTCCTATACAAATGGCACCACTGACTACTCAGACAAGATGTGCCCTATACAAGCTAATCTTCTCCCAAGCAATTTGATGAAACAATGGCTTTTAAATTAGTCTCAAAGTAGGAAGTGATTCATGAACTTTTACTCTGGCTTTCTATAAATATCTTGAAACTGTACTTCCACTCAGGATGGCTTCTACCAAAGAATAATCCAGTTATCTTTAACTAACTTTAGACAAGTGGATTCATTTTCCCTTGTCAACAAAGGCAGCCCAGCCACTCAAAAAGGCTCTGCATGTTCTCATTTGGCCAGGAATGGGAGTGTCCTGCAGCAGAAAAAAGTCACTCATTTATTTCAAAACACCGAGGGTAAAAAGCAGAGTCAAAACTAACTTGCTCTCACCACACTAACATCTTTTTGCTACCACACTACTGACTTTTCACCATTATCTGACTAAAAACGTTCAGTCACTATTAATGTAAGCTAACCGTGATACGGTGGCAAAACAAAGAGGTCCGTATTTCATTGTGTCATCAGGGTACAAAACCATTCTGGCTCACAGGTGGCATCATGAGACCTCTCGGGACCATTAAGTGAACTGGAAGCTGTACAATCACATAGACAGCCTGCACTCCAAGCTGAAAGGCCATAAGCTATAACCACACCACACAAGGCAAATGAGATAAGAAACCTCAATTAAGGTTAAACCAGGATCCAAAACAAACCCCAGGTGCCATCTTATCCTTTGTAAGCATTGTGTAAACTGAACAATAGGATCATAACAAGACATCATCTTCTTGTCTGCACAATGTTTTATATAGACAAATGGTAAGAGGAATTGTCAGACAGACGACAAAAGCTGCGGATGATTTAAAAAATAAATAAATAAAATAAAATGACAGCATATCCTAATTCTGAATTTCCTTTTGATTAGCTTTAAAAACACAAAGTAAGTTAAAATCTGAGCCAAGAATATAGGAAGTGCTTCTACATGTTCCACAACGTTAACAGAAGCACCTTTATATGAAAGCAACTGTCTTGATCTTGAAAATACAGTATTAATTAATTGTTCAATTTTTTTTTATTAACGTACATATCTCAGCAGGTCCGGTGCATTAAGTGGTTTCTCATTTCTGCTGTGCTGAAAAAAAAGTTATAGTAAGAGTATCTCTCCTTTCTCTAAATCTGGGGGACTCAGTAGTAGATGTGATGTGAGAGTTGCCAAAAGAAATTACTCACCCCATTTCCTGTTTTACCAGCAGCCAAGCAGCACGCTGTATGTCACCAGCCATGCCCAGGAAGAAGAGAGAGAAAAAAAAATGCAGCTGAAATTAAGGTTCAAAACTCCAACTGTTTGAGACTGCTAGCAGAATAAAAAATTAAAAAGTTAAAAGAACTGAAGACACTAAGGAAGTATTTGAATTTTGATTTAACTTTTATTTAGGAGTTGAAGGTCACAGTCAGTGTTTGTTCTTCCCTCCACAGAGTGACCAAAAGACCCCTGCTCTGCATGTGTGAGCTGTTCCTTACGCTGCTATCCATTTTTCCTTCACTAGACTCATAGAAACAAAGGCTTTGGGGGAACAGACAACGGCATCACTTTTCCAACACATCAATCAGAAGCTTGAGGTATCTTCAACATACCCATACAAAGAGTTGATTATATTGAAGAAAGAGTGTAGTGTCTTCATGGGATACACCCTCCCCAGGTAACTTAAAGCAGTTCCTAGGACAATCCGACAGAGAACTCTGGACATCAAAAAGCTGTTAGTCAAAGGAAAAGATTTGAAGAAAAATATTGGTTTTGCTGTTATGCTAAGCTAAATTTTCTTGTTTCTCAAATATTTTGCTATTTCCCTATTCCATTTGCAGGCGTTTAAAATGATGGTTAAAACAATCCTTCCAAAGCTAGTGTGTCATATTATTCTGTTCTATAACCCTTTGAGAAAGCTCTCCCTTTTACGCACTCCTCCCTCTACATCTCCATGTATCACATCTGAAGTTTCACCCTACGTTTTGAAGGAACAAGTGGCATATGATGCAAAATGTAGAAGCCTCCACCACACACTTCTTTTTTTTTTTTCCATACACTGGAGGTTTAAATCCTGAACACACAAAAAGCTAAGGACTGGTTTTGCCCTACACGGGCAAACAATTAGGTTTCTCTTGCTGCTAACGCTAACTCCACACTAAGAAAATACCACCCACTTTTAAAATGTTCCTAGTGACATGGAATATACGTGTACATCTGGCTAAACGTAAAAGAAATTAATATTCCTGAGTACTAATGAGCGTTCAGTCTGCTGCTGGAGAGACCTGAGAAGTGACACAAAAGACAGTGGGAAATGCCAGCTCCCTGAAACAAACTGCGTGCATTTCTGAGACATCAGTTTGCAAACGGACAACCAAGTCACCTCAAATCCCACCTGGCTTTAAAAACAGAACAGGCTGCATTAAAAGCAGCTTGGAACTTGTTATTAACACCTTAACTAGGAAAAGACTCTGACAGCCTAAGTCAAGTGCAACTAGCAGTTATCTGCCATACAGAGAAATGAAAAAAAAAGCGCCTGAATGGATGCTATTTGAAAACTGATTTGGCATATTGTTACAAAACATCTAATACAGTTAGCATCCACTATAAAAAACATGAAAAAAATGACACACTTGGTCTTATGGCAATCATGAACCCTCTTCCTGAGGACTGCCCCTCATTTAAAGCTCAGCACTCAGTCAAGCAGTCACAGGCTGAATATGGAAAAGCTAAAGAACAGATGTCACACTACTAGAAACCTGAGGAAGCTGTTGGTACAAATGCTGGAATTCACTACCAATTATTTATTACACAACATACCTAAGAAAGGCTAGCAAATCTGATCTGAGAATCTTGAGCAGATTCCACCTTGAATTCTCCTTTTCACTTTTTTCTCTTCTTCTCCCAGCTGCCCGTCTGTCGCTTTGTGCAAATCCTCCGTGAATGCCACCTTCTGCAGCTCCTGGTGTACTACTTGGAAGGGAGGTTCCAAGAAGCAGTATTTATCTTACACGAGAGACCAGAGGATAATGTGGGGACCTCAGGAAGTCTCTATCCAACCTTGTGCTTAAAACAGAATCAGCTATGTAACCAAACCAGGTTGCTCTGGGCTTTACCCAATTAGGTCTTGAAAACCTCCAGTAATGGAGACTGTCCCACTTCTCTGGACAACCTGCTCCAATGCTGGATTGTCCTCAACCCAAGCATAGTAAATGCTTTCTCTGCCCTCCACTAGCAACCTTATTTATGGAAAACAAAACAAAACAAAACAAAAAAACCACATAATTTTGCAGGCTCCTTTAATGTGGCACTGCCCAGGAACATGACTTAGGTGTCACACCGACAACTGGAACTCAGCAGTACAAGAATTAACAGTGGCAGAAACAAAGGTCAAAAGCAGAATTAAAACTACCAGTGGTAAGAAAGGACAATAGAAAGATGTAAAAGTAAGCACACGGGAGCATCAGCCAAAAAGTCAGTGCAACACTACCAGACTGGAACAAAATTAAAAGGACCAAGAAATGGAAGACTTCCAAAGAACAGTGTTTATGCCAAAAGCTTCCAAAAGTGTATTTTTCCCCAGCTTTGCCCTGGGAAGCCTGACATTTTAGAGGGGCATCTCTCTGCAGTCTCACTCACTCCTCTTAGGACTGATATATTGATCGTACACAGTGATCTATTACTTCAGTTTGGTAATTGCTCAGTGATTTAGGCTTTATATTTTATCTCTGCATGCACTAAGAGTGACTCCAGCTCTCTGCACTGCAATGCAAACATACTAACTGACCTATTGAACTGAAGCACATTTAACCAAAATTTTAACTTTGACCTCAAATGGCCTTTGTATTAGGTCTTGAATTACTTTTGCCAGCAGTGATGATACTGGACACACGTACTCAGAAAACCTGTATCACATTTCCATCTCAACAGAATGCCTATCATTGCAAGGGCCATTAATAAGAAAAATAAAAAACAACAAACTCAATTGAAAACTTCCTACATCGAAGCAACAACATTCCCTGTTCTTCCCCTGCTAACAACCACACCACCACACCATTGTTACACTACTTAACTGCCTGAAGCAGCGCTGTTTACGCACAGTCTGAACACCTGAGTGCTCTCGCTATCCTCACAGAAGCTGAATTCCAAAGCCAGGCTGTTTGTCTTAAAACAACTACAATGGAAAATTAAAATGAGTAGTTTTCAGTCTGGGTGGGGACTCCAGGAAGGTGGCTCCACAACCATACACACACATGCAATGTCCAAAAATGAGTCCCTATGTCCAAAATAGTGAAGATCACTGATCTACATTCTTCAGCATCTTAAATCCCTTCCCCATTTTTCATCCTGCATATATGACATATATGGTGCTTCAAGAATAAAAACATCCTCCCTCTCTACCCCGTCAAAATAATTACTCTCTGTTGTCAAGGAAATAATGAAGAGGTTTGAAAACATGTATCAAACTTTTAGGAGCAGAGCCGGGATCATATCATCTTTTGGTTGAAATCAGAAGGAACCACATCATCTATCACTTTTCCATGCTGATAGAGGAAGTCAATCAAAAAATGTCTATCATCCTTCCTTTGGTACATCTAAAAGAATGAGGAAAATCTTAAAAACCGTGCTAGAAATATTAAGGGGCAAGAGAGATGGTGGAGAGAGAATACGGACTTTGTTGGATACATGATCCACAAATCAGCACAGCACCAAACAAAATAAATACAGTTGTATTGATGGAATACTGTTTATTCAAATTCAGTGTGATTCATTATAGTGTGTATGTAGACAGTCTGAGTAAGACTGCTTCACCAAATGCCATGAAGTATATTGTAATCTTGTTTGCATAATAACCCAGATAAAATCATAAATAAAAACAGTTTCCAATTGAATTTCCTTGAACATACATCTCAGCTAGAAAAGATGACAACTGCAGAACCAGATCTAGAAATCCGCCTTTGACAAATGACAATTTAAACAATCTCAAATTCCTTGATTTAAAGCACAAAGAAGGTTTGGTACTCCGTCGGGTGGCTAATCTTACTCCCCTTCCGTTTTATAGGGGCACAATTACAAACTAGAGAACACTTCTGCGTGTCAGAAAACTGACCGTGCTACAATAAGACCACAGGCCAAATCTCATCTCCTCTCTCCTGACTTCAAAAGTGAAAAGAAAATTAAAGAAATTACTTTTCCCCATCAGTTACGACAAAAAAATAGATTAGGGTACCGTGAGCACAGAAGCCAAAAGATCCCAAATTCCAAATCACATTCATCCAGTCCCTCTACTCCTCTGCCTTAATTCCCCCGCTCTGCTCTTTCCCAGCTGCATGCGAAGCAGGGGATCGGATCCCTCTACTTCATAATTACTTTATGTTTGTGAAGTGGTTTGAAAATGAAAAATGCTCATTACAGAGCTCAAGCCTGCAGGGCAATGCTTAACAGCAAACATATTGCTGAAATACACTAGCACAGGCACTGTATTGATTACGAGCTGCAGGATATTATTCTAATGCTATCTGAGGAATCACAGTGGCAACTGTTGAAATACCATGTGTAATCCCAGCCACAGCGTTTTTTCTCTGTATTAGAAAAGAGCTTCGAGATGGGGAATTCCATGATGAGGTATACACAGTCCTACAGGGAGTAATGACTACAGATGCTATTTGCATCAACGTCCTTGTAGCAAGTACCAGGATGATGGATCACAACTGAGACTACAGACATCGCTAACAGTTACCCTTCTGAAGGGCATGACTCACTTCAAATTCTAATATAGTTGTCTGACATAAACTTGGGACTCTTGTATTTATGATTTATTTTAATCAAACATCCTACTTGTAGGAAGAGGCGATAGCTTCTTTGCATTACAGATACAAATACTATGCAAATGTAAATTTTATGTCCCCCTATTCTTCAGCTCCTGTCCTACTTTTTAGGCTTGGCAGGATGACAACCGTCATAATTAAAGTAGTTGAAGGTAATATTAAAAGGCAGCTTCTGATTTTTTTTAAAGTAAGTCAGAGAAAATCTGTGTGTCATACAAAAGGTCAATGGGAGGGAGTCTGTCTTTGGGGTGTCCTTTTACAATAAAATTACGTGCTCTTGTAGAGTGCAGCTCAAAGAATTAATAACAAAATTTAACAAAAGATCATCGTTTCAACATAAAACTTCTTGAAATACGGCAATTTCTGTAACTTGCTGCTTCCCTGTAACTATAAAGCAGGAACTGTTTTTACCACTTAGTTTTGAAGTGGTAAGTGGATAGGTGCTAAACAAAACCCCTTGATTTTAAACGCGTTCTCTCTCATCACCACCATCAACCATTTTCACCTCTCCAGCTGGAGCACCGCTGCACCAACAGCTGCTTTAGCATTTGGCGAGACTGAAGGTGTGGAACGGAAAAGACAGCAGGAACCGCCTAACACAGACCTGCTTACAGCTGAACCAAAACTGTTTCCAAAGAGAACAGACATATTTTTAGAGCTTCCCACTCACTCATCTCATTCAACCCATTCATTTCTGGACCCACCCCACAGCTTTTATTCCCTTTGTTGTACCAAGCACTGTAGTATTGGTTGTCTGCTTGAGCATAAGAAGCAGAAACCTTACCTGGAGCGGATGGACAGGTTAAGAATTACATCATCTCACCCCTTTTATCAAACTAACAGTTTACTTTGCTTAGATGACAAAGTTGTTATAAAGTATTACATCTGGGTAGAAACCCAGATGTCAAGTCAGTTTTCCCAGTCCACGCCGAGCATCATCAAGATTTCAGTCAGCAAGAGGAACTCTCTGAAGCAAACTATTATTTTTTTTTGCAAAAACATCGGCAGCCAAGACAGAAAACCAGACAGAAACACATGCCCTACTTGTTCAGACCAGCGTGAGAACATCGGTGAGTTAGAACTGCAATGCAATAACTCCCTCTACCGAGGCATTCTGGTAAAGACCCACAAGGACGCTGCAAAAGAGCAGCAGCACCTCATTTTTCTCTCCTTGCCTCTTAGTTATATACATAAGCTATGGGGAAAATGTATTTTTAAGCTAGATCACTCACTGTCACTACAATAAATAGAGTAAGGAAGGTAGAATGGGAATTGAAAAGACCTGAATAATAAGGCTTCTCTCTCTTTCTTTTTTTTGGGGAATCAGTTTGGAGGAATTTTGACCAACATTTGGAGTTCTGCACATGCATGCCTCCATGTACTTACCTAGCCTGAAAGTGCTTTTTAAATTTATTTTTTGATAAATCTAATTTTTTTTTTTTGGATGACCATAAAATGATATGAGAGTAAAGAGAGTTCATCCAGACAGAAAGCCCAAAGCAATTTGTTCTGGCATTATTTTACCACACATAGCGACAGCTGAGGTGAACACCCCGACCATGCTTAATTTTGGATAGGAAGTAGACAGTCTGGTGTGCAATCAGAATTAGAACATATGTCAGCACAACACAGTTATTACACTGCCATTTGCCTGAGAAGCAAGCACTAACAGTACTTGCTAAACACTAAAAGTGTACTAAGTAGTTAAATTATCTACCTACTATCTAACTACTAGGTAGTTAAACTATCAAGCTGTGTGGAATGAGAACAGTTGTTACCACAGATCTATATGCAAATCCAGGAAGACTTCATTCTGAAGTTTCTACTACATCTTACTATGGGAGGCATCTATTTTAAAGACTTCCACGTTGCCCTTTGAAAGAGTATTTTTGCATCACTTTATATTAGAAAGCAAGGAAACACGTAAAACATCTCACAACTCAGCAAAAATTGTCACTTTATTAATCACGTTATACTATACTTAGTATTCTCCCTCAATTTTCAAAGAAATTATCTAGGCTATATACTGCCCATGCTACCATTATTTTTTGTAATTAAATGACTGAAATGCAAACAATTTAAGTTTGATTAGAATTGCCATCAAAATCAGCAGTTTTACAACTCCTACAACTGTAGTTTCATAAATCCAGACTTTCAACAATGCCCAAGACAGGTGACTACTGAAATATGTATTTTTAAATCATTTAAAATGCTGTGGAGTTAAAGAGTTTATCTTCAAATTTCTTCATTTGTATTCTGCTGCTCCCATTATCATTTATTTCAGGAAAGGCACCAGCTGTGCAATTCCTTCTCTAAGAAGATCCACAAAGCAAAACAGGCATCTGTACCAAAGGGAACAATACACTAAGGGTTTGAGAAACTCCTCTTAGTTTTTCAGATGTACAGAAACTCCTGGGCTAACTGAAGACTGGGGTAACTCACACACTTTATTAATTGTAATAACACTCAGCAAAGAGGAAGGGGTGAGCAGACTTCACTTCTAACATGTGTTTAAGTTTGATTTTTAATTGCTATTATTTGAAAAAGCAAACAAACAATAATCTCCAGTTCATACCTTTCACAGTTATTTTCTTTAATACGCATTTAAGTTATGAAAATATATTTGTAAAAACTTACCTCCCTAACAGACAGCTGTGGGGGTAGTGACACAGAAAATACAAAACTAGTGAACTGGTAGTCAGCCGAATTAACCTTTTCACACACCTGTAAGAGAAGGATTTTAATATTAAACTACAGCAATGGAAGTGAGTTGATAATCTTTTGGATATTCTTTATTCCAACACAATCACTGTAAATCCATATTAATACACATTCAGAGAGATGCCAAATCCACAAACTAGACTAATCCCTAAACTTATTGAAATACAAGCCCTTTTTTTAAAAGGGGAAAAAAAGATACTAATGAACTGTTATCCTTATTGCTGTGGCATTATGAAACAACAAAACTCCTTATTTTATGGTTAAAACCAGTTGTATGCATAAATCTTGGCGTAAGGAATTATACCACAGAGACCAAAGTCTAGAACAGTTGACTCAGAATATTTTTTTCATGACAATAAAAATGCTTAAGGTCCTAGGATAAGACAGGAACAAACAGGCTTCCACAGTAATAATTCAGTCAGTCTTCAAAGTAACAGAATAGAACGGAATGTTTCATCTTTCAGTTTACAACAGAACACCTACATTTTCTCAGGATTACTACACAACCACTACAAATAAGCGGGAACAGCGCCTAGATTTCTACTGTGCTTTGATACAAAAATCATGTTTGTCACTGGAAATAAAGTAAGAACCCAAACAGGCATCAAACGTTTTCAAGTAAGCTAGTGAAAACTGATGGCTGCATGTCTCTACTGCAAGGAAGTTTAAAGACACATGGAGAAAAAGAACACAATTTCAGTGATTTTAGAGAACGTTAACAAAGACTAATTATGAGCTTTCAAGATGAAATCAACATCTCAAATAAGGAAATTTCCTCATAAGAGAATCAGGTTTTGTGGAGCCTGTAACAAATGCTGTGAGATTTTCCGTTGCTGTGCAAGAATGTATCTCCAAAACAAGTCTTAAAAGTAGGTTCAGTAAACATATATTCACTCTTTCAATGGAAACAAAAAAGAAACATCACACACTTCAACAGAAACTATATACTACACTTTCTATTCAGTCCTAGTTTTTATGCTGTAATGCTACTAAACCAAATTCTTTCCTATTAAATCTCAGTTAGACTCTTCCAATGCAAGTGGAATTTTTCTAGCTGATATTTAGGTTTGTCACATAAGCAATTTAATTGCTCAGAGATGTTCACAACACTCATTATGCCCATACTCTCCTAATTTATATTTCCTCCAATATCTGTAATCTGTTGTATCACCGAAACATTTTCTTCCTTTGTGACTTTCTAAATAGCACTGTATGGTAAGGAAACACTCCTGCTATATTAGGAACATTTAGTTAAGCTGAAGAGCACAGCATTTGATGCCTCCTCATTTTGCCTTTCCACAGCAAAAAGCGAACAGAGAATCATTTACAGTGAGGTTTTATTTGTACTCTAAGCAGCTGAACCTCAGGTTATCTCCTAACCTCATGTAACTACATATCTGTTAATCTTTCTCTTAGGAAAATAGGTTTCTATCAGTCATTCCACTGCACCTGCACTGCTATTTTTGAAGTTACACTATGAGAAACCCTGGGTAAAATATGGCCACACTGACAAATTCCATTCTGCAGCTGCAGGAGAGGCATGCAAACGCTGTGTCAAGGAGCAGCGCGTGGTTGAATGGCGCCACCTACATTTCAAACATTCAAAACGGGCAAATGTTTTGCTCTTTCTCTCAGCTGTTTAAATGTATGTATGGTGTTTTTAATCACCGGCTCCATGCTGCAGACCCCAACAGCTCCTAAAAAGTACACGTATAGATTAAAAATTGGTTATTTACCGTTTTGACAAAGTCAGCCTCGCAGAACTCCTGGAGAATTCCCAAGCACACGTTGCACACCTCCACAGTCGAGTTCTCCACTGCAGCACTGTCATCATTAATCAAAGGAATCTGCTTGAGCACTCCATTCTGGTTCAGATCATCAGGCACCTCTTCAGTGTGTTCAAGTCTGATTCGCTTACATGGTGGATCAACTACACCAAAACCAGCTGTATCTTCTTTTTGTTGATTATTTTTCAGGAATTCTTTCAGATCCTTCATTAAATCCTAACACAAACAGAAGGATGCTACTGTTCTTCATTTCATCTCTTATCAAATGCTGTAAAAAGCACTTCCATGGCTCTAAAAGGCAGTAGCAACCACCCAACTTTAGTCTTTGTGTATGTAATTAATAACTTTTAATTTATACCAAAAGACATCTGCACAATTAAAAAGCTACAAGCTGTATTTCTGTCAAAATGTTACCCGAAGACATTGATTTTTTCTGAACAGCCTTCTTTACCATCCAAGAAAAGCGGAAACATTTTAGACTGACTTGCAGAAATTCATTCATCTTCAACCCCATTGCTATTCAATGAAAAACAGTGTTTATTGCCTTTCTGTCACTTAGATAATGTCAGAATTTAATTACCCCAACTCAATTAGCCAAGATGACTAGGAAGAGAGTTGGCCACTACAGTATGAGAAGAAAATGAGAACAGATAAATGTAAGGGTGCAATTAAATACACATGACAGAGAAGGAACAACTTCATGTAATACGAGAAGCCTACAAATATTCAAGGGTGTGCTGGTGAGGAGAGAGAAGAATTAACTACACGGCTGTAATTTAGGAAGGATGACATATGGAGGTAAGGTATATTTCTGAAAAAAATATTAAAACATTTCTAATAAAAAAGAGAGCAGTTATTGTATAGTTACAACTCATGAGGAAAGTTGGGTAGAGCTGCAAAAGAATGAAAAACAGCGTAAGGAATGAACACTTCTGAAATGATTGACAGAAAACGGAAAAGGATAAAGAAGAAACATTTGAAAGATGAATTCTGGAGTGTCTACACTTGAACAGAGGTAAAAAAAAAAATAAAGACAAACATCGTAAGATGCAAGTGTAAAGACAAGGGATTAGACCAGGTAAATGGAAACGTTTATTTGTCCTACACGATGATACCTCAGAGAATCAATATGGTAGAGGAGCAAATAGGCAAAACCAAGTTGAGACATATCTAATACTAGAACACAAGCAAGAATGATTGTGCACAACTAGGAAAAATTAGAACATTACATTTCAGCAGTAAGGTCTGCTAAACGGGATACCTAATAACACTCTGACTGAAAATGGTAAATTTCTCATTCACCTGTGCTGTGCCATTCTTTAGTTACAGCCCCCCAATCAATTGTACTGAAAGAAGGAAGGAGTATGAGGCAAAAGTACACAGATGGTTCCTTCTCTCTATCAGCTGCACTGACCCACAGCCTCTTTGCTACTTAATACATTAAAGGAAAAAGGAGGGAACTGTCATAGCTGTACTGCTTAAGAAGTGATAGATCCATGCTGTGCAGAAGCTACTCTGCCCTGTTTACCGGTGTTTCCAGGTAACACATAGCAACTTTCACAGTCAATGTTAACATCAAACAATTCTTGTATTCTACCATTCTTGTCATTTCTCAAATTTGCACAGTGTAGCAGTCATTCTCCGCAACTCATTTTGCAAAGCATCTTCCTCCCAGGCAAAGAGCCGAGAACGCAACATGGTCTCCAGGGAGTGTGCAAAGAACACTGCGTTCATATGTTCACACATTCTAATTAGGAATACAAAGAACAAACCTTGTATGGATGTCTATAAAGTGTCTGCGATCCCACACGGCAGAACCTGAAAATACATCGTGGGCAAGTGCCAGTGTTCAGTAATAGCTGAACAATTGGTTTGTCCTTTTCTGTTAGCGAAGACATGCTGGATAATTCTAAAATTAAAAAAAAAAAAAAAAAAAAAACAAAAAAAAAAAACTAAGAATAAACATAATTCAGCAATTCAACAATAAAAGAACTCATTTAGCTCCCAGTGAGGTACTCAACCTTACTGGCTATCTAGGAAACTTGAGGACGCATATAATAACTACAATTGTTCATACCAAAGGTTCAATTAGTCAACTGTCTTCCGCAGCAGGGATAAATGGATATGACAGGGAAATGTGTGTGTGCAGGGCATATTAGCTCTCCGTGTCCAGTTATCTCTGCTTTGGGAGACTTTTCTGAACTGCTGTCATTTGCCTGTTGGTAAACTAACAGATCTTTCCTTCAAACCTTCTCTTGTGTCTCTCATATTTTTGTTGTTGCCTCTATAACATCTTTTATCAACTAAATTTCCACAAGTCTATCACTCACTGGCAGACGAAAGACCTGATTTTATTTGGGGCTTAGCTCCTCTAGACAACATTTGATGTCCCCCTAGGCTTTGTATGGTGTGAGATGGCATGGAGCCGGGGGTGTTGGCACTCCCCACATTACTCGGTTTGTTAAACACCTGATGTCCGTTGCACAGCATTAGAAATACCTCAGTCACGGAAGCCCTTCACAGAATAGCAAAAGTTATTAATTCAATTATTTTCCACGAGATTGGGATTCCTTATGGTCGGTTATAAAAACAAGGAGTAGGTAGCAAACTCCAAATTATATTTTAGAAGGAAAACCAAACAAACGTACTTTCGGGCATTGGCTAACTTAATTCAGCTTCCTGCCACCTGAACGACGCGGCCGTGCCAACGCCTCACGCCCCCACCGCCAAGCCCCGGAGACCCAGAAGGAAGAAGCCGGGGAGGTTCCTCAGGACCCTCCCGCTCCCGGGGCGGCTCCCGGAGCCTCTCCCTCCGCGCCCCGCTCCTCGCGGCCGCCCCCGGGCCGCCATAAGCCCGCGCGCCTCCCCTCAGAGCGGCCCTCGGCGCGGGGAGCCGCGCTCACCTCCTCCGAGCCGGGCGCTGGGCGGGCGGCAGGGCCTGCCGAGGGCTGCGCAGGGCAGGGCGGAGCGGCGGAGCACGTCGCCGCCCGATTGCTCGGTGCTGCCGCGCCCGCCGGGGGCCGGGCCGGGCCGGGCCGTGCCCACAAGCCGGGCCTTAGCGAGGCGGAGATGGCGTCGCAGCCGCCGCCTCCCAAGCCTTGGGAGAACCGGCGGCTGGCGGGCACCGTGGCGCCCGCCTTCCAGTGAGTGCGGGGCAGCCGGGGAACGAGCGGCCGCCGCCGGGTGTCGCCTGCGCGCCCGCGGCCCGGCTGGGGCTGGGGCTGGGGCTGGGGCTGGGGCTGGGCACGGGCGGCTGCCATCGGCCCCCCGGAGCGCCCCCCCCCCGGCCACCTTCCCTGAGGGCGGCTCAAAGGTCGGGCCGGAGCCTGAGGGGCTGGGGCGCCCCCGGGGGGCCCGGGGCCGTTTGTCGGAGGTTGTGGGGAGGATTAAGGTGTGCGCGGTGGGGAAGCCGTCCCCGGGTGGGAAAATACGCCGCTTGGGCTTGGGAGGCCGTGGAGGTGCGTGGGCCTCCCGGGAGCAGGGGAGCTGCGCCTTGTGAGAAGTGTGTGTGTGTGTGTGTAGGGGGGGAACTGGGGCGTCTGGCACCACTACCTTCACCTGGGTGTCCTGAAAATACAGCGTGGGATGTTGTATGATTTCTGTTTTTTTTTAAATCAGAAATCAAAGCTTGATGGTTGAGGATCTGCCTTGTTTTGTTTGGTGCTAGCGGTAGCAGTTAGAGGGAGTTGAAAGTGGGCAAAAGGTGAGCCCCAAACTGAACTTCCAACAGAAAGTTTCTGCTTTCACCACAAGCTGAAGTTTGCTGAGTAGAAATGTAATCTTTCTTGGTGGGATTATCTAGTTCATTTTAAATTGCTTCAAGGAGCTTAAAAGTTAAGTGTCCTAAGGTGACTATTTGGTGCGTAGTGTCTTCTGTAGTAATACCTTATTCTTGCTTCTGTTTTTAACTATTAAGTCTAAGAGTTAAAGTCTAAGATGGGAAAAGCGAACATTAGGAAGATACTAATATTATACTCTGCAAACTGTAGGTTTTGCTCAGAGGAAGTTGTTCTGTATCATGTGTAACTGATAAAGCAAGTGTGTTTTGTATTGAAATGAGCAAAAGCTGGCATCTGGTTGATAGGCTGGTGTTAGAATTCTAGTTAGTACCGGGAGACTTACTGCAAAGGACACAGATAAACTGACTGAAATTTACAGGTGTGCAAGTGGCCAGAAGTTCATTTAATTAAAAATTGACTCATAATACCTTTTTCTGCTAACTGATAATAGATTCAATCTCTAAATGTTCTGCGTAAAGGTTATTAGAAAAGTTGGGGAGGGAAGGGAAAGCCGGGGACCCTAAGGCCTTGCATATGCTGTATAATTGTTAGGATTCTCAATTAGGTCACACCACCCTCTTCTCTAAGGGTGGATTCAGAGGAGCTGTCAGACTTCTTTCCTGCTGTACCATTGGCTTATTATCTAGGAGCGATGAGAACAAGTATTGGAAATAACACTTTCATATTGCAAAATATTCTTGGTTGCATGTATAAGACAGTCTTGCACAGAGATAAACAACTTTGGTGTTACAGCATTGGGTGTGCTAGATGTGGATGCAGCGTTTCCTGCTTTCTTAGTCTATATGATAAATCAGCTGAAGGTTTTTCTATCTGTATGTTTCAGTTGGGTTTCAGTTCCATCCTTACAAAGATTATCTATTTTTATTTTTATTTTTTTCTGAAAGGCCTGTGTTTCTTGGCTAAATTTTTTACTTCTTGCAAACATTGTGCAATATACTGGGTGCCTGGCTACCAAATTCCTCAACCTGGCACTACTGAAACATGCCGTCATATTTATAGTTAGTCCAGGCCTCTGAGGAAACTGAAAATGCAACCTTATTTTGAGTACTGATCTTGATTGTCTGAATTTCTTTAGGTCTCCTGACTTGGGTGACAACTTGCTGACCAGACCTGGACAACCCACAGTTGCACGAATTCCTCCACCTATTTTGCCAAGACCATCACAGCAAACAGGAAGCAGCAGTCTGAGCACTTTCAGGCCAGCCTATAGTAGCTCTTTTACTCCAGGCTATGGTTCATATGGAACCTCTTTTTATGGAAGCTATAGTCCCTACAGTTATGGATATGGTGGTTTGGGTTATAACCGCTTTCGTACAGATGATATTCCTCCCAGCAGGTTTGTTCAGCAGGCTGAAGAGAGCAGCAGAGGCGCCTTTCAGTCCATCGAAAGTATCGTGCATGCATTTGCTTCGGTCAGCATGATGATGGATGCTACTTTTTCAGCAGTGTACAACAGTTTCAGAGCCGTGTTGGATGTAGCCAATCACTTCTCCCGCCTCAGAGTACACTTCACAAAGGTGTTTTCAGCTTTTGCTTTAGTGAGAACTATAAGATACCTCTACCAACGTCTACAGCGATTACTAGGTTTGCGGAAGAGCTCTGAGAACGAGGATTTATGGGCTGAAAGTGCAGGGACAGTAGCTCGTGTTGGTCTTGAAGACAAGACAGCTAACTCAGCCAAATCCTGGCCTATTTTCTTGTTCTTTGCTGTTATAATGGGAGGTCCCTATCTGATTTGGAAACTGCTTTCTACATACACTGATGAAGAAACAGGTAAGATGATCTGGTGTACGAGGAGAAGTGCAGAGTATATGTTCACTTAGTTATCACGTGTACAGATTAATCTTATATTTCAGGAGTGGAAGTTAACTAGATACTGGGGTACAATATTAGCCATGTGATACAGGTAACAGCCTGTTTAAAGAGCCTACTCTTGAGTTAGGATGCAGTTTCTTGGTATGCCTTGTGTGTTTCAGAAATTACGGTTTCTTTCTATTTCTGTGTTCTTTCTATGAGATGCGTCAGCTGGGGAAGAGGTTGGGAAGCTATTGGGTGGGTTGTCTCAGCAAATCATGCTTTGTTTGTTACTGCTGACAGTTCTCTGTCAGAAGGTTAGCAAGGCAGTTAAGGTGTCTTCTCCATTTTTATTTTATTAAAAACAAGCACTTAATTCAAAGCAAGTAACCTCTTAATTTGTATTTGGAAACAGCGTCTAATAACTGGGCAAGTGGCGAAGATGATCATGTAGTTGGAAGAGCAGAGTACGACTTCAATGCTCTTTCAGAAGAAGAAATTTCTTTCCGTGCTGGTGACATGCTCAAATTAGCACCCAAAGGTAAACTTTTAATCTTTTGTTTCCTAATCACATGTCCCCCCAGTTTCAGACTGTAACAATATGACTTATTTCACAAAAAACAAAACACCTTGTTGGACCCAACTCCTCATCTCTACTGCTGTTTTTGTCCATTAGTTACTACATGTGTTCTAACAAAGCCCACTGAATAATTTTGTTCAATTTCCCTAAAATACAACACAACCTGAACTTACTCAGGGAGTACTTTGTGGTTACCGTCTTGGCTATTTCTTCCTCATGTGCACTGCACAATAGTGAAAAATATTTTTCCTGTGAAAAAGTCTGGTGGTGTCAACAATTTGAGCCTCACAGTACTCTTCAGAATACCTCACCAATGCAGATCCTAGTTGTTTCTCTTGTGAACTAATTTGTATCTGCCTTTTATCAGAGTTATTTTCTCTGAGTGATCAGTTGTTCTCTACCTCCTGGTGTATTTGTACCTCAACTGCAACGTATTTTGAATTGTTTTGTAACTTAATGCATTTGTGTTTTCTTCTTCAGAACAACAACCCAAAATCCGTGGTTGGCTTTTGGCTAGTTACGATGGCCAAACAACAGGACTTGTGCCAGCTAATTACATCAAAATACTGGGCAAAAGAAGAGGTAGGAAAACAGTGGACCTGGAAAGGATTACGGAGCAACGGCCATCCTTTGTCGGCACATCTGATAGAGGACCCACTGCTGCTGTGACTTTAGAGGAGCAGGAAGCTGCTTTTGATTCTGTTTTTGCTGGAAGTAGTAAAGTTCCTGTTGCATCTAACTCCACTGTAGTCAGTGGAGAGAAACAGGAACTCTAAGGCACTTTCATCAACAAAGCAACTGAACTATGTCTTGTTGATAAAACTTAGGGTATGTTGAAAATCTGTATTGTAGTGGAACACTGATGGGTCTTTATCAGTTATTGCTGCTACTGACTGGTGAAGGGATGGAGAGATGATTGCTCAAATTTGTACTATTTATTTTTGATTGACCTATGGCTGTATATTAGTGACTCTACCCAACCACCTGGCAGCAGCTGTAAGATCTTGAGTCAAGAAAAGTTGAGGTGCTTATAACAAAGCAAACAATCAAATGAGGACTGACCTGTTCTTGTTAAGTAGACTAAAAAATCTGGAGATTAACGTCCAATCTTCATTGGATTGTCAGCTTGACAAGATGCCACTTCAATAAATGTGCAAAGGGAAAAAACATTTCTGTGAAAAGCCCTCCAAAACTGGAGGCTAAGGATGATAAAAAAGTGATAGTGCATTGTTTCACTCTGAACGGTAGAAGGATCCTAAGAGATTTAGGTGACACAGCTGAATCATTAGAAGATCTCTTCTTTTTGGTAAGAAGCAGGGTTTCTGACATAAAGACCTTAGCTCTTTCATATTAAAAAAAAGAATGTGACTCGTGAAAAAGAAAGGGGGGTACGGTGGGGGATGGATTAGGAATTACAGAGAAAGAACAGTGAGCCTTCAGCAGTAGTTCTAACTTTATTAATATCATTAAAAGAACATTAGAATGAAGGGCATCACCTGGTCAAGCACTTTCCAGGGCACTTACTGTCATTCCCCTCTGTAGTAAACCAATTTATCATCACTCCTAGCCATGTTGTGTTGTAGCCTGTTTACTGCCTGTCAGTAGCCTATCAACTGCCATCTGCATCTCAGAGTATTTGGGTTCTTTATTTTTGTTTTATTTTTGCTTTCAAGATTGTCAGAATACCTATGCTGCATTTTTAGTGCAGCGGTAATGCTTTGAAGTGTGTGTGGGGGGTTAACAATTCCATTGAGTGGCAAAGAAAAGGTAAAGTTTCTTGTTTAGTTGTCTCAATTAGCTAAGTTCTTGGAGTTAACTCCTTGTGCTGCCTTTCAGGTGGTTAATGTTGCATCTGCCCATACTATTTGAGGGTTCTGGTTTATCAAAAGCCATAAAAGCATTAAGACTGTTCCAAGTGCTTGGTATTTCTTTCATATTGGTGTTTGAGAATTCAGTATTGAAATACAGTTTTTCTTAATGAAGCAAAGAATAATTACAACTTTTTTCCTTGACTATATATGTGTGTGTAATATATGCGTACATATAACATGTTGAGCTTCTGAAGGTTAGAGCAGTGGATAAAATACGTAAAGCATGTCTTTATCACTAAAATAGCTTTTCTTTTTATTTTAAAGGTACTGAAAAATATTAGTAAAAGTAGGACATGCCCTTTGCTTAATTGATCCAGTAGTTTCCATTTGACTGTTTCTACTGAGATCTTCAACATCCATTATGTATTAGCAGAGCTTTCAGTATTTATACTTTAATTGCATTTGCTGGCCTTGAGTTACAAGAATCCTGTTCACCGCGACAAATCTCTGACAAGGAAAATTGAAGGGAGAATTGCGTTATTGAGGTAGGATGGCTGAAAAGATGCATCTTATGCTGGAACCTTTGGATTTTAAAGTAACCTCTGAATGGCTGCTGATAATGAGCAAGAATTCAAGTTGTTGTGCTCGGATACTGGGAGTAACCATTTTTACTAGATTGTTAGGTCCTCAAGTGCAGAGGAAAAGGAAAGAGTAGTTTAAAGGGGAAATGGGAAACTAAAACTAGGTTTAAAACGGAACACGTTCCTGACACATTTCCTCATGTATCAGGGCGTTGAAGAATTTTTTTCTATATTTGAAAATAACACTTGTTTAAATAAAATTAGCAAACAACCCTGGAATATAAAAGGTATGGGGGGTAGGGGGAGGATGAGGTTGTTAAGTGTACAGTTCTGCTTACAGTGTGTATTCATGGAGGGAATTAGTTTACTGTTGTGAGTTTTAATTGACGGACTGTCAGCCTCTTTTGTGTCAGTGGAAGATTTCAATCAGAGGAAGGGTCTTTTAAATAAATGAATAAATGAAACCCAAACTTTTTTGTGGAATATCCATTCAAGTAGACTTCTGTTTATCTGCTCAGAACAAGTTGGGAAGACAGTACCTCAAAGTTCATCAGAATCCTTAAAACTACTAGTTTTTAGAAAGATGGATTTAACTCTCACATTTCAGGTCATAATATTTTCGAAAACATTTTTTTTTTAGTAGAAAAATAAGTTATTAATAACTTGTCTTCACAGGAGTTCAACTTTAATCTACCAATCGCTAACTGTCATAACTACATCTGCTAAATCTTGACGAGTTTTGATTCTTTCAATCTTGTGATTACTTTAATGGGAAAAGAAGGCTCTGAGGAAATGAAGTTATTTAGCTCACAATTAGCTGTATTGGTTGCAGAAGGGTGTTAAAAATAATTTAAAATATATACTGTTTTAAGATTTAGATTTTTTTTCTTTAAATGTACAAACTAGTGTTAGGAAGAGGTGTGTATTTCATTGCCTCCATCTCTGCCTGTACGTCAGCCTAGAGAAAAAAACATCTTAGTGAATGCAGATTGAAAAAGAGAGGCTAGTTGACAGGCTGCTCCAGACTTGCCCAACTTTAGAACGGTGAGAAGACTAAAAGGAGCAGGTGCGGCTCCAACTGGAGTACGTAGAAGAGGAGATTAGGAAAGAGGTGCACTTGAAATACTGCCGATCTTACGTGTTAGGCAATTGACCCTTATTTTAAGATCTGTAAGTACTAAGTTACCTTTTATTATTCTTTGGAACTACTTATATACCTGTAGCAGACCTAGAAGGTTCTAACAGATGTACAGCATTTGCTTATATAAAATTTTAATCTTTTTTGAATGTTATTATAGATTGTTTAGAATACCAACCATTTTGTGCTTGAATACTGTCTGAACTAATGACAGCAGCTGCCAATTTTGACTGGTTCTCTGGGTGCTAGCAGTACGTAACCATGCACATGTTCAAAGCTTCGCTCAGGTTTCTGACAAATAAATTATAAATGCTCCTTTTGTCTAGCAGAACTTAATAAAATTGTCCTTTTTTTTTTTTTTTTTTTGCAAAGGTTCAAAAAATTCCTTCTGTGGAACTAGATTGCATCTGAGTTAGTAAGATGGTTTTTACTTATTGATCATCTTGGTGAAATGTACTAGTCAAGTAAATACAAAGAAAATAGTTTCTGATTTGTTAGTGAAAACTTTTTCCAAAAGAGGTTTAAAGTCAGTAACCAACACAATGACTTCCTTGACACACCATTGCTGTTGTAGGAATATTCTTGTTGGTGATAGGAGGAGAACTGCATTTATTTTCCAAAACACAGATACTTGTTAAGTAGCTCCTTTTTAGTTTTCCATCTGTGCGGGTGTGGCCGTGTGTTGGGGCGTGCCAACGTTGTCATGCTGTGATGAAGCAGTGATTGCGTGTGTCCCAGGTGATGACGATGCACTTTTTTCCCCCTTTGCCTCCTGGGAGCGGTTCTTTTGCAGGCCCATCTGAAGCAGGCCTGTGGGCACAGTGCTGCTTGCCCCAAGTCTGCGGGCACACCACCTGTAAGCAGCTGGATAATCTCTCCTAGAAACAAATGCACTTGATCATCCAGTTTTATTGACACAAGCACGGTGTGATGTCAGTAATAATGTCAGATGTTATTGATACTGCTTTGTGGCATTAAGGTTTCATTAGATTTGAAGTAATCAAAGAAATAAACATGGAGCAGATGACAATTTGCTCTACTATCAAAGGTGATCTTTAAAATTATTTTAGAAATGAAAGCAATATAAATGTGCAGAGCCAGTTCTGCTACCTTTGAATTATTAGTAACTGAACAAACAATCTGCAGACTGTCAAAGGGATAAAATTTGAGTTTTTTTCCTATTTTTTTTTTTTTTAAAAAAAGCTGCACTGCTGCCTAGGAGCAGAGGTTAATTCCAAAGCGGTGCTGCCCGCCCCGGCTGTACACCCAGGAGCCGAACGAGGTGCCGCTCGCTGGGCCCCGGCCGCCATTTTGCGGCCCTCAGAGCCCGGCCGCGCTGGGGAAGGCGGGCAGCGTCACGGCCGCGCGCGCGTCACGCAAAGGAGAGGGGGGAGCGAAGCCCAGCCGGCCCCGCCCCCCCGCGCGCGAAGCCGCGCGTTGCCAGGCGACCGGACGCCGCGCGCGAGGCGGGCGCTGCCGCTGCACTGCGACAAGGCGGGGCGGGGCGGGGAACGCCGCAGCGCGCGTGCCGCGCCTCGCGCCCCACCCGGCCGCCCTATTGGCTCTCCGCGGCGGGAGAGGGCGGGGCTTCCCCGCTCTGGCCGCGCTCATTGGCGGCTGGCGGTCCCCTCACGGCGGTCCCCCTGCCGGAGGGGGGCGGCGGCGGCGGTGACAGGGACGGCGGCGGCGGCAGGGAGGGGGCCCGGGGCGGCTCCCGCGTTGGTTCTGCCCCGAGCCGAGGAGCCGCCGAGGGCTGCCCAGCCGCGCCTGGAACCGCCAGATAAGCGGGGGCCGGGCCCTCGCGGCCGCGGGCTGTGTGAGGGCTCCGTGCCCCCCCTCCGAAGCTGGGTGTCTTCGGGCAGAGCGTCCCGCGACAGGTATCGGTAGCCAGCGGAAAGGCCGGCGGCCGCGCTGTCCGAAGGCACCGCGAGGCGTGCTGTGCTGGTAAAGGCGTCCCTCGGCTTGTGATCGGCCCCGCTCCTTCGTTTGTCTTTGTAGGGATGCGTGCGTGTAACCGTGTTTTGTTCCGCCTGGAGGAAGCGGGTAAAAGCTCTCCGGGAGAGTTGCGTTACGTGTTCGAGCACTTCTTATCCGTGCACGGGCGGGTTGTTTCATAAGCCACAGCTGCTGATGCGTGCCTAAAATCTTTACTAGCACGATGCTTAAAGCCAACTGGGCTGTCTCCTTTAAAGTATAAGCTCCATGGCAGGATAACTGCTCTGCTTTCTTTCTTTGGTTATCTGACACAATCACATTGTACAAAGCGGTGACATGGAATGCGTGACGTTACAAGTAATTTTAGACCAGGGGATCCTTGTTCTCCATCATTTTCTCATCTCATTTAAGTGTACTTTCAAACCAGCTGCAGCATACGTATAAGGCAGCGTAAGAACTGGGCTGCATCTCTTATATCCACCCAGGTTTTCCCCTGGTGCTGGGCTGTTCTTACCTGGTAATTCCTTTCCATAACAGCAGGTGTTGTACGTAGTGGCTTAATTACAGCTGATGCTGATACCTGTCTGTGCACTGACTGGACAAGTTTCCACCACCAAATTACACATGGTGCCACCCCTTGGTACCACATTTGGGATAAGGGCTAAGGGCTTGATGACTGATCTACATTTACCTCAAAATGGCATCTATCTTTGCTGGAAAGTTGGAGCTCATCCTGTCTGGGAAGGACCTTGGTCCTTTAAAACTGGCTATTTGGCACGCTTTGCAAAAGATTTCATTTAGATAGGATTCCTGAAGTGCTAAGACTTTTATCAGATTGGCTCGTCCTCCTAAAATGAAGCTCTTTAACCTGGTGCCCTTTCTATGTTTTGTTTGTTGCGTTTAAATCTCACAAATATCTGAAACCTAAGCATTATTTTAGCATGTTCTCTCTCTCTCTCTCTTTTTTCCTGATGGTTTCATATAGCTGTTCTTTTGAGAGGATGAAAGCTTACAGTTATCTGCTATTCTGAATTCTATTTCTACTAATAAAATAAAAAATTGCTGGAATGGTTTCTTCAATCAGAAGCAAAATCAATGCTGTTTTGTATGTCTTAATTGTCTCTTAGTTGCACGGAAAGCAAGTGATGCAAAAGAAATGCCTACCTGTAGTAGTCTTTTGGTAACAAGCAATCAGTTAAATCTGCTATGACCTGGGTGTATTTTCCCTGAAATTTCTTGTAGTCCTTGCTTTCTACAACAAAAGTCAAAATTCAGTGTGTGACCTTTAGGTCCTCTTATTTATGTGATCTGGGTAAGGTACTTCAGAAAAGGTCTAAAGTGCTTTATGAGTTCTTATTAAGCTCTGTGGCTGGGTGCTAGTTGAATATGGAAGCCCTGACTAATGCCAGCAGTTTTCTCCCAGCATATGCTAAGACCGTGCTTTGAACTTTTACTCTGTTCCCTGGTACCGTACATAACATGCATTTAAATAAATAAATAAAGGTATTTGTTTGTTTTTCCTTCAAATTAGGAGGACTGCATTTGTAAAGCACTCACTTTATACGCTTTTTACTGGTGTTTCATCTGGTGCTCAACTTGAAACTGGAGGAATGAGATTGCTTGGCCCTAATAATCCTAGCTAGGTGTCCCGAATGTTTCAGGACAACTCAAAACTGAGGTGCTCAGGATGAGAGCTGAGAGACAGCCCGGTGTTTGCTGTGAGGTTTTATTGATTGCCCTGAGTTCCCTATATAACGGGAGTCAGGTTTATAAAACAAATAGGCAGAACAAGAAGAGATGGAAGTAGAAAGTTTGGAGAACAGAAAAATATATTTAAGTGTAAATGAACTTAAATTTAGGAGCTCCCCTGTAGCTTTGGCTGTTGATTCCAAAATTGCAGGAGGCCGTGCTTTGCACTGGAGGGCTCGCTGGTGTGAATCCCCCTGGAAGCAGACACGGAATGGTTCCCTTTCAAAGCTGCAGAAGGGGGAGGTGGTTATGGTAGTGTATCCCCCAAGCAATTAAATACCAACACCTCTCAAAGCCTTCAGTTTACTGCTCTGTGGTAATTTGTGAAAAAAAATGGTAATAATCATGGTAATATGTTGGACTGTGGCTAGTGGCGGAGGGCTGGGCATGTCTTCTGTTTAGTCACACTGGCTGTAGAGACGGAAACGTCTAGCCAAAGCGGTCAGCTGACACTTGGGATATAAAACAAACTGTTTGCTATAGTGTTTTTAAACCCCTTTGTTCTAAAAAGTGTCACTTCTAGAAACGTGTCCCTCTTGGAGCTACAGTTCACAGCCTCTCCTCACCCCTCTCTCTCCTTTTTTCCTTAATACTCTACAATTTTATGTGCAATTTTTCTGTTCCTCTGTGATGAAGCAATTCAAAGGTAATTCCTGCTGCAACTGTGTTGGGTTTGATATGTTTTGCATGTCTGCTCCTTCCCCCCCAAAGAACTTGAGCATGGAGATACAAAACAAACCTGCGAGCATTAGGACGTGCCTGTAGTGCTGTGGCAAACATTTCCCATAGTAACTTGGGGAGTGTTGCGGGTCACTTATATTGAGCTTTGGCAAACGATGCAGGCAGACTTGCTAATTACTTTTTCTCTTCTAGGCTTAAGCAGCCAAAGATGAGTCGCGGATTTTCAGAAAACAATAACTTTCCATATGACAACAATCAAATGGTTTTGGATATGATCCTGTGCTCCCTAATCGGTGTTCCCCAGCCTATCAACTGGGACAGCGTGGCAAGGCTCGTTCCAGGATATACATCCAAAGAGGTGAATTTACTAATACAAGTATCAGCCTACTCTAAGTAGTACTTTATGAAGAAGAAAACTTTGGGGAAGGAAGGAAATTGAAGTTAAGGTGTTTTTTTTTTTTAAATTTAATGTATAATTACAAGAACTGAAAATGTTGAATATGCAGTAGATTGAAAACAGATTTTTGTTTCTACAAAACTTGAACATTGAGATATACAGTCCACATTTTATTGCGTTAAAGCTGGTAAAGAATAAAACCAAAAATCAATGGAAAGTAAAAAGTGAAAACAAATTTAGAAAAAAAAATAAAAAGCTATGATGTTTCAAAATACATAACTAAGGTTATTTTCATGGAAAGGATGGCAGTGCCTACTAACCTCCTGTAGCTTCTCGTGGCCTTACTAGCACACCTGATAATTTTCTGTGAATGATATTATAACTCTAAGGAAATAAGAGTTACAGATCTTACTGTGAAGGAGAGCCATTGCCTTTCTTGCTTGGTCCTACACGATATGGACTGTTCTGTCTTTGGCTGGAATAGCATGTGGAAGAACCTAGTACCTCTCTATGCTTAATCTCTTCGGGCTGCTGAATTTCATTGTGAAATTGTTTTCATTACTTAAAAATGAAACTGATTATTTTTGAGTTATGAGGGAAAGTGAGCTAAAAGAGTAAAATGTCTTTTGCCCTTGTGATTCGGTGAAGCTGGAAAAAAAAACCAAGCCAATGCTCATTATTTTCTTGAAAACTTAATCAAATGTGTCAGCTGACATTTGTAGCATTGCTCGTGGGCATCGCTGTAACCTTGTATTTAGAATATCACAGTGAATGATTGGGAGTAGAAGCTTATGTGGAAGGTTGCTGCCTTTCAAGTGTTCGGCAAAGCACTAGGGGGCAGGAGGGTGTCTCCCATTTAGCTTTCAATTTGCAGGCAGTTCTTTGCACCTTAAGCAAACAAAATAGTTACAAAAATATTGGTGAGATCTCTCCTTGTGTTAACTAAGATGATGTGATTGATTAGATTGATTACATATTGATTACACATTGATTACATATCTGGCCTGAAGAGTCGTGTCACAGGGGAGTTGCCTGTGGAATTAAGTGGACTTACAGGTACGTGCAAGTTACCCATGCACAGGATTCTGCAGAACCAAACAAATCACTGTCCTTGTGAGGTACGGAATTACGAAATGGGAAGACTTCCTAGTTCATCGAAACAAGGAATGGAGAGTTGATAAAAGTGCAGAGGAAATCACCATTTGTCCAATCAGAGTGGAAATCATAAAGGGAAGGAGTAATAATGATGAAGCAATTATAGCCACTTGTAATAATGTTTGTGATAGAAGGACTAGCTACAAGAAGAGACTTTAAACTCTCCTTTAACTTCCCTTCTGATGATCAGGTTTAAAATCGCGGGCCTAAAGGAAGTAAAGGTTGAAACAGGGTCCATCTTACTTTATTCTGTTACTGTTTAATTATGGCAAATTTTATTGTGTGTTTATGTGCTTTCCTGATATCACTAAGTAGGAGGCGTTATAAGTCTAATATCAGCATGACCAAACTGTTCATGTAAACAAGGAAATACGAAATGCAGTATCTGCCTCAAATTAGAGTTATTAAAAATGTACTGAAAGCTACTGCTTCATTGTCCTATCATTTAATCTTGTGACAGTGTGCAAAAAGGTTTGATGAACTAAAAAGCAGTGGAAGTTCACCCGTTGACAACCAGTATAATCCCCTGATGGCTGCTGGTGGGAATCCTGTGGAAACTTTAGCCACGTACATCAAATCCTCCTTGCTCGATACACAGACAGAGTTTCAGGAGCCTGCTATTGGGCAGGATTCCATTACGATAACTGGTATGTTTTTAGTCCTTCTGAAATACATTGCCTTTTGTTATAATCCAAATGTGCATGCTTTTCTGTCTTGAGTGGTGAGCCCACCCAGGAACAGAACTTCTTTGCCTTTGAAAGAGAAGAGTTAAGCATACGTATTATACATACATGAAGTCTCTTACAGCTTATGTTGAGGCAGTGTTAATTTGTTTGGGTATTTTTAATAATTTGTCCTTTCAAAGGACACGATATGCAGGAGTGCATAACTCTGTATGCTAGATCCTTCTGTTCAGGATTTTTGGTAAGGAGAGGAATTACTCTTCTGTTTTGTATCCCGTGTTGGCACTGTTAATCCTAGAACTGCTTGCAAACACAGTAAGCTGTGATATTCAAGTAACACGAAAGCTGTGTGCAGAAAAGGTGTGGAAAACTGAGATGATCCCTCAAAGTCAGACTTCCCCAGCAAACTTGCCAACTGTTTGGGTACAAGAAGGCTACGCAGGAGCTGGGAACATATTCTAGTCACTTTTTGATGCTGGATAGTCTTGCAGTGACATACAATGTGCCTTGGTCAATTATGTGTCCCAGTAATGCTTTGACAGAACAGGACCAACCCTAATAGTTGTGCAGTGATTGAAATAAAATTAAATATGTCCTTAAGTACCATCTCCTTAAGTACCTCTACTGTGCTGAGTTTTAATTAACTGTGTGATAGTTATTCTCTGGGTTTCGTTATGCTCTGAGATGTTTTCAGCACCTTGTAGGACTTGGCAAATGTGTTGCATGACAAAATTGCTTCACTGCAGTAATGAGTAAACAATTTATGTGGTACAAATTGAGAAGATAGTGCAAGTGTTAAAATGTTCTTTGTTATGGCATCTTTCACTGTTACAGCTTTCTGGTCACTGTTCTTTTTGCAGAAGAAAAACAGCTCTTTGACCTTTGCTGGAGTACGAATAAAATGTTTTTAATATGTCTCATAATGACATGAAAACTGTACATGGAGTAGGTAGACCAAAAATGCTTTCATCAGCTTTCAATTTTGTAGTTGTTAAATGCATTACATAGAATAAATACTTCTTGCACCCACGGGTGGCTACTTAGATTAGTAGCTTCCCAGTAGGCAGTTAACAAGCTAACTCTTCCCATAGAGCTCTTTAGACAATTACTGCATATTTACTTTTTAACACTTTAATACATGTAATAAGTATTAATACATTTAAGTACCCCAATGTTTCCTGATATAAGATCCCAGCATGAGATGGTTTCTGTTTTCTAACATGTTTTCTTTGTGACTTTGGATAAATAATTTTATCTGTCTATAGGTAACTAGCTAATATGAAATCAGGGTAATTAATCTTTTTCTCACAGGCTTGTAATGAACTCACCTTCTTAACATTTGTGAGGTACTAGTATATTTCAGAGTTAAGGATTTGAGAAAAGTCTTTTTGTAAATTTATATTTTTTTCAATTACTTCCTAGTGTATTTACTCACATCTGCACCTTTTTAAGATCAAAAATTTGGGGCCTGTTTGGATTTGTTTGTAGACACAAAAAAAAAAAGTAATCAGATTCATTTTGAGTTGGGTTATGCTTTTGAGTTTTAAAAGCTTATTTATTGTTAGCTAATTTTAAAGCAAACTGCTGTTAAGTCCTTCTAAATGCATCTTATGGCAGTAAACAAGCGTATAAGACCGAATCTAATTAAGATATCTGTTACTAGCTTTCAGAATTTGAAACACCTTCTATTGAAAGAAGGAAAAAAAAAGATAGGAAATGTGTGGTAAAGCTCTGTTAGTTTGGCTCTGTTGCATGTTCTTGTCAGAGTTGTTTCCTTTGCTTCAGTAAATAACTTTCCTGTGACCAAAATACATTTCCTAATATTTGCAGACAGAACTTTTCTATGTAATTTTTTCCACAGGCCATTCCTTTAAAACATTCACTTTACCTTGCATTCAAAATCTGGGACTCCTGCTTTGGCAGTATTTCTGCTAGCATGGGTCAACTGCCTGCAGTGGAACGGCTGCACTGAAGGCTGTGGCTGACTCAGCCATTTCCAAGGTTCTCCTAGGGTCTGTCTAGTAAATCTTCCCATTTCATTAACTGCCTTTCTTCAGTTACGGCCTTACTGAGGCTTGGCCAAGCAAGACCTTAGGCTATATCTCTGGAGAAAATTTTGTTTCTTCTGCCTTTGGTGTGATAACTGCTTTCCTGAAAGGCATAACTGCTGTGTTCTGAACTATACAGAGCTTCCAGATCATTTCTGTTGTCAGTCTGCTATTGTAATATAGTCACAAGAAGAGAAGGTGCATTTTAGTCATTTTTGGAAGAGTACAGCCTCTTCCACTGCACAAGAGGATGAAAGTGCTTTTGGAGCCCTTTCCCTAGAAATCAGAGTGGGGATCCATTCATCAGGGTAGGAACAGTTACTTGACGTCTGAATGCTGGTCTTGTCTTAACCCTTGTTCCAGAACCCAGTGGGTTTGTTGTCTAAACCTGGCCTTCACCAGGTTTTGTGTGCACATTCCACTGCTTTTAGTGTGTTTGTGACAAAAACCTGTTTGAATTAAAGCTCAGCTGTCCTTTATACCTGAAATAAGCTGCATGACGTAGTTCTAGGATGAGAAGGGTTTGGTCTGCATTTCATGAGCATAGCTTTGGGCAGTTGGCTGCTTAAAGCCACACACTTACAAAACTTAGCAAAAACACATCTATAAAGATTTCTGTGAGTTAGTTTGGAAGCAGCTTATTTTCAGAGCTAAAAAAAAATGTGGTTAAGAGGTGGAGTTAATCTCATGTAGTTATATTCTGGCAGCAAAGCTGCATGAAAACAGAAGTTTTGATGTGGCAGAGTCTTAAGGCCCACATCCCACAAAGCAGATCAGAGCTGAAGGCTGGCTTGTATTCCCAGAAACAAATGCTGAAGATTTTGTACGAATCTCATTGCTCTGTACTCAGACAGGACTGGTTTGGGTTTCCAGCCAAGTGTCTGGGCAACCCAGCAATGCTGCTGATCTACATTTCTGTTTTATGGCATTCAGGGCAGGAACTTGGCTTATCTAGCAGCCCTTAAGGTAGCACAAATCTATTGCTGGTTACATAACATTGCTCTGTTACGAGAGCTGTACTTCAAGATAATGAAAAGGAAAAGGTCAGGCATTTTTGATCTGATGCAGCCTTTTTTTCCTTACACTTAAGGAAGGCCCAGCACGACCTCTGCAAGGAATTGTTCGTCAGAATCTGAAAAAGGTCCTGTGCAAAGCAGTGGAGAAAACACTGATGAAAGCCAAGGGTAAGAAGATCTCTGTGCGTTTGTTACCTAGGGGATTACAGAGCTGACAGAAAGATGTCCAAAGTTCTCTCAGAATTCTTCTATCACAGAGAACACAGCTAGGAACATTCTAATAAATGCTATACGAAATTTTGAAACCTTTTCTTGCAACAGAAATGTTAGATGTTGGTTTGAGAACTTCAAATGTGCAGTAGGGATAGCTTATTTAGGAATCTGCCCATAGTGTTCTGAATGACTGATCGCTGCTGTGGTGAGAATGGGAACCAGAGCCTGATTTTAAAAAGGAGTAAATCAAGACTGTTTTTATATATATTAAATGTTATTAAGCATCAATCTGTGAACATAGGTTTGTCCTGTTCATGTGAAGGAAGGAAAAGAAAACCGTAAATGGAAAGTGCAGATGAGTGATTTTACTACCAACTCAAATAGCCATGCACATCACGTGTTTTCTGTACCAGGCAAGTACGCCTAGAATAATGTGTTTGATTCAAGCATAAGGGTAGACATTTTTCTGTGGAGACAGTGCTTACTGATTCTAGCTTTTATGTTAAGAGATAGTCAAACCAGTTTTAATTTCCACTGGTGAAAATCGCTATTGTATGTTTTTATTGTCCTTTTGTGCTTCAGTAAGTTAGGCATATGTATCTGCCTATTTTTTTCAAGAAAATAAAAAAGGGAGAACAAATAAGTTCTTTATCAAATTCAGGTAGTATCCCATAACAAACTGAAGACAGAATCAGAGGCTCGAGCTCAATCTTTTTTCTACAGTCCTTTAAATGGCAAATGGCAGTAATTTTGTCAGAAGATGTACATTTGTGTTTTTCACCTGGTGTCTGACAGTACTTGCATTAATAGTTAATAACTGCAATTTGTTTTGCTTCTGTTAATAAAAATCTGTTAATGACATCAGTTTTGCAATGTGTGATCTAGATTTGGAGGTGAGGTCTTTGAGTTTTATCATTCTGATTGGTCCTTATTTGTACTTATGGTCCTAATCTGTTTTGTGGCTTGCTTTCCTTTGAGGCCAAACATGGTGATACATGTGTGTGATGAAGCAAAAAACCTCAAAGAAGATTTTGTTTGTCCTCGAGACCTTTTGATATCAGAAATGAAATACTTTGCTGAATATCTGTCAGTGGATGCCCAGCGCTGGGAAGAGGTGGACATTTCCGTGCACTGTGATGTTCACATCTTTGACTGGTTGATAAGATATGTTAAAAGGAACACCAAAGATTGCGAAGCTAATGAAATGCCCACTCTAGGTAAAACACACTGTGTAGAGCATTTGTTGCAGGTTTGTTATTGTCTGTACTAATGGAAGGTTAAAGTTTTTGCTACAATTCAGCTCCAGTCTCTTGTTTCTGTTGTATTGAAACTTTTCATTTGTTAGAAAAGTGTTACAACAGAAGATTCACTGATCATTATAGCAAATGTCTCTGATTCCTTAACACCGACATTTTTGAGGATAGCTTAAACAGTGAAAAAGGTCTGACACAGTTTGGGACCTGGTGGTTTTAATTAAGGTTTTTCAGGCATCTTCTGAACAAGAAACATCTTCTGAACAAGAACAGAGTGGTAGTTATAGAACAGTGACAATTGTTGTATTAGGTTTTGGTTTCTTTCTGTTCTGCTCCTTATCTGTACTGGTGCAATACTTTTTAAAATTTCGATGCAATCTGATACAACAGTAGAAGAACTTTTTCCTTTGTAAGTTTGAGACAAGTTTTTAATCTATTTATCTATTAAATCTATTATTTATCTAATCTAATCTATGATTTTTAAATATAAATAAAGTTAGAATAGTGTTAAAACTTGAAATGCAGAGGTTGTGTTGAGCAAAACTTCATCTGGATGTGGTGGCTAGTGATGGACATTTATCTTGCTGTGTAATCGTTTAGTCACTGTATTCCCTTGAAGGCACCTGTTCAAGTCTTTATAAATTCCAGGTTGTTGTGTTCTTGTTATCATTGCCACCTAGATGATAAACCAAGACTTTGCTTCTCATAAGGTGGGAAAGGCTTTGCATATTGGAAGGTGGAATAATGAGTTGATCTCTTTTATCCGTTTTAAAAAATATTTAAAACAGATATGAAATGTGAGGCAGGAAGGATGCAATGTGAAATTACCAGAAGAATTAAAGGAAAAAAAAAAAAACACAAAACTTTCTTTTTGACTTCCAGAACCAGCAAATGTCATATCAATTCTTATTTCTTCTGAGTTTTTGAAGATGGATTCATTAGTAAGTATTAAGAAAGAATTCTGTGCCATAAGAGTACAGGTAGTCTCTGTCTAACAACTTGTTTGTTGCATTTCTGTTGTTACGTAAACAGATGATGAGAGAGGGCCTTTTAAAGATTTTGCCACCTTTCTTATTCAGAGCAGTAATTTAAAATTTGTAGAATCTCAATAGGGATGCAGAAAACTTGCAGAGGAAATTATTTCTAAATGTTATAGTGAAATCCTGGATTTGTCTTCTGATGACTGATCCAAGTAATGTCCGTATCTGTCTTTGACAGGTTTTATTAAAAACATTACTAAATTAGTGAATACCTCTTGTTTTGTGTCCTTACACAAAAAACTTCCATAGCTTAGGATCTGGTTCTCCTTCAGCTCTGCCTATTGACTTGTTTGTTAAAATGTTTGTCAAGTTGTCATTAGGGTGACCTACAATTAAATACACAGTAAATTTAGCTGTTGAATACTGAGATCCAGGTGATGCCTATGTATAATGGTTCTCTTTTGCAAGCCATTGCGAGGTACTGCTTACTGAAGGCAAAGCATTTGTGGAGTTGTTTTCCAGATTTCTGTAGAAACCTTTTGGAGGAGAGCACAAACGGACTCAGTCACATTAATTCATAGTCTCTTTTAGACAAATCTGAGACTTGCTTCTTGTTTTTAGGTAGAACTGTTTTCTAAAACACTAGATGCTTTCTAAAAAATGAAACAAAAAAACAACAACCAAACAAAAACCTTCAACAGTTCGAAGTAATTAGCCCATCTTTTGAGATAGCTTTGTTTAGAATTCTTTAAAATTACTTTTAACGTTTCTGTTTTTCCTAGGTAGAAAAATGTATTCATTATTGCCACAAAAATATGAATGCTATTGTGGCCACGCCATGTAATATGAATTGTATCAATGTTAACCTTGTCACAAATATTGCTGATCTCTTCACGCACAATGAAGTGGAAGAGCTGAAGGACAAGAGAGATAAATTCAAAAGGTAACTTTTTGCCCTGTAATACACTACTGAAGTGCTATAGGGCTTTTGGATCACTTTTTGGATCATTATATGCCATACTCTGAAGTTTGGAATCATGTATATACAATTTATATTCTCATATAATGTATCTTCATCATAAAACATGATGAAGTGACTTCAGATTTTTTTATTAAAATTATGAGCAAAAGGAGAGTTTTTATATGAGGCAAGCTGAAGACAAAGGTCCCACTAGGAGTGTGACGTGGACAAATTATTCATGAATTCTCACATGAAAACCAGGATTAGGGTGAGGAACCATTTAATGACATGATATGCTTCTAATTCTTATAGTTTGTTTTCAGCAATCTGTGAACTCTGGACATAAAACTTAGGGTGGCTGGAATCCTGAAGAGTTGTGATGGAATACTATTTTAGAAAGCATACAGAAGGACTCTGGCTTAGTCAGTGTCAAGAGAAGGGTCAGTTACTGGAGTTCCTGGAAGGCATACTGACAGCCAAGCAAGATTAAAGTTAAAGGTTCCTTTAATCAATAGGGATGAAGGCATTACAACTTCAAGAGCTGAAGTTAAGTGTAGATTCACAGTAAAGGTTTTCTAGGCAGGGTAGAAGCTGGCAGCTTAAATTATCGAACAATATAAGAGGGGGAAAAATTTAAGGGATCTCTTTCTTCACTTCATAATAAAAATAAGAGATGACTAGGCCAGGATCCAATTATCTAAACAGATTATTTTAAAGGAAAATCACATTAAAAGCCGGATTCTGAAAGAAACACAATGACTTTGCAAATCATTAGAATTTAATTCTTAGTCTCACTATACATAAAACATTTTTTTTCTAATTGGTAAGCTGTGTTGCTGTCGTTAATAGTAAACTGTTCTGCAAGAAGATTGAGAGACTGTTCGATCCAGAGTACGTAAATCCAGATTCTCGGGGAAGTGCAGCAACATTATACAGGTGTGGTCTTTTTTTGTTGTTGTTACTACTTCAATTGCAAGGGCAGTCCCTGTAATTGGAAGTCCTGCTCTTAATCCAATATTTTGTCTTCTATTTTTATTTTTAAATCTAGATGCTGTTTATGTAAAAAGCTGCTAACTAAAGAAACTGAAAGAAGAATTCCATGTGTCCCAGGAAAAATCAACATAGATCAACATGGGAATATTGTCTTTGTACATATAAGGTAGTGAATATATATGTTAAATATATTTTTTTTCTTCAGCTCAATGATGTTATGTGATTTTACAAAATACTGCATGTTTAGGAATTATCAGATACTTGCATTGCAAAATGAAATGAAGGATACACATAGAACAGCGTGAAACGTTTCAACTTTTTACAGTACTGGGAGGGGAGGGGAAGAGTTGAGGGAGAGTATGACGATCTGAAATTCGTTCATCAGTGCAGCTGCTGCAATGTGGAAAAACTCCAGCCGTGATTACTGGGAGGGCTATTTTGGGTTGTACTGCTTTACACAGAAAATACTCAGTTAATTGTTTCAGCAAATTGTTTTGAAGATATATGGAGCCGACTGACAAATTGAATTAAAGGCTGCTTTACTACAGGGCTTATTATGGAATGGTAGCTCCAGCTCTGCAAGTAAAGAAATGCTGAAGATTATATTCTAGACTGACTTTATACTGCCAAATCAAATAATCAGCCTTCTTATAAACTATTATAAATAAACATTTCCAGTTGTTTTTCTGTTCTAAAGTATTTGTCCAAGGAACTTCCAGGACCTGTTCTGCATGTGTGCCTTGTCATTTGGCACAAATATTTAATTGAATTCTGTCTCTTTGAGCCATGCTTGTAAACAGTTGGATTCTCCTCTTAATGATGTCAGTGCACGACGTGCTGCAGTTTTCCCTTCCTACTCACATACCCCCTTTAAGGAAGATAGTGGGAAGTTAATAACGGGAGGCTTTTCTTAACGTATCTATTCAATTCAGAACAACTAAAACATGGTTCATTGTCAGTTCCCAAGAAAATGCATTCATCTAGTGTTACCTCCCACAAGTAATTCCATTGTGTTAAGTTCTACCTAACAATCTAAATAGAACCGAATCTGTGACCCTGTCCTGACATATTAGGATCCTTGGTGATCAGCCACTTAAAATTCATTAACTGAATTATTTAAGCTGACTGTAGTTGATGTGCAGTTCGTAGTGCAGAAAAATACAGATTTTTAAAGTTACTCAGAGAATTATTTAAGTTCTAATTATTGTGGTATTTGCAACTGCTTTTCTACACAGAATCCATCTATTACTCCTTAGATGAGGTGATGTTGGCCACTGATAAGTTCAGGCTTATGATCTAATAAATACCTCTCTAATGATTTAACATTAGTTTTATATGTATTGGTCCGCTAGTGGTACCTAGAGCTAATTTCCAGTTGGAACCACCACTTTCTTAGTCTAGGTCAGATGTATATATAATAAAAAATGGTTCAGGATAGGCGTAAAATAGGGAAAACAGTATCTGCTCCTTCTGAGGATAACACGCACTGGTGCTGGTTTTGTATTCTCTTTTGAATTATGAAGAAGTGTTTGTCATTTTATCACTTGGAAGGAACAAAGTCTGTAATGTGCACTATTTTTAAGACCAGAAGTCTCAAATACATATGTTCATTAAAAAACAACAACAACAACAAAACAGTCTCCTGTTGTCAAGCTTTAATTACTAACTGACTAATGGCTGTTGCATTGCAGGTGCCTAGAAGTGTATATATTATGTTAGCTTCTAAACCAAATAAAGCAGAATGACAGGACTTTGCTTCTGTTGCACAAATATATTACTCTAAATAAGAAAACTGCAATTTCATTGAACTTGTTTGCATGTGCATATTTCAATTCCTTCCACTCTGCGTATTGATTTTCTTTTGCTTCATGGTTCTCCTGATTTCCAAAAGGCTCAATATTTATCTTAGCTTATAAATTTGCAGTATGTGGAGCTTCAGATGAAGCAAGCTGTAAATCTTTGTTAGTATGCTTAGGACGTTGTGAAAGAACGCACACATTTCTGTCATGGTCTGAATTTAATGATTCATTAAATTCATCATCCTACATTGTATCCTTCCTGTCCTCAGCTGTTCTGTAGAGTCCTACAGAACAGTGGAAGATGTGGTGTTCTGCTCCTTCTCCAACTCACCTTTCTGGTGGCTTGATCCAAACAGTTTTATTGTATATATTACAGTTTTATTTATATATTACAACCTGACATTCTGCTTTTTCAGAGATAAAACCTGGGAAGTCCATGAGTACTTAATTGGCCTTCATGAAGAATTAAAGTCTTGGCGTGATGTTTATTGGCGTCTCTGGGGGACTGTCAATTGGTTGACCTGCTCAAGATGTAATCAAGTTAGTCTATATTCATTTTCACTTGTTTGCTAGCTGGTTTGTTGTGGGTAAATTTTGGGGGTGAGGCAGAGATCAAAACAGTTCAGAAAATATATTCCTTCCTTCCCTTTGGCGGGTTGGTTTTGTCACCAACTGGCTTTCAGTAATTTTTTTTTTTCTTTGGGGTGGGAGACATTATTATTTGCATTATGGAAGTAAAACATGTTGTGGTTCTTGACTTTTAAGTACTATTTTTTCCATCACTATCCCTTTTCCTTTTGTTCTGGCCATGAAAAGCAAAATTAAAATGTTTCTTCTCTGGCTGCTCAGGTTTTAGTTAGTGAAGTAGTCTTTCTGTGGGCTATTGAGTGTTTGCATTTTGGGGCGTGGCAATCAAGTTTGATATGCGTTCTTTATAGTGCAAAATTAACTTCCATAAGTAATCTCATCTCTCATTATGTCTCTTCTTACTCTGATGTAGTGTTTCCTGTGTACTGAATTCTCCCATTGCCAGTACCATCCACAGCCAGTTCTTTATCCAGGTGTAGCAAGTGCTCTGGGCTCAACTGGGACCGGCGTATATCCCTGTTGTAACCAAAAAGTGCTTCGATTTGATCCTACTACCCTCCCAAAGGTACTTAAATCCTAGCTCACTTTTAAAACAGCATAACAAAGGGGGAGGAATGTGGCAATATGTTACAAAAATAGATCTTTTCCAAAATAAAGATTGTAAATTGTTGTGGTATTCTGCAGACTTGCTGCAGGGTAGGATGAGGACTGACCCCTGAAATCAGTCTTCGTCCTGTTTTAGTGTCTTGCTCTAAGAACCATTCAAGGATAGCAGCATTCCCTGGCTGGCATGGTGGAGCATGGGTCTGGGGGAGGGGGCACTGCAGTAATCCCAGAAAGGCTTTTTTTTTTTTTTTTTTTTTTTCCATTGCTGTAACAGCATGTGTAGTGCAAGCAAGGGATATCCATCTGTTCCCTTTTGTCTTCATACATTTGACTGTGTTTAATGCTAAAATTGAAAATGAAACGGTTCTCTAAATATTGTTTTTCCTACATAGTGAACTGTTTTACTTCTCAGAATCTCTGCTTCTAGCAGTTTGTTAAATTTAGCCAAGAGCAGAATCAATGTCGCCTCTAGAATCAAAAGGTTGTCTGTATGGTTTACATCCTGAGAAAACTTCTGAGTTTACAGACAAAATGTTTTCAGAAAGCTAATTTTTTGTATTGTATTTACCAAAATCAGTTCTTCCCATTAACTCATTTCTCTGATGTGTACGTATCACAGGGCTGTCAAGTGAGGGATCACATGGTCGACTCACCCTCAGGAAATGGAGATGAGGATGCTTTATCATCTCAGACTACTAAAATACTGGATGATTTGCTCCATCATAGAGACGTTATCGTTGTTCCTTTCACTAAAGATGAGAATAGGTAAGAACATTGTATTGTTACTGATATTTTAGCCTTGAACGCTTCATGTGTTCATGTTGCATTTAATCTCTGTTTTTAAATTGGTGACAGGGCACTTTCTAAATGTAACATAATTGGAAAGGGAAGAACAAATACTGTTGCCTTTTACGTTTCAAGTAGACATGTAGTCATTCAATCTCCATAACCATTCATTCATATCTTTATTTATATTTTAATGGGTTGTTAGCAAAACAGGTGGGTGATTTGGGAGTTTTTTTCTTTTGACGAGTACAGAGAGACTGATTCTAAGTTGTGATATAGAAAAATATATATATTTTTGTTTCACATGGTTCTGTAAGTGACTCTGGCATTGGGCTCTGTGATGAAAAAGGCATCGAATGCGACGTACTCGTAGAGCCAAATACACCGTGGGGCCCCAAAACTGGAGAAGTCAATGCTGTGAGTGACTGCTAATGTTTTTTCCCCATCTTTCCAATGATGAAGAGCCTTACAAGCGTACTTTGAAGAATTCATTAAATAACCTTAATAAATAAATAAATAAAATACATTGATAGAGGAAAAGGCGCACCACTGAGTGTTGCATGATAGCATAGGCTAGTGAAGGTATAAAATGCCTAATTGATGAAAAGGTGAAACATTTACCAACTCTGCCGGAAATATTTCTGTAAAGTAGACGTAATTCTCTGGGTGTCTGAGCTTTGCAGCCCATTTATAGCCCAGTGGTATTTAAAGTACCGGTCATATTCTACAATAAATCTGGTGGCAAAGTTTATTTATTGCCACCTTCATTTGTCTACTGATGCATATCTGGGTATATATGTCCACATGGCTTTTATAAATCCATATAAAAGAAGTACAGTAATCTGTTGGTTTTTTGTTGTTTGTTTGTTTGTTTCCAAGGCATGTACTTTCCAGTACATAGTACTTTCCAGAGCTATGGTTCATTTGTTTCTATGTCAGATCAACAGAGATACTTTCAAAGCCAAATTTATGTAGACTGTTTATAGTACTACCTCTCTTTTAAAGAGATCTTTCATGCAAAGATAAGTTTTTGAAGATCTGAACCTGTTATGGAACTTCTGGTAGCTCAACAATCCTGATGGTAGCGTGATGCTGCTGATAGCATGAGAAGTTCAAACAGTGTCAGTAGCTCTCCAAATGCAGGAAACTTTAAAATCTTAACTCCATAACAATCTGGTGCATAACAGCCCCCCAGCCCTGGACTGTTTTTTTGTATTAGAAGCACGTATAAATATTTTTAAGCTAAGCTTAGGCAAATTAAAACATGACTCTGAATTCACCATGTTTAATTGATTAGTAGTTTACAACTTGTTTGTCCAATTAGTCATTCCACCAAAATGCAAAGCTAAAATTGAAAGTAGATCTTCCAAGAGCTACCGATGTAGCCTGCTGTTACTTTTAGCATACTGTTTTGGGGATTCCACTCACTTTTTTTTTTTTTTCCTTCTAATCATTATTGATTCTTTAACTTATGTCTCTTCTTTTTGTGACTACAGTTTCTTTCTCTGAAGAACTGGACTTTACAACTGGTTAGTAAAATGTTTTGTTCACGTTTTCAGACATTTGCACTTCTGCCATGGCAGAAAACTAGCTTTAATATTTTTAATCTTATTTTCTTACCAATTTAGATAAGTTTTATTTTCTTTTGTGTTAATGTGGAGGTTACATTATAGATTTTTACAAGAAAGTATAAAGTATGTGTGAAGTGCTACATTAGCCTGAATAAAACTTAAAATTTCCTTTTAAATTTTTTTATAAATAACGATAATAGATCAGCAGCCTAGTAGGACATTAGGCTGACAGAAATGTAAATCTTCAAAAACAGAGTTTTTAGTACCTGTCTCTTTGGCTTGTCTGAGATGTATGTATCCAAACGATGTATTTGTAGTGTGCTGCAACATGCATGCTCTGTTACTTAATTACTGAGTATCTCAGCAGTTTCAGGGTATAGCAAGCCTCAGTAAAACCCTAAGAAATCTTGTATTTTACTATATTTTATGACTACATGGCTATCTCAGATATTTGCTACCAAAACTTTAGTTTTCTTGTTAATTAGAGAAATAATATATCCAACAATATTTTGGATGCTAAATGCAGAAACATGCAGTTATACAGGCTGGGAAGAGGTTTCTAGTGATCATCTTAGATATTTCATCTCACTCTCAAGGTAGGGTCAACTTTAAAGTTAGATTCAACTTCAAAGCTTTATCACTTTGTCCATACCCAGTCAAATCTTGATTATCTCTGGAGATGGAGAGACTCTCTGCGCAATCTCTTATAATGTTTGACCACCTGGGAGAAATACAAATAAAAACATTTGCCAAAATATTCTAAGCAAAGATTTGAAATTACTTTCTCAACATTTGAGAGCAATTTAACTTTGCACATAGTTACATCACTAAGATGTGGAGTTAGATTTGAAGACAACTCCTCTGGGGCAGATTTGATGTATCATTAATTAGGAATCAAGCCTCGCTTATAATCTGTGGCACTTCTAGAAACAGCAGTCATTGTTATCTGAAGAAGAGGAGTATACCACTGGCTCAGAGATCACTGAGGATGAAGTGGGGGATGAAGAAGAAGTATGCAGGAAACCAGGTATAACTATAGTGTGTATATTCAACCTCTCTGGAGTTTTAGAAATAAAGGCTCAAGACAGCAGAATTCTTCTGTATGGGAGCTCTAAACATTAGGATTTTTTAAAGTAAAAATACTACTTCAATTTTATTTCTAGTTTTTTCTTTGTTTAGGTACAAATTACCCCATTGCTATTTGTCAACAAAAAATATTGGCAAACAAGGGAAGTTGCAACTACTCACATCCTAGATGTTCTCAAAGTTGATGAAGGGCATATTTTGCAGGAAGGACTATCAAATAACTGTTCTGAAGTTTTGCCTAGATGAATGCTGGAAAAAATGCAGTGGCTACATAGCTATACTTCTTACATGCCTTTGTTTTTTAATACTGTTCTGATTATATGACATTATGAAAGGGCTAGTAAGTGCGGCTAGAATTTTGTCTGCATTAAAGATAAGCTCTGTATAAGCTAAAATGATTTTCATTTTTGTTGTTGTTTTTAATTACGATAAGGGGTTTAGGAATGTGGAAAGCCAAAAAAACAGCTTTTCCTTTCCACGTTAATAATGAGCCACTTGAGCTGAGGCACTTCATTTTTATTTTTGTCTTCACTTGAAAGAATTGGAGTGTACCAGCTCATTTAATTTATTTTTAAAAAAATTTAAATTGCATGAAGTGTTGTAGTTTGACTTCTAAGTTGTTTGGTCTGATATCACTCAGTTTGTTGATTAATTTAATATGGTCAGAGATGTAGTTTGTATGTGTACTTTTTAATTTACAAGAGAAAACTTGTGCAATTAGATGTCATCACCGTTTATTTTAAATATATACTCGAATAATGCATGCTTCTAATGGAAAAGCATTTGAGTAATCTTTGTGTATTACCATGTACATAACACTGACAAAGAAAGAGAAAATTACCTGTTTGTTTACTTTCCCTGTAAAGGAATAGGGGATAAAAGTCCTTTTGTAGCTTTGTAGTTGTGAAATTCCAAATATCTGTGATCATGTCAGATATTTTTTTTCATTTAGTAGGGAGAAAGGAGAAATTAAAGAAATTCTACAGGCACCCAAAGAAAGTGCTTTCTTCACCTAGTATTCAGAAAAAGGAGAAGGCATCTGACAAGGTAAAACCAGAGCTGCGAAGTCAGCCTCTCTGAGTTGAATAATGAGGATTTTACTTAAGTCTTGGAAATTATGTTAAAATATACTTAATGTATTTTTATTTCTTTGATAGTCAAGTTCCCGAGATGCATCTCCTTTCATGTAAGTAATTTTCAAAGTCCTTGAGAACTTATTGTAGTATGTTCCTTTCTGTAAACTGTTACTGACAACATTGTGTGCATCTTTCTTTTCTAATCAGTGTGAGTATGCAGCAGAACAAATGGGATGCCTCCAGGTCACTAAGATTCAATCAAGATGCTCAAAGAGAAGATGGTCCGTTCTTGCATGAGTCTAGCTCTTGTAATCTTAATGTTATGCAAAAAAAAATATTCTTTCATATAAGAAATGGCTAATTTTCTCAAAATATGATAATTTAGAGAGCTTTAGGTTGAATTTAATCTCAGATATGAGTTGGTTTTATTTCCATAGCTCTTCCTCATTTGGAAGCGAACAGACTTCAGCTAGGCTAGCTGTTAGTAATCACCTCTATCCAAACAACACAGCAATCTCAGGTTCTTCCACAATGTACAACAATATTCATATAGCTAGGAACACCTGAAAATGTTACTTTAGGATTTGATTGGTGTTTATTAGCAATCTCATATATTCTACAGGAGAAAAAAAAATCTCTGTGGCAGGAAAACTGAAATAAAATCCACCATATAAAACTAAATCATAATATTGCACAAAGGTTGAAAAATAAATGGGCAGCTTTGGGACTTCTGACTATGTAAATATTGGAAAGGAGTTCCAAGTTTGCAGGAGAAAAATAAAAAAAATATATTCCAAGTGTATGTTAGGGTGCTTTATGTTCTGTAGTTTCTCACATACAATCTCTGTAGGTTACATACTGTCATCTGATGACTTGGCAAGAATGCAGATATTTTTTCTTGCATCCCTGTACCATTTGTTGTCTGGGCAGATAAGCAGATAAGTAGAGATAAACATTCACTTGCATCTCCTTCCCAGTCTTTCTAACTAAAAATATTTAGAAAGTTATTTATTTGTTTATTCTTCTTTTTTGATATCTCCTGAAATTTTTGTGCATTATTGCTATTCTGAAAATCTCTGCCTCAAAACCCCTTCCATAGTTTTTTATCTCAGTGTAATTCCTCAGGCTGATTCTGGTACCTATTAATAATCTGCTGAAGCTAGATTATTCGTCAAGATCAAGAATTCTGGTTGCTCAAGGTTTTTGTATGAGCTGAGATGAAAAAGAATGTTATTTTTGCAAATAGGATATCACTGAAGTGTGTGTAGTTCTTCCCTTTGTATTCAGCAGCAAGAAAAACCTGTTCTAAATATTCTTTTTCTGACAGATCAGAGAAGAATGTCTGAGATTACAGGACACTTAATAAAAATGAGACTGGGAGACCTTGATCGAATCAAGTCAAAAGAAAGCAAAGAGGTAATTTTTTTTTTCCCGTGTTTACAGAATTAAAGTGGTCCTTAGTAACAAAAATGTGACAAAACTGAAAATACCATCTTCTCAATTACTCACATGGAACACTGAATTTGATTGATTTTCATTTTCTTGTAAGCATGGGTGGAGGTTTTTTGTTGTTGTTGGTTGTTTTTTTGTTTTGGTAAAGCAGTTAAATAATCATTTTTAACATTCACTGCCTTTAAAAACTGGACATGGAAAATAGGATGGGTTTAAAAGGTTTTGGTGCTAGGTTGTGGCAAGGAAATAAATTAGGCCGTAGGTTCTCCTAAATATTAATGATTTTTTTGAAAAGTCACTGATTAAATTGGGATAATGTCACGACTTTTTTATTTTTTTCTGGGTTCCAGTATGCAGGAGGTATTTATTCTAGACTTGAAGCTCAGATAAAGGCCTCAGCACAAGTCAGTACCCGACAAACCAATGCTGAAAAGAATGCCAGGTAATATATTAAAATAAAATGAAAAAGCAGAACAGGGATCTCTGGGGAGGCTGTGGGGCGTGGAAATCGTTTAAATTAATCATGCTTTGTTTCATACACTTTTTTGCATCAACATCCCTTCTGGCACGTTAACCATATATGATGTGAAAGCTTCCTTTGTCAAAGTAAACTACAGATAAGAGAGTGAAACTCTTGTACCCATGCTGGAAGAACTGCTTTTATGTTGGAAGACTTACTGTTCTTTCAGTATATATTTCGGTGAAATTATAGATAAGTGTAAAATTCTTAGTCAAGATTCTTCAGCCCATCCTCTGGCCTCTTTCCAAAAAAAAAAAAAACAAAACACAGAACAAACCAGTAATTAAAAAGAAAAATCATTGCTGCATATTGGTCACCTACACCTCAAAAGGATAAAAGAAAAATTAACTGAGATGCTGGCAAACTGGTTTTAGTGCCTAGAACTGGTCATAATTTGTTCAGCAGGTGACTCTCTGAAGCTAAACCGTATAATGAAGTTGCTGTCAGGCTTTTAAAGATGTGTTGGATGCTTCAAATATCAGAGGAATTTCTTGCAGGTTTTATTTCTGTCCAAAGAATGCAGGTGCCTGTAGAATTAGTGATGCACACGAAGTTATTTGACATGACAGTTCTTTGAATAGTGTTACAGTTTGAATGCACAGTTTGTAGCTGCAGGTATACTGGCAGAAAGGCAGCTTTCTCAATAGAGGTGAAAGTGAGATGTTTTTCCTCCTTTTCTCGGAACACACTTAACATGAAAACAACTTCAAATAAGTACTGAACCAGAGAGCTACTTCATAGTAAGTAAACAGAAATTTGAGCTGTAATAACCCACATATGTTTCTTATGTGCTCTTAATCCAGGTCAAAATCCCGTTTTGGTCAAGGCCGTCCAACATAAGGACTCATGGAAAAACTATAGCTGGATTACCTCACTGCTTCCTGAAGCTATATGGCACTTTGATATACAGACCAAAAGCTTTGACTTGATAAGCAGTGACTTATTTATTACTTTTCACGTTGTAAATTATTTTGTGTGATAAATGAATGCAAATTCAATAAGGTCTGTACTTATTTCAACTGTAAATATACTATTTCTTATATTTAAATTTAATTGCTTTTTAGGCTATTGTGTTGAGTTGCATAGAAAATATTTTATAAACATACAAAGTTAACTTATTCAACTAACTTTATTTATGGGGAAGACAAATATTTCTTTTGCTATGATAGTAACAGTAAAAAGGAAATGGCAAGACTACTGAATTCTGAGTACAGTCAGCAGTGTTAACACTGCTAACATATATATATGTATATTTATGTTGTATTTGATAGTATGTTTTAGGTCAGACTTCTGGGGATTTGCATTTAAAGTCAGTGACAATACAGTAGCTGTGACTTAGATTAGTTTAAGCAGTTTAATGCAGTTCTGAGGCTTCCTTCTGTATAGCCACACAACTCCCATTCATGTGAAGGTGGGTAACAGGTGAAGACTAGACCTCTGAAGATTATTGAAATACTGTGATGATGCAGTATCTCATCTTGCATGCGGAACACTTGCTTTGCTTGTATGTGAAATTCGTACTTATTTCCATATCATATCTGATTCCTCTTGCACAATACAATGTGTTGTTCCCTTCTGATGTTCAGACCTGAGAAGGCAAAGCGGTTCCGTCTCTTTGCCATACCACTAAATTGCCTAGCAGATAAGTTATTAATTAGCCATCTTCAATTGAGAGGAATCATTAGGACAATTTCTGCATATATAGATATTTTGGGTCTAGTTTCTTTCTGAAACCTGCCTCAATAACACTGTTTAGAAGTCAGATGCACTTTCAAGTTCTGTATTTGGAGCAATAGAATACAAGTTTGTGTATATGTCAAATCTAGGGCTACCAAAACAAAATAACTTGCCTAGAAAATAATTCACATATTAGCAAAGAAAATGGCAATAATGGCAATAATAATGGCTGAATTCAAGTAAACACATTCTGACTTTTTTGAAACAGGTAGAAAGAGCACTCAGGGAAAGTTTATTCTGGACCACACCTGTAAAAATAAAGTGAGTTTGGCATAATTGTAAGTCTGCAAGACCCTGGGGGGAAGGACAGGGTGGGACAAGGAGAGGGAGATGATCATTGAAATGCACTCTTCTCTCCATTCAGGCTTTTTTGTTTGTCTTGTTTCTTGAGAATTTTCAATAGGCATTAGAAGACTAGGATAGCAATACTTGAAAATATTGCTTTCAATGTGGAAGATTTTTAATAAATTAAAACTGAATGTTTATTATGTATTTTGTCCAATGCAGATTCAGAGCCCAACAAAACTAATGGGCAAAACTGTGCATTTCAGTGGCTTTGACCTTTGTTTAAGTAAGGCTCTATTAATGCCTCAGGTCTGTTTGCAAGTGGTACTGCAGCTTTAGGCAATTATAGTAAACATTGGGAAAGAGATTGTTGTATGCTAAGGCTGAAAGTATTTAAAATCCACTGAGTAAAAAAAATAAATAACAGAATAAGGGTTTTGCTACGATACCATAGCTTCTGATAGAGGATTATTCCAAATAGTCAACTTTGCCATGAAAGTTGCAGGCTGCATGTATGTGTGTTTAGTTTTCTTAGAACTACTGACTAGAAAAGGAGGGAAAATCCTCCTGGTTTTGTTTTGTGGGGAAAAAGCCAGCTTTATGTGCCAGTATTGTTATATTCAAAAGTATTTTTGAGCATATAACAATAACATACATGATGTGCAGTCTTTTTACCCCTTGCCTACCACCTTGAATTTTTATCTTGTATTAATTTTGAAATTTGTCTTGGTTTAATGGAAATAAAAGTTACTGATTTAAGAGGTGTGTGACTTTTTTATGGATACTTATAAGAAATAAATAAGTACATGATTTTTTTTTTTGACATCAATCATGCTTGTGTATTTGTGATTAAATTGCAGCACCATGATACAGGCTTTTTATCTGTCAAGATCAGGATATGGTTGAAGGCTGAGCTGTCCCAAATCTACAAGAACTTGCAAGTATTTTTACCTGCACTGAGTTTTGAAGCTGGATTAATAGTTCCTGAGTGAGCTGCCCCGCAAATGGCCCAACTATGCAAAATGCCAAACGAAGCTATGCCAGAAACATATTTAACTTTGCTTCCCACTGCCACAGTGCCAATCATACCTTATAAACAGTCTGATAAATCTGTGAATAGGATTAGTTTTCATTCCTCTGCTTTTAGAACTTGTTGTATGGATGTCCTCTATATGTACGGCTGGAATACAGGAACACTATGGCTCGAAATCTTGGAGAAAGGGCCAGAACATTAAATTTAGCCACAGTAATGGCTCCAAGAGAAAAAGAGTACATGTTAAGAGAGATGGACTTATAGTTGGCCTGGTAAGTGAATGTAAAAGTGAATAGACATGAGCATATGTAACTTAACTGAGAGGACGCTTATTTCTGCAAGAAGGGAACTGATCTTTTTAAAACATTGTTTCATGTTCTTGTTGAGTGTATGGATGTACTGCATTACATTTCAGAACTGCTCCTTTATTTGCAATACTTGCTTGAACCATTAGGTGAAGTTCCTTGGTCCTTTTGGCACCTCCCATTCCGTACTTGGCAAATGCGAAGCCTTAAGGTATTCTTGGTGTCCAAGATAGCAGCATACATAGACAAATGCTGAAGTCATTCCTCCTGTAGCTAATTCTTGGTGAAATCTAATCTTTATGAACTGTACCATCATGTTCTGAATTGCAGACAGAGAGTTTCTCTATTTCTTTATAATTATGCATAATTAGGAAGTAAGGGAGACTGCACTTTATTCATCTTACAGCAGGAAAACATATACTGTTGAATTCTCACTTGGCTGTCCCTAGGTGAGTTTAAAACAAATAAGCACAAACCAGCCAAACGCTTGTACAGACTTGAGGCCAAGTTGCAGTGCATAATGGCCGTGTCCCTAAGGTTACTATCTCTTCCTGTTCCTGAGCATCATGATGGTGGAGGCTGATGAAACCATCAGCCAGTTTGAAAGCAAAATCAACAGACGCAATTTGCACAGGACTGCACTATCTCCTCTTGTCTGGGAGCAGCAAGGGCTTTGGGTACTAATTTGGTAGGTGGTACCTGGTGTTGAAAGTTGGCAACCTCCTCGGTTTGGGGAGGACTGCACATGCCCACACAGCCCTTGGTAGATGCCTGTCACTTGTAGTCTAGTGTGGTACATGTGTGCATCCCACTGCTTCCCATGGTTGTGTCTTGTGTGTTCACCACTTAACATTCCTCAGAGACATAGCTGGTGGCTGGACTGATATATTCTAGTTGTGTTTTAGATATTGTCACCTCTCTGAGTGACTGTCAGCTACAGAAATGACTTTTTTTTACTTTTTTGGAGGGGGAGGGGGAGATTTTTTAAATCTCTATTCCCACCCCACCCTGCCCCCTTCAGGTTGTATTCCTCCTGTTACGGAGCTTGTTTGGCATTACAAAGCAACTCGTCCTCTTTCCCTGGGAACTAAATGTAGAAAACAAATGATCTTCATCTCCACTCTTTTCAGGGATTGACTGTTATGGGACATGGGTGGTGAGGACACTGTTAGGATGCCTCTCTTTGAGCTTGGGGTGTTGATCTCAGAAAACAATTACTGAGCTGAAGGAAGGATCTTGCATGGCAGCCTTTGACTAGGACCATCTCAGCTAAGCATCTATTGCAGCTTTTAAAGAGTGGAAACAGCACTGAGCTGCATCTGAGCAGTAGTTTTAATTCTATGCCTACCTGTATGTGACCTTGAACTTAAACTGTTTTTTGCATTGGGTTTCTGTGTACTAATGGCCTACATCCTTCAGCTTCTAGGCTGCCTTTCCACAGATAATGAGGAGTGGAGTTCAGTACTTCAAGTTCTTACATGATTTTTCATTGACCTTGCTACTGGAGGTCCCTGAAGATACTGAAGCCGTTTTGCCTTTACTGTGATTTGGACTGTCTAGAGGTAGATTTTCATTAGTGGAATAAGATTCCAGCACTGAAATATTTCTAGTGGTCAAGTGTAGTGGTTGCTAGAACAACCTTTTGGTACAAGCTTGAGCATAATGTAGCCTCTGACCTGGCTATGATAGCACAAACCTATATGATGCTGTTCAGTGAATGCAATCAGGAAATTTGTCACTGAAAAATATCTCTAGCCTACTTTTTAACTTACTTGTTCACTCTTCTTCCAAGGAGGTATTTTGTGCACAGATCTGTATTCTGTAGTTTGCTGACTAATCTTCTGAGGACCTGGCCATCATGGATACAGGGAGCAATCATGCAGGGGAAGAAAAATGACTGCTTTAGATTTGCTGTAGTAATAACATCAAAGAATGCATAAACATGGCTGAATGTGGTGTTCAAAAGAGATGGTGCCTATGATTAAACTTGTAATACTTTCAAGCCCTTCTGCTTTAACTGTGCCCACACTTCCATTTCGATTACTTAAGGCTAAGAAAGCATAGTGATTATTTTATTTTTAGTTATGTGCGATTTTATTGTTTGGTATTTTCACTGAAGCTAATTACTTTTGTATCCATGGTGACAAAACAAGTGCTGGCACAAACACAAGCACCTTGCTTTGGCAGCAGTTTTCTTACTGCATGATTAGTTGTCCCTTTAAATTAAAGGCATATTTACCTCCAGTTTTGAAACAAACTTCATGATCAGCCAAATCATATGTAGTCGTTGAATGTCTTCTGCAAGCTTTTAGTGTCTCTTTTTTTTGTTGTTTTTCTCGGAGCAAACTTAATTGAAGTCAAACGTTGACTTAAATGAAGTCAGACTGCCGGCTGAACCTATTTTGGACATATGCTATCTGTAAAACACTAGGTGCATTTCAGAGGTGTCTGTTCCCATCGCATCACACAGCAACAACTGTTTTCCTAACAGGAATTTTATATTTATTCCTTGTGAAACAGGCTTGTGAGAAGATAATCTACCATTATTAAGAGATCAAGAGGGGCAACATTGGCTCCTTTGCTATTTGGCACCCTATTTAATTTTCTTTTCCAGGGAATACATGTTTTTCTCCTGTTGGTAAGGACATCTTGCGAGTACTAAATGGCAAATTTATTCATTTTTATCACTATATTAAATACTAAAATTAAAAATAGGTTTTGTTGTTTGTGCTGTAGCACAAAAAGTGTTATTTCCTTGTTGGCTTATTTTTATTGCCCAAAAGGGACTTTGATCACAGACGCTGAAAATGATAAGGGTGTTATATAGTCTGTGGGTTTTTCTCAGAGGCTTATTGCGCTCTTTTCCCTCGTCATTGAAGCATTTGTCAAGGTAGTTGTGAACTTCTGATATAGCAAATGAAATGATTCTTTACAGTTATTGTATATGAGAAAACAACCATCTGTTTTGGCCTTCAATAGTGTATTTTTTCTGCAGTGCTAATGGCGCTTCCAAGATCTGTGAGTTTTGTTTTGATCAGTTGGGTTATGTTCGTCTGTCTTGATGCACAAAGTAAGTAATGTTATTTTTATAAATGTTTATGATTCTAGCCTTGTTTTTATTGAAATAGAACAAAATTAGATTGTCCTAGAGTTTTAAAATACTTTGGTCTGTTGAGGGATAAAATAACGATATCTGATTGAGCAATCTTCTTGGTGCCTATGAAAGTGGACCTTAAGAGGCTCTGTGACCACAAGTTGAAAACCACTGTTATTATATTTACAGTGGGCTTCAACAAGTTCTCATTGAACTTTAAGGTTTCATTATTTTCTATCTACAGCTGACATTGAATAAGATACCTAGACTGAAGCTGAGTATGGCAAGGTGTAGTTCTGAAGTTGGGTTCACTTGTATTCCTTTCTGTTGTTGTTCTGTTAAATTAGATGGGAGTAGTTACCACTTCCGTGCCTGGTATTCCTAGTACTGGGAATGACTCCATTAAAAGTTCTTTTCCAGAAAGTGAGAACTGTGCCATCCGTAGCTAAATCTGAGTGTGGAAAGAGGGTCTGAGTGCCTAAACATAATTTTAGTCCTTCAGACTTTGGCTAGAAACTTCACAACAGTGAAAGTGCTGAAGCATCCTTCCCTTCTCAGGAGAATTCAGGTTGGGTATTAGGAAAAGTTCTTCACCGAGAGGGTGGCTGGGCCCTGGCACAGGCTCCCCAGGGAAGTGGTAGCATCATCGAGCCTGCCAGTGTTCAAGAAGCATTTGGACAGTGCTCTCAGACATAGGGTCTGGTTTGTGGGTGGTGCTGTGTAAAGCCAGGAGCTGGACTTGATAGTCCTTGCGGGTCCCTTCCAACACAGGATATTCTAGGGGTCTGTTTCTGCTTGGTTCCAGAGAATTGCCAGGAATGGCTGAGCAAAACTTTTTCTTCTAGGAGGAAAAAAAATGAGCAACGAGAGCTTTTGTTTTATTATTGAATTTCCTTTATTAAGCTACGTTGTAACATTTAAACCAATTCCAAGCTTCCAGCTTTCTGATCTTTTTCAGTAGTACAGAGCCTTGCTTTCCAAAATAGACTTTGGATACGTAGTGATGGAGGCAGCAAATTACTCCTGTAAACAGCAGCTACTCGTTGTAGAATATTCTTTAGGAGTTTGTTCAGTTACTTGTGTAGAAATCTGTCCATTGCTCCCTTATAAAAGAGATTCTGTAGGGTGGTGCAAATCTGAGGGCATCGGCCTAATGGGCAGAAATAGTCCACTATTTCTTTTACTAGCTATCAATTTAAATACGCAGTAAGGGTGACAAGGAGAACAGTGGGGACATGCTTAACATTGACACAAGCCCACGTTAGACCACGAAAGATACACAAATATCCATCGGAATATAGCTGGTGCTATGGCAGCTTTGCTGAGTAATTCTGCTCAGGGAAGGAGGAAAAAATCTGGTGTGACTTCTCTGTGTCTATTTGTAGATCTAGAAAAGAAGTCCATCCCTTTTTATCATTTAGAGGAAATGTAGAGAGGGTTCACTGAGGTATGGTGTAAATCACTGAAGGAAGCTACTTCTCGGGATAAAACCATACTTTAAAAGTGCCAACTGCTATAAAAAATTAAGGAGTATAAATTTCAGGCAAATGTGTACCTTTATCTTTTTTTCTTGCTAACAATTCAATGGTGAAATTGTTTGTGTTTAAAGCTTTCTTGGGAGTAGAAAACATTTGCAAGGACATGGTCCAGAAGGAGTTTTGGTTATGATTTCCGCAAGTGTTCAGCAGAACATTAATATACAGTGATTCATTATTGTTAAGCAATAAAGCTCAAGTTTTACTCTGGTCAAGGTACAAAGGAAGGGCAATCCTCTAACTAGTCATTTTCCCAACCTTTTTTGATAGCTATTTCTCTTTAACTTAATTTCTTAACTGAAAAAAATGGCAGGGGCAAGGATAGGTTGGGGCCAAGCCACCAATATTCATCCGCTCCAAATAATGTTGTGTTGTTTTAAACTCTGAAAATTATGTCAACATACCATGATAAGCCTTTCAGATGAATTTAAATCAGCGTGTACGTGTTCTATATAACATGAGACTTTTTTACCTCATGCAATTTCGGGAAATGATCCCTCTGTGTCATTTGTACGTAACTTTTCATTTTCTTTTTAGAAAACACAACTATAGATTGTGACACAACACCCAGCCTACTCCCGCTGTCAACCTTTCCTGATGAATATACAGGTAAAATCATTATTAGATCCTAGAATTCTCTGATTTGCTCTCTCATGCACATAGTACTTTAATGCTTCACATAACCTGCAATTTATAGTAAAACTGTATTGTTATTTTTAGAATAGTCGTCATGGCTGGATGCAACAGCAGCCTTAGGTGGCATACTGCTCTCTGCCAGTGGTGAATCGGTGCCTGCAACAATGTGAAAGTTCAGATGAAATTTGGTCTATAATATGCTTAGTAGGGTAAATAAATATATATATAAATAAAAAATAAAAATTTCACTGTTCAAAGGAGCTCACTGTCTGCATAGCCATAGCAGGCAGGGACAAAGGAAGCAAGTACAGAATAACATACAGCTGTTTACAGTTCACATTGCCCAGTCAGCCCACAAAAGCTAATCTCTTCCCTCTGACATCAGGAAGAACCACAGCTCTGCTCTGCTCCTGGAGCCCATTCTGACTGGAGCCTTTCTGTAGGCCAGTTTTTGGTTTGTTAGGGACAGTGGGGAGAGTAGATGGGATGCAGAAGAACAAGCAGGCTTACAGTACAGGGAAGTACAGGATCAATGCTGTCTGCTCCACGTATTTACATTTTCTGTTCTAGTTTTGTGTGTTAGTGTAGCGCACTATTATTCCACCATTACTGATTATTTAATTTGTGCCACCTGATGGGGTTAACATTAATTCACCCCCACATTTACTGTGCTTCCTTACGCTGTCTAGCAAGCTGTGCCCATGCCTTACAGACAAAATCATACTTGAGGAAATACAGCAATGGCATGTGAGCACAGTGGAGGAGTAGACAGTATGTTGGTGGGGTTTACTTGATTGCTTTATTTTTTCTGTGTGTCTGGGGGGGGATATTTACATTGCAAATGCAGAGCAGGGCATAACTCCATCCTTCCTTCCACCCCTAACCAGAGAGGTTATTGTGATTACGTAAAGGGTAGTGCTGCTATCTGTGATTGCCCTGTGTGTTACAGGCAGTCAGGGTTTGTCATGCCTAACAGGTGTACAGTGATTTCACAAGGCAAAGTCTAGGTTGTGGCAGAAACATACCCTTCAGGATATGTGGTAACTCTTAGGACCTCAAGAAAACATGTTGCAGGCCTATGTTGAATGTCCACAGGCAGTCTTAAATGCTTCTGGCTTTCAGCAAGATACAGAAAACACCATTCCGAGTAGTGTTTTTTTTTTTTTTTTTCCAGCCAATGTAGAAACATTTTTGTAAGGGCATAACTGCTGCATCTGACTCTAGCATGGGAACAGAAAGAAAAAGAAAGGCCCCGCACCCTGAATCTCCTTTGCTTAGTTTTAAACAGCTAGCAGTAAGTTTGGCCCTTTGTGTGTAGCATATGAATAAGTCTATGTGCTGACACATCTGTAATGAATAACCAAGAGGGAAAAACAGCTTAAATTATCCTAAGCACTTCCTTTTTTTGCTAGAACATGGCAGTCTCTCTTCTGGACAGAATACTATTTGTGAGGCAGCTGCTTGATAGTTCTTGTCTAAATGTATCCAACTCTGGATGCAAGGTTAGACAGTATGTCACCAAGCTAAGAGAGATTTTGTTTTCAAAGAACTATTTCTTCCAACAGTTTCAACTGCACACAATACATTGCACCACTGCAATGCTCCTGAGACACAGCCCAATTGTGTTCTGTGCTTATTGTCATCTGACTGGACTTTATCCTTGCATGTAGTAATAGCCTGGTATCTTTGGGCTGGTACCCAAGAATGTTCCAGGCACTCCCTGCTGTTGGAGGAAGACAAGCTGTTTGCTCCCTTCCTTACAGAGCAGGATAACGAGTCTGCAGGTGGAGGTTAGAGATGGGGCTGCTAAAGCAAGGGTTTGCTGGCCTAAACTGGTAATGATGAAGTACAAAAATAACAGAGTGAGAAACACTTAACTAGCAAGTTTCCTGAGGATCACAGAAAATATCTGAGATGTCAGGAAAGATGTGGGAGAGGGGAGGGATTTATTTTTATTTGTTTTGAAATCCAGATCACATGTTCCGTGAGAAGACGCATATTATTTCATAAACACAAATGTCTTGATAAATATGAGGAGGGTAACTTTAATAAAATTGCCAGTAACACCACACTGGATCATTTACGAGAATACATTTCAAACGCACTTTCAAACACAGATCACTTTAATAAAGCAAGCAACACACTCACTACCAAAACAATAGGGAGTTTAATCTGAGCAACAATAATTACAAATAACAATTTATAATATTTTCAAGACAAGAAATGTTTGATTGTAGAAAAACTGCATTCAAAGTGATTCAAAGGTTGCAGTATTCACTGTTTCAGTATTTTGTACATATAGGACTAGATTAAAGGAGAAGACATACATTCTTTCCTGAATCAAAATCAACATTTAAACAACAAGCCTGAATCCAGATTCACAACTGGATTCTGTCTACTTGCTAGATTCGACTGAGAAAGATGAAATGACTTTATGAGTGGAAAATAGTGAATCTCATCCCATGCAACCCTAACTAGCATCTCACTGATGACACTCCCTGTGCAGGAAAGCCTACCTGTGTGGAACAAATGGCAGGCACGGGGCCTAAATGTGAAAAGAAAAATTTGCAGCATGAAGTTATTTCCAGGAAAGGGTGGAAATTTAGGTGTAAATTGTGCCTAGATTTTTACTATCAGTTATGAAGTCATCGAGTGTGAATATACTCAATGAGTGAATTTGTATGGTGTTAAAACCCCATCAATACACTTGTGCACTATACTTATGAGGACTTAAATTGATCTCACTAATTAGCTAGCAATCTAATTTATTACATTTTCTCTTACAGGTGATATAGAATGGATTAAAAATATTCCACCCAACGTAAAGTTAAGATTAAAAGAATATTTGTTCCCCGAACACTTACCGTATGTGGAGCTAGCATATGATTCTAGTTCTAATAGTGCAACAGTGAGGACTCGTCAGCCACTGGATGTTGATTTTCTTGAGGTATTCCTTTCTCTGCATGTAAAATCTAGATACAAATATTTTCTCTACAGGTGAAAAGACGCAGACTAAGGCATAAATCTTATGTATTCATTCTTTCATAATACAGGTGGTTGAAATAACATCTGAAATAACAGCATAGACTCCAGTGTCTACTTCTCAGTAATATCTGTGTTAAATTCCTTCAATTTCCTGTAGCCATAAATCTAGCTAGGATCTGACAATCAAGATGGTTCTTTAAGAGAATTTTGTAATAAAAGTTGTAAATACTCAGTTAAGATAGGTGTCATTTTTCCTAAAATTTATCTCCTATTAACATTAATTATTTGATCAAAGTGGGACAGATCAGATAAAATTTGGTAGAAGGCAATCCTTAATCCTATGAATATTTATATAAGCATTTGACTGCACACAATAGATCCATTGGCCTCTGTTGGCTGATGTGCAAAAGGAGTCAATCCCCTTCTTCCTAGGCAATGCTTGCTCTGTAGGACTACCAGCGATCTATAAAGCAATACTAATGTTTTTTCCTCAGTGAATTTGCATCTGAACATGAAACTTGTATGGTTCTGCAGAGTAACCCAAGGCTGCTTTTTGTACAAGAACTATTTCAGATTAGCCCTGTACTTGACAGGATTCAACCATACAAAAACCACAGTTTTAAAAAACAGCATTACAATCAAGATTTCTAATTGATGAAAATATATTACAATATTAACACTTTCATTGCTCATTTGGATATTTTTCTAAATGGACTAAAACGTTTTCTTGACAACTTTATGACACTTTTTATGCTTGTTATGAATATTGTCCGTTTCCCTGTCAATTTTCTATTAGAGAAAATAGCCAGTATATGGATGATGAGATCTGCGTGGACAAATGCCAGCAGTAGATGAATGGCAGGCAGTTAAACATTACAATTAATAATCTGTAATGAAGTTGCACTATATTATAAATGATTTATTTTGGTACAGCATATTGAAATGTAAACCTCAGTTAAAGTATGCTCATGTAACTGAATCAGATTAACAATTCACTGCCAACTCAGCATGGCATGTCTGAAAATTCAAGTACTAGAAGTTGTTTTGTATAACTTCACAACATATATGTTGACTTAAAGATTCTTTGACAAATGTATTAGGAATTAATTGATAATTTATTTATTTGCTTGTTTGTTAACTTTTAGAGTGATCATCTCTTTTACGCTGTTGTTTGCCAAAGAAATGGAATGGTAAGTAAAAGTTTTGTAATCAACAGTATTTTTTGTCTAAGTTAAATCCGAACTATTATTTTCTGAAATACTATTTAATTTATAGGTATTATGCAGGGAGTTAAGAACATCTTACAGAAGATATCTTTAAAAAAGATACCAATTGGAATGAGTGTTTTTGTTCTCAGGTAAATTAAAAAAAAAAAAAAAAGTTAATTTCAAAGTATTTCACAAACTTTCTACTGCATTGCTAGAACTGGTAGTCTGACTCTTTTGTTACAGAGTTTTTAGAACTGAGGGAGTGTCTCTTTGAAGGTCTCACTTTATATGATGAAATTAAATGTTAGTGGTATGCTGCTGCCTCATTGCTGTCACTTCTAATATGTCTTTTGCTTCCCTTATGAAGCCTGAGATAGAGAATGCACGGGATTTGCAATTACAAGATATTAATGACAATTCTCCAGAATTTCTACAAAGTCAATATAATGTTTCAGTATCCGAGGTGGGTTATAGCACCTGTTAATAATTTTTCTTGTGGTGTTTTGAAATTACTTTCTGGGGCCAAAACATGTAAGGTTCTAATGCAACCACAACAAAGGTTAGTAATAACCTGCACTCTTATGTGGCTTTTATATGCCTTCATGTGAGTGTGGAACAGAAAGGCTGGGCTGCATGCACCCTAGCTGGAGAGATTGGGTGAAGAAGGAACATTCAGCTATCTGACCTAAAGTGGAAATTGGAAGTAATTTGCATGTGCTAAGGGGGTGGTTAAGTTTTCCTGACGGAAGTTTGGAGGGATAGCAAAAGGGGGTTGTGACCAAACATTTAATCTTTATTTGTAGGTATCTGCAATAAATTTCACAGTTGTAAAAGTGGAAGCTCAGGATAAAGATCTGTCACCTGATTTCAGCCTTATTAGTTACAGTCTTTGGGTGAGTATCCTTTGTTTATCTGAGACTGAACAACAGTCTACATTTCATACAAGTATAGCCTGTGACCTGATTCAAGTACTTGTACTATAATGTTATTATTACAGATCAGAAAATTCTGTCATCAGAAAGACCATTTAATATTAGGATAGTGTGATGACCACAGTAACTTGTACCGCAAGCCCAGCCTAGCATGCAGTGAGCCCTGAATCTATAAAAGTTTGAGAAATGTTTTGTGGTACTATCCAGCTACAGCTAAGGAACATTGTATTGTGGTCCTTTTTAGAAACAGGAGTGAAATGTTTTCCCCTCTTTCTGAAGTTTGTGCCAACAAGACTTCTTGTTGATCTTTAGTCCTTATGAGGTGTAAATGTAAGCCATTAAAATAAGATTATCTCAACTAACTTTAGGTATCTGCTGTGGAGATCTCTGCATCTGAGCTTGCTGTCTCTGCTTTATAGTTTATAATGCCATTCATCTGATCATCTGATGTTGAGTTCCTGACTATAGGATGTGATAAATTGGATAAAAATTATAATGGCACTGAGGGGAGAGGCAATAGAATGTGTTGAAGAGGGTCTGCATTTTTCAGAGGTGGTGTTAGGCAGACTCACGGTCCACCCCCACCCTTTTTTTTAAAAAAAAAGAATACTCTAATAATAAAGATGGGAAGAGAAAAGAAAATGTATTTCATTATTATCATGTAAAACATGTGATTGATTCATTTTTCAGGGTCCAAACTCTGATTACTTTTATATAAGGGAAGGAGATGGAAACATCATGGTGAATAAAACTTTGGATTACAACAAGATCAACTATTTCAATTTAACAGTCCAAGCAAAGGTATGCTATAAATTAAAATAAGAAAAAGAACCAATATAGTATCTAATATATATAATCTAGTGATATTTCTGTTGTTATAACATCCTGGTTTCTATAAATCTACAGTTTAGGGAGTTTCTAAACCAAAAGTTCTGCCTGCATTTTTGCTCATACTTGGAGGCAAAGTAGCATGTTCTTAAATATTTAAGCCATTACTTGAATCTCCCCTTAAATATCAGCCTGAGTTTCTTTCTAGGTCCATTTCTTTAAGTATGTGTGTAAGTACATTTATTCTTCACTATTCTATCGTATATTCACCTAGTCACTCTGGCACATCTAACATCCTGTTACTGCTGTAGCTTACCATCTGCAGTCTTTTTCTGTGTCTTTTTGAGATTTAAATATGCATTTGCCTTCAATGCCTTTTAGGAGTAAAAAGAAATAATTCAACAAAAAATCATTGTCTCAGAAAAGGTACAGCTGCAACACATGTACTGTTACTACATCCTATGTACTATTCTGTAATACATTCCTGATACAAAATTAATACCTAAGAACAATTACCTTTTGATAGTATTATTAATATAATTGATTTTTCAAGTGAAAGAATTTGATAAAGTGAGAGTTCTTAGATTAGGAATGTAGGCATTACAAAGGACAAATAATAATATTCTGCTGTATTTTCCACTGAATAATTGCTCTTTCATCACAATGTTTCTTATTTTCTTCTTTCTCTTGGAATGTAGGAAAGATTTGGAAATAACAGCGATAATGCCTCAGTAATAATTCATGTACAGGATTATGACACATTGAACCCCTATTTCAGACAATCAGTGTACAATGGATCAATCAACGAAAATAAGGTAAAAGCTTTTCACTGAATGCTGCAAATGGAAATAGGTTATTCCTGTCCACAGAGTTTTTCTCTCAAGGAAAGTTTCTCTTTGAGCTGCTTAAGGTTGAGGGTTAGTGGAAGGCTGCTTTGATTCATGCCAACTGGTGAGTCCCATCAACAGTAGGCCTCCAAGTACCAAGTAGAGAGGCCACATATTATATGAAGTATCAAATTTTCTTCCACAGAAACAGATTCTTCTGTGGAGGGAAAAATAAATAACAGAAGTTGCAACAGGGCTTATACTGTAAATTTGGAAGGGTGATTGACTACCCATCCATCCTGGAGTTAGCTGCCTGGTTTCAGTTTTAAATAATGTAATTCCCTCATACTTTATTACAATCAAGTAAGCAAAATAAAAATCTGAATTGTAAGCTGAGGTTTATATGATATTGTAATTTATTCTGTATAGGGAATGTTGTAATTTCTGTTTGGAATGTATTTGATTAATTCATGCTTCTGTATGTATTAACAAAACAAAATCACAGTGCAGCATTATCAAAGTAATACACTAAAATTAAAATAGATCATTATTATTTGTATTATTTCTTTATCGTTATCTTCATGTTAATCTATTTGTGGTTTACACAAATGCTTTTGGTGTTATACCTTTGGTGTCCCTTTTGCTAGAAGTTCATCTTTAATTATCTGAAAGGAATCCTTTTGGATCTTCTAAAATGGTATTATCTTTAAAATAAAATGTTGCTTTTATTAGGGCTGTAGTGTAGACTCACATATTGTTTTCCCAGAGAGCAGTGGAACTGAGATATTCGGTGTTGTTAACATGAATTCCATCAGTGATTACTGCTACATAGTCTGGTGCTTCTTAAAGCAAACATGGTATAACCTTCAAGTATTTTGCTCAGCATTTCACTTGGTAAACCCTCTGTGACAGATTTTTTTTTTTTTTTTCTGGATCCCAATGATTAAATCGTGGAATCATAGAATACCTTGGGTTGGAAGGGGCCATCAAAGATCATCCAGTCTAATCTGATCAGGTTGCTCAAAGCCCCATCCAACCTGACTTTCTTAAATCAAAACTGTGACTTAATTAATGACAACATTTAAGTTTCTGTGTATTACTTTTAGCTAATCAGCTGTGTATGTTTTCTAGGTGGGTCCTGTGGCTATTCTCCCAGAGAAGATATTTGCTGCAGATGGAGACATAGGTATAAATGAAAAAGTGTTATACAGCATCAAGTTAGGTAAGAGCCTTTATTTTCTTCTAGATATTCTGAAGATATTTCTGCTCTGAAAGAGCTCTAGATATTTCTGCTCTGAAATCTGAGTTAGCTTAATTTCAGTCATTATAGCAAGTTCTAGCTGTTCAAAAATGTTTAGATGTTCTTAACATCCTGTCAGTAAACAATCCCTGATTCAAAGTGTAAGTCAACTTAGAGGCTTCTATTCAGAATTTCCATTCAAGAAATATCAATGTCATAGGGACATTTTCCTTCTGACAGAACTGTTAAAAGCTTATGAGATGCTTAAATTTGAGACTCTTGAAGTGTGAGTGATTTTCTTAAAGTAGACAGAGCATTTGAAGGGGAAAAAAAACAAAAGCCTTTTGTCTGGAATGTTAGCTCGTTTTTGCTATGGTTGAGAAGATAACAGTCAGAGAAAGAACAGATTAGACTTACTGTTGTAGTAAGTAACTATATTTTGTTGCTTTTCAGTGAAACCCCCAGCCTATGAAAAAAGCTTTTCAATTGATGCTGACAGTGGAGTATTGGAAGTAAAGACTGCAGTTGACAGAGAACAATGTCCCTATATTGTTGTGGGCATTATGGTAATTACTGTTTTACAGTTCAGTATGTTAATACTGTGTCTCCATCTCATAAACTAGTACCAGAATCCATGTTGCTGTTAATAGTTTATAACACGGTAATGTTAAGGGGCAGTTGGCATCGAGGCTTCATTACACATGTCATTTAAAACATAGGATAAAGGGAGTCTTCATTCACTGAACATATGTAGTTATCTCTTTGTATTAAGGTGGAATAGCTCAATGTTATCTGGGTATGGAACTAACAGCTACAAACTCTGTTTTATAGGCAGCTCAGCAGGACAATAATCTCAAAACAGCTGATGCAATAGTTCTGGTTACTATTGAAGATGTAAATGACAATCCTCCAGAATTCTCAAAGCCAAGCTACACTGTCTCAATTCCAGAAAATTTGCCAGATGGGAGTCAAGTTCTTGAAGTAACAGCTTCTGACAAAGATGAGGTAAAATGACAGCGTAGTTATGGTTGCTACAAATACAGTACTTCTGAAATATAGCATAAAATGCATTTGCACTGTATGGGTATACTGAATAGTGCTGTAGATATTAACTCTGACTATCTCAATATGTTTAACCATAACAAACTAAATTTAACTTCTTTGAGAGGGAGAGTAATGCAGCCAAAGAGTAAATTTTGTCTGGCTAGGGAATGAAACTCCTATGGTTTGCAAAAGGTCCCAAATATGAAAGTACAGAAGTGCAAAATGGACACAAAACTGCAAGTGGTCCTCAGCCTTGGTGATGCATTTCTTCCAAATGCTTACTCCTCTTTTTGTGGAACCAAAAACTCAATTAAATCAGAAGGTTAAATGCTCTCGACCTGGAAAATAAGAAGAAAATATCCTAAGTGGTTGTCCTGTTTAATAACAAATATCATTTTTGTTTCCAGGGAGGATTCCAGGGAACATTCAGTCTCAGTCCAGCTGACAGTCCGTTCCAGCTAAGTCATGATGGGGTCCTAACTGTGAGGAACTCCACACTGTTGGATAGGGAGAAAACACCATCTTTTCGTCTACAGGTATTAAAAATAAGCTGCCTCCTTTCCAAAGCAAGCTGAAGCAAGCAAGTGGTATCTAATCTGTCATGGAAAGAGGCTGACTCTCACTAAAGTAAATCAGCAGCTTGTCTGAAGAATCAAATCTGGACTTTGACGTTAGAACTATCTGGAAGGAAATACCAGTACAGTGATGTAGTTTATGTGGCTTATAATTGCTGTTCGTCTCTTACTATTTTTAGAAAATGTGTTTGAACAAAGCAATAATTTTCCTGCGTCATTTTCAAGGTCAATGCTACAGATCATTTGTCACCACACAATAATGCACGGTCTACGATCAGCATCTTCTTGCTAGATGAAAATGACAACGCCCCGACCTTTACAGGCACACCATATAAACAAGTTATTTTCATCAATATGACTGCAGGAATGTCCATTCTTCAGGTACTAGAAGTACTAAATAAAAATGTCATTTTTGTTTAAGTTGAATGTATGCACATATCCTTGCTTCAATTTGTATATTGTCCTTTTAAACAAAGGATCTTTTCTGAACTCCTCTGAGTTCAAAAACAGTCTACCTTTAATTTAAAAGCTTACATACCTTGATGTTCTACAAACTTGGTGTCGTGGATGCTCTTATTGTATATGAGGTTAGGGAATGAATGATAAAGGACTTTTTTTTAATATATATTAGATTCTGAATTCCACAAACATGAGACAGAAAATAATAATCTTGGACTTAGTTGTTTACACAGTGTTTAATGAAGACTGAATGCAACTGAAGTCCAGAAGATGATATAATTTTAAAATTTGTTGAAAGGCAGCTTAATGCTGAAGAATTATAGTTAATTTGTAGATACAATATACTTTTTGTAAGAGGGTAAATTAGTTAACCAAGCAAAACAGGGGAAACCAAGATTTCATGAGGTTAAATTTATAGAGAGAGTCACTATGAAAACTCATATCCAGGTATACTGACTTAATGGCACCTGATGTAATCTCTTGAACAATCTACCTCCAGTGACTTTAGAATTACAGGCCTTCAGAAAAATTACAGGCCTACAGAAAAGCAAGCCTTCTGAAGTATGAGCCTGGTGTCATTCACATGAATTTCATATGTGCAAGATTTCACTCTTGCTGTTGGAACGACAGTGGGTGTGCATCAAAGACTCAAACATTCTTAGTGAGTTTTAACCCACTGATCACACAGGAAAATAGATAAAGGTATAAGCGAATTTTAATATTGCTATATTCTGCTGGTTTTGTTTGTTTTATATATATATATATATATATATATATATATATATGTTCCTATAAATCAGAGAAGAAGAAAAAAATGATACGAATTTGTAAGTATCTGCTACATGAATGATTTTCTCTGCAGACTACATAGGAATAAAGAATTCTGTGTTGCTTTATAATAGCATAAGAAACTAGAATAAAGTTAGTTTTTCTCTACAGGTTGCTGCTACTGATCCAGATGATGGAATAAATGGACAGATAAGCTTTACCTTAGCTGGTGGCAATGAAGATGGATACTTTGATTTGGATACATCCACAGGACAAATCAGTTTAAAAACAGTAATCCTATTAGGAGTCAATGAGTCTAAGGACTTTGTCTTGTGGATAACAGCTACTGATGGTAAGACAAGATTTTAGTACAGATCCACACAACTACCCCCAAGTGAAGGGGTTTGTTTTCTTTGGGAATTGTTGTTGTTGTTTGGTTGGTTTTGTTTTTCTGTTGTTTCCTTGAAGGAATACTGTCAAAATAGGCTCCTAGACTTTAAAAATACTTGCTCTTTTTTCTTGACGATGAGAAGATTACTGTCTTACTCGTCCAAAGTAATAGTAATATCTCCATCTCTGGTAAAACTCTGCTTCCTGCTGATGCTATCAATTCTCACTTTGCCTGGTGGCTATGGGAACCTGCAAAATAACATAAACCTCACACCTTCCTTTAACTTAATTGTTGACTGCTGTTGCACAGGATAGTATTATGAGATTCAGGCACAAGCTAGGAGTTTATAATTCAGTCATCCATCAACAGGGAATAAAATGAAACTAAAATATGATAAGTAACTTGCTCTGTGTTTTCACATCCATGTAAGTGCAGAAAAACTAAGGAGACACCAAAACCATTCCTTAGACGTATTTATTGAGGGTTTCTTTGGTTTAAAAGAATAATGGAGAAATCAGTGAACATTCATAATCTGAATAAGGACAGAGATAAATGTAACCTAGGAAGGGTATGCCACTTGTGCTAACACGAGCATCCAAAGTTTTTTTTTTTTTTGGTTTTTTTTTTTCAGCCTTCTGATTTTCCTCTATCTGATTTGCTATGAGCTTTGTGTCTTTGAATCATGGCTGTGTGGGTAAAATAGGTACTGGAGGGAACACAGTCACACAAGAGATGCATTGCTGCATTCTATATCTGTCTGTACTAAATAGGTAGTATGTCTTGTGGTGTGTATTCGAGTTTGTGTACTAGAAGCATAACATCCAATAAATGAAACTCAGATCTTGGTTAGGACCTCTCAGCAGTACCATAGTAGTAGCAGTAAGGGTAAAAAAAAAAAAAAATCAGTACCAGTGGAAAAGTGCGTATGTATATGTGTGTGTGTGTATATATATGTGTATATTTTTAGACAGAAGATATTTTGTGCATATGTTGAGAGATTGTTTTCTTTTTGTTCCAGGTGGGGTAATTCCAAGAAGTTCATCGGTGCCAGTACACATCTCTGCAGTTGGAGATTCCAAACCCCAGTTTATTCCAAAAATGTATAATGCATCTGTGGAAGAAGAGAGAGTCAGTCCTGTTGAAGTAACAAGAGTAAGAATGACTATTCTTTAATTTATCCTGGCCTTTTGGCCTTTCCCTGGCTTTTCCTGGCCTTTCAGCCAGGATAAGCAATATTCACTCATTTGTTGGTGATATATCATGTTGTAGGGTTTTAAATTTAGCTATGGAATGGAGATTTCCCATTAGAGAACTTTCATAAAGGTATTTTCAAAGAGGGCTCTAGAACTTGCTCCAGTTTTAATTAAAAAAATGCTTAGACAAGCCAGCTACTACAGTGTACTGTGATAGCTCTTTCTTAGATGCAGTTCTGAAGACAGATGGGAGGTCTAACACCAAATTGGAGAGAACATAATGTGTTTTAGTGTTTTGATTTATTGGCTGCCTGAGTTAGTTAATTTTTTACTGTATTATTATTATTATTATTGTTAATGTAAAGGAAGGCAGAACCAAAGGTTAAATTGTGGTCTGATAGTTTTATTATGTATTATATGTATTTCCATTTCTGTCTTTGTAGTGTTCCAATAAGAAGCAGTCCTCTCCAGCTGTATTTTTGTGTATGTTGTGGCTTGATTCTTACTCTTAATGATTAAAATTATAAGACGAATTTGGGCATAGTTAAAACTATTCTTTTTAGGCAGTAGCTTATTGGTTTAAATTAATTTATGGATAATATTCTATATTTTACACAGGTAAAATATGAATCTCTAAATCCTCATATACCAGTTACACTGAAAGTACTGACAGAATCAGCTACATTTGATGTCGATGTCAATGGTGTCATCTGGACAAAAACTAAACTGGACTATGAATCCCAGAATAGCTACACACTAAATGTTTCCTTGTCAGATGGAAGTACTACTGACTATGCTACCGTGTTCATCAAAGTTACAGATGTCAATGATAACCATCCTGTGTTTGGTGTAATCAACACTACCATTAATATTCTGGAGAACATGCCAGCTGGAACTTCTGTCGCCACAGTGTTGGCTACTGATGTAGACAGTGGTTTTAACGGATTAGTGACTTATGCTCTGAGAGGTACAGAGGAAAAAATGGATATTGACTCTTCAGGATTAATTTTGCTGAAAAGGGAATTGGACAGAGAAATACAAGACCTCTATAATTTAACAGTGATTGCCAGTGACCAAGGCCAACCCATGCTTTCTACAGCTCTCAGTTTAAGAGTCATCATTGATGATGTGAATGATAACCATCCAGTCTTCTCATCAAGTAGATATGAAGTGAGCGTCCCTGAAGACAAAGCACGTGGAAATGAACTACTGACAGTATCTGCTACAGATTTGGATGCTGGGGCCAATGCTCTCGTGACGTACAGACTTGTTAACCAGCAGCCTCCAACCTCCTCGCCAATGTTTCTTATCAATTCGACCACAGGCCAGCTCTTCCTGAGCCAGAAACTGGATTATGAAACCACAAAGCGATTTGATGTAGAAGTGGAGGCATCAGATGGAGGGCAGCCTAGTCTCAGAAACAAGACAGTTGTTGTTGTCCACATACTAGATGTCAACGATAATCCACCAAAATTTGATCAGGCAGCTTATGACATATTTGTGCCTGAAAACATACAAAAGGGCAGTCCTATCTACTCATTTAGTGTTACTGATGAGGACGAGGTAGGTACCAGTTGTATAACTGATACAGTTTGTTTTTCTTTAATAGTAAATGACACAATTTCACTCTGCTTTATAAAAAGTTGTTTCTTTCTCTCCTTGCTTTATAAAGAAATTGCATATACAACCGTGGTACTGGTGAGCTGGTTTGGAGGAAAAGATTTCTGGTTTGCTGTACTTTAAAGAAGCATGAATATTTCTCCCAGTTCAGACCCCACTAAATTGTGCTGTTGCTCCTCACATCGTGGGGATTGGCCTTAGGCAGGGATGGGTAGGTCCCAATAGAGAAGCCCACAGAGGGTTCCTACTATCCCAGTTTCTATTTGCCTAAATCCGTTATTTCCGTAGGTCAGGTTGGAAAGTTTCATTTATTAAACCTTGCAAAGCACTTGCACTTCTTTAATCTTAAATAAACTGTTTTCTTTTTAGGCTGGCTTTTCTCAGGGATACTTTATTCATAACAGTACTTCATTTACTGTGGATTTCCCCGGAATACTTTCATTAAGGAATGACACAGAACTGGACAGGGAGACTACATCTGGATTCACTGTGCAAGTAAATTTGAGGGCTGACTTTGCAGTTTTAGCTCATTTCTACTTCATTCTCTTCTCTGCTTTTTGTATCTTCATTAGCTGGTTAAAATGGCAGTGCAATCAACTAATTCTGTTTCCTTTGGCAGGTGTGGGCAGTTGATGAAGTGAATGGACTTAGTTCAAGTGCTTTGTTCCACATCACAGTTCTGGATGTCAACGATAATAACCCCAAGTTTCAGATGCAGCCATACCGTTTTGCAGTTCCGGAGGGAGATCGCAGGTTGGCTGCTCCTGCTGTAGTTGGACACGTAACTGCTACTGATTTGGATGAGGGAGAGAATGCACGAATTACTTATTACTTATCAGCTGAGGATGGGGATAATCCATATAGTATCCAACAGGTAAGCGTTTGGATATTCTGAAAAATGTATTTAGATACTACTTTTTGGCAGGTTACTTGGCACAGATATTCTCACAGGATAAAAAGAATAGGAAGTAGCTATTTTAGTAGACATGAAAGCAAAACCAGCACACAAACTAGTTTAGGAATATAAGTCCAGGTCCAAAAGCTAAGACATACTGGTCAGACATTGCTTTCCTCCAAAGGAGAACAGAGAGTGTAAGTTCTTCATCTCTTTCGGTATCTTGGTTTACAAGAGTTATTAATGTGATCGGTGTTAAATTGTATTACCTCTCTAGAATGGAACTATTTTGGCTAGTGGCTATGTAGACCGAGAAACCAAAGAGAAGTACGAGCTGCTGTTGGTGGCATCTGACAACGGAATTCCTCAAAGACAGGTAATACAGAGGATCACATTATTCTTCATTGGAACTTGCTTTTATTGAAAAGCATAATAATCTGTGCATTTTCTGAGTCATGATTTTCTCCTGTCACCATGCCAGAATTTCACATACGTCAGCATTCAAGTATTAGATGTGAATGATAACGCTCCTCAGTTCACAAAAGCACAATACTCGGCCAGCGTACGTGTAGCAACAGCAAAAGAAGGAGTGTCTGTGCTATCAGTGTCTGCTACTGACCTTGACATTGGGAACAATTCTGTCATTTCATACAGGTGAGGTTAATAAGTATCTATTGTTAAAGAAACACAAGAGTCTTTTATTTGTCACAAAGTATTTTTACTGGCAACAAGGTAAGACCTGTCTGTAGATATTTTACCAGTGGTGTGATTAACTTGTAACCAGTAATGATTTTTAAACTTAAGAAAGAGGACAGCAATTACTCCATGTTTTAGAGCTAATCAAATTATTATTTCACCATTAAAAAAAAAAAAAAAAAAGTGAATGCAATCAAATGATAACAACAAGAACTGAAAGCCAAGGTTTGTTCTAATTTCTGAATTTTGTATAGACTTGCTGGAATTTCTGAGTAGAAAATAGATAAATCTTCAGGAAGGACTATCTTTTCATATGTCTTCTGTTTTCTGGGAGGAAGAGATCAAGAAGCAGTAACTTCCATAATGGGCTATGCATAAAATATTAATTGAGGAAGATTCTTGGAGCATTGAAAATACATATTGACGTGAAAAGTATGGATTGAAAAGGACAGATGAATCAGTCAAAAAACTGTGGGTGTTTAAAAACAGTGCCTTGAAGGATAGTGTTTTTAACTGTGAGATGACATTCTACCTTAAACATATTACTTGTTCTTGTGAGTTATTCAGTTATCTATGAGAGTGCGCAGGAAATAGGAGTTAGCAGGTCTGCAACCTTCAAATGAAATCACCTCTATTTCTTATATTGCTGAATATGCAGTGAGTGTGCAGTAGCTGCCTTCTATTCATGGGAAGATCAAAGGCTTGAGATCTAATGGGAACTGAAGGCATGAATGCTGTCTTTTTTGCTGTCAATATGGAAGATATGCTAGGAAATAAAAAAGGCCGATATATTTAGGCTAATGTTGCTAAAACATTTTGCTTAGCCATTCTTTATAAATAGGCAAATACTAATCGTTTGCTTGTTACAGAAGTGACAGGAAGTACTGGATTCTTTCTGTATCATTAATATGAATGTTATACTGATTTCTCTTTAATACAGCCTGATGAACCATTCTGATGATTTCCATATAAATAACCATACTGGAGAAATCATCCTCAGCCGTAACTTGACCCATATCACAGCTGACACAGTTGTTACACTAATAGTTATTGCTGCTGATCATGGAGTTCCTCAGCTTACATCAAATGGTAAACTATTTTCACTTTTTTTTTCCTTTCCACAGAAATGTAACATTTACCAATGTTGAAATGTGAAATGAATTCCATCACTATCCAGTCAAAATGAATTAGAGCTAGAATTCATGTTATGCTGCAAGTGCTCAATGTACTTTGCGGTAGTAGCCATTCTAGAAGGATATATTAAAATAATTCTGATGAAGTGTGTTTCTTTTTTCTTTTTCCTGTATTTTCTTAGATTTAGAAATGTTTAAACAAACAGTAAATTGTCTTCCAAACACATTTTCGTTCTTTTAAAAAATATTCAGTAACATGGATGTAATTGTATTTTTCATGTCTTTTTTAAGGGGTACTTTTGATTTCTCATGAACAGGAGCAACAACTGATGTTGATAAAGTAGCATGAAAGGCCCTGATAGAATTTGAAACCATGAGGTTTTATGGATATCCCTCCTCTTTTGTTACAAAGTAATTTAGCATAAGAGGAAAAAAAAAAAAGGAAATCTTGTTAACTTCAAATTGGGGATCCTTGCTGTCCTACTGTATTGAAGCAACACTGCTGTAATCAGTGAAGTGGGGTTACGGTGAAACCCCACTTAGGTATAAATGGTTAGGTCTAGAAGTCATGCATTGTGTATTACTCATTATTGCTACTTTTTTTTTTTTTCTCCTTCGTGTTCCTCTTTCCTACGTGCCAGTTTCTGTCAATTTATATTACTTCCTCAAAATCTAGGGGAATAGGGCATGGGTCATGACTATTTCACCAGCAACTTTGCTATTTTAGTATTTTTAATATTTTAATGTTTTTCTCTCGTTAGTTTCTGTCACTCTCTACTTGCTGGTAAATGACACTGGCTTCACACTCACCTTTGAAAGCTCCACCTACGAGTTCAGCATTCCAGAAGAGGAACCAGTTAGGACTGCTGTTGGCTCTGTGAAAGCTCTGACTGGAAGCATAGCCATACAAGTAGCATACTCTCTGAAATCACATACTGACAAGTTCTCTGTTGATGACCGAGGAGACATTGTGACTCTTGCCAGGCTAGATCGAGAAGATAATGAGCTATATAACATCCTTGTAGAAGCTGTTGATTCTGTGGTGCCACCCAATACAGCTGTTGCTTTGGTACAGTATATTGCATTTTATTTTATTTTATTTTATAAAAGGCTTATAACATTAAAAGAAAAAAATCCAGATAAATGTAATTGATTATGTAAGCATGAGTATTTTGAGAGCCTTGTCGAATTTAATTTCAGTTTTTCCTGAGGAGATATTACAATTTTGAAATATTGTCAACTTTACAAATTGCATCACTTCCTGAGAGTTCCTCTATGAACAAACCATAACAAGAGAAACTTAGTAACATCGGAACTGACTCTGTGCATAGTTCTGCCCCAAACCCCTAGATTATTAATCCTACTATTTTTTGCCAAAGAAATTATAGTTTATCTTGCTTGTAGCAACTGAGAATTAAAAATAAATACATAAATTGTTGAGGTGCTGTAGTTGTGATAACGTTCAAATGCTGAAAAATGCTGGTTATGTATCCCTTTGTGCTGGTGGTGGTGTTTTTCCCCTGTGGGCTTTTGTAGACTAAAAGGAATTTTAAGTTCTCCTTTGAATACTGTTTCTACAGCTCAAGAATGTATCTTTTTTTTTTTTTTTTTTTTTTTTTTTTTTTTTTTTAATACAGGTAACAGTGAGAATAAATGACATCAATGACAACCCTCCAGTTTTCTCAACACTGATTCAAACAAAACTATCTTTCCCTGAGAATGTAAATAGTCTAGATGTGGGCACATTTTCTGCTACTGATATGGATATAGGAGATAATGCACTGATAAGCTATTCTTTACAAGATGATTTTGCTGGAGTGTTCCGTATTGACAGTTCCACAGGCAAGCTGATGACAACAAAATCCTTAGACAGAGAAATGACGGACACTTATGAACTGAAAATAATTGTAAGTTGACAAGTTTGACAAAAATCTCAATATAAAACAGAGAAAAAATACTGAATCATCACAAGAAAATCTCAATCTTAGTGAATTCCACTATAATTCAATAATGTTATGTTTTGCACCCAGAAGCTTTTCTGCTCTGTGAACTGGTATTAGTGAATAAATGACCCATGAACATCAGATCTTAAGGATCATAGTCACACGATATCTTACTGTGAAGTCTGTAAAGTATTTCTCAGCCCATTTTAGATTGTAAGGCTGCCACCACTGTATTTCTTTTACTGCTTTGCAGGTCCATAATGTTGTTCATTTCCATCATTTTTGCTAGCTTTTAAAACATACATATTTAGATTTAAAATATCTGAGTTACATTTATATTTCCATGTTAAAAATGTAAAAAGTTTAATCCAAGACATTCATGTTGTAAGCATCTAGTTGTTATAGCTGATTCCATTGATTTTACTGCTATTAATCAGTTAAATTAAGGCTTGTGCGTACAAATAATTGGTCCAGCACCGGACATAATGTGTGAGTGTATTTTAAGGAGATCTCTACTGCTGACTAAGTTATTTAGCAGGGCAAGGAGCTCCTGGAACGCAAGCACAGGGTTAAAGCAATGTAATTGGATGACAAATAGTCCAGAAGAAAGTCTTCTGAGACAAAGATTCTTTTCAAAACTTTGGAACAAAGGTGATACAAGTTTGTATCAATGTAGTGCTGGTTTAATGACAGCTTGGTTCTTCGCAGGCCACCGACTCTGGCAGACCACCGCTATCTGTAAGCTTAGTTCTAAGCATCACCGTAGAAGACGAAAATGACAACCCACCTGTGTTCCCCCAGAAGTCATACTCTGTGACTGTAAAAGAGAATGAGCCTCCACATGTGGTACGTGGCATTAAGAGTAAATAGGTTGTTCTTCTGCAATAGTTTTCTTTATATTAACTTGGAAGTGACACTGATCTATGATGATTGTGCATTGGTGAATGTATTTTTTTTGACTCCGTGGAGCCTGTAAAAACACACAATGTGCTCATTTTAAACAACAGCAGAGTGTCTGTCCCGCTGAGTCTTTCTTAAGCTCTCGTTGTGCTGCTCTCCCTGCTCACTGGTGCTGCATTGTATGGCTCTAGTTTTCAGAGTACCTACAGACACTGTGTTATAAGCTTCCTCTATGTAATGTGTGCAGCATCCCCCTGTTCTTAAGGTGTTCTGTCTTCCCCTAGTATATGTGTGATTAATGGCCATATATGTAACTTGGCCACTAAACACTATAAAGTTAAATACCAGTATTTTGTGGATGTTTTGCCATCCTCTTGGTTCTGTTCTAAATGTTTGTTTTATTGTTTTTGTTTTTTTTTTAATTTAGATTTTGAATGCAACAGCCACAGATAAGGACATAGGGTACAATGCCATTATTCATTACACCATAAGTGGAGAGACTTCATTTTATGTTGAAAAACTTTCTGGAGCTATTATGACTCTTCAACCTTTGGACTATGAAAGCCATGCCCAGTATACGTTTATTCTGAAAGCTTTCAATCCTGGAGAGCCATATCTTCAAGACACAG
>CM021733.1:4097411-4112001 GCA_011075105.1 Heteronetta atricapilla
TATATATATATATATATATCTTAGGGACTATTTTGGTATATGTAATTGTAAGGCATGAAGATAGCCCTCAGTAGTAATACATTCTGCTAAAGTCAGTTATTAGAAATGATTATGTGACCTTTTGACTATGGCCAGATGAAATTTTCCTCTAGAAGTGTTTAGCTGTTTTGTCAGAAAGGAAGGGTTTCCACACAAACTGACATCACTGGCTTCAATATTCTCACAACTGTTTCTGTTGTTTGTAGAGTACCAGTTTGACTGCATGGTTGGAAAGGTTTCCAGAATAATCATTCACTTCTTTTTCTGCATGTTTACTGACAGTGTACTTCTTGATTGGTGAAAAAGGCTGATTTTTACTGTTAGGAAAATATCGTTAAATAATGCTATTTTCTTGGTTGTTTGGGGGTTTAAAAACAAATTAAAAAACAAACATTTTTTTTTTTCAAACCACATAAAATAGAAAACAATATAAAAGATTTCTGTGATGTTGTTATCCAAGTTTCTGGGCAGCCCTAGTTTTGATTGGCAGAATCTGATGTTTTGTCTTATCTGTATTTCTGTAGGACCTGCTTCGCTAATTGTGGTCTGTGACCCTATTGTCCCAGGTCACATACAAACATAAAACTAATCAATCCTGACTCACAATGCTTGCAATTGAAACCAAAGATGAGAAATACCAAATAATTATGGACACAGAAGGGAGCACAAGGAAACAATAAGGTTGATGAGATTCATGCCAGATAGTATTGACAGCATGCTAGCAGTCTTTGTGAGGAAACTATTGCTTGAGCAGTAAATAATTTAATCCACAAAGGCAGGAGTTTTGAAATAAAGAAAATAAGGTTGCCATCTGCTTTAAATTGAAAGAGTTCCCACTCAATTCTCAGGGCCTGTGCAGGTTTATATTAGCTGAAACAATAGGCTGTAACTGCTTAGGTGAAAATCATATTTACATTCAGACCTGGACCTTCTTTTCTTAGTTACCGTGGAAGACGTTAATGAAGAAGGTCCTGTATTTGAAAAGCCCTCATATTTCCAGATCCTCCTAGACAATTCTACAGCTGGCACGCTGATAGTAGATATCAATGCAAGAGATGAAAACAAAGGTTATGATGAAGGCATTTTCTACAATATTACAGGTATGTTTGAAAAAATATCATGGGTGTTTATTACTGTTGTAGTTGCATACTGCTAAGCTATTAACTACTTTTGCAAAATGAAGACCTTGAAAAAGTCAAGTACAACAAAACTGATTTTGAATTATCCTGTTCAAAACTGATAGATACAAGTGTGGAAGTACAGCGTTTTAAATCATCTATGCGTGAAGCTGATTTTTTTTTTTTTTTTTTAGAAATTATATTACAGTATTATACAAAAATTCTGATCAGAATAATGACATCCAGTGAGTGAGGACTATAGAAATAAAGTAGGAAATCCTCATGCTACAGAAGAGACTGGGAATTTTGGGTTTCACTTATAACAGTGCCTTTAATATGAAACCTAATGAAACACAGGATACAGCAGGTACATTTGGGTAGAATTAACACGATGGTTTATCAGAGCTCCAATAGTTACACCAGATAACTGCATCTGCATCTACCATACCTGTATGGTTTCTATAGCTGTCATGCATCAAGGATGTGTTGTAGTCTTCAATCAAATGCCTGGAAGACTCAGTACCTAGTTGATGCTCAGCTCACATCACCACAACTCTGATAAGGTATTCCAGACCTTTGGGACTGGATACGAGATTCAAGGAGGATAGCAAGTACCAGTGATTGCTGAAGACTGGGTGTGAGATTTCTCATCCAATACCTATGAGGAGGTTATTGAGATGGAGCTAAGCTCTGCACTGAGGAGCGTGACAGAAGAATTAAATGTGATAGTCATAAGGTGAAATGGAAGGTTCTGACTGCCACCAGGGGGAAAAAGTATCCACTGTGAATATAAGTGGGAAAAAAAATCCTCTGTGAGGAGAACTATGCACTGGAACAAGCTGTCCTGAGAGATACCTTGGAGATTTTCAGTACCAGACTGGACAAAGCCCTGAGCAACCTACTCTGATTTCATTGATTGTCCTGCTTTGAACAAGAGGTTGGACTAGAGGCTTCAAGGGCCCTTTACAGGCCCAAAGGATTCTGTAACGCAGATGTAGTATCAAGAAGGGCTTGATACTGCTTCAAATGCTTTGTCTTGCTTCAAACCCCATAAAGAGTAGCCTTTCAACCCAAGTCTTTCTAGTTTTGGGCATATAATTCAGTCATTTGTCTCTGCTGGCTCTGAACATTTCCAACACTTGTTTTTCTCTCTTCAGAAGGAAACTCAGAAGGCCTCTTTAGTCTCTCCAGTACCACAGGAGAGCTCACATTAAAAAGAAACTTACACGACCAGGCTGTTCTCCTGCATTACTCCTTGACAATCACTGCGACAGATTCAGGTCTGCCACCACTTTCAACTTCTGTAAAGGTACTAATTTTTTTCTTTACTGTCTACTTACACAGTTTATTCACCACTGTTTTATTCAAAACTGAGCGTAACAGCAACAGGTAATAGGTGTCATTGAGGCAAAAGTGTGTAAAATGGGAGTGGGAATGTCCATCTCAGTTCTGTTTCAGGAACAGGATACAAGATTATAATATTTACAAAGTTATGCTGCTGTAGCAACTGCTCAGTAGCAACTTGTCATTGTTTTGATCATTCCATTTAAGAAAAGATCCAAGAAAGAGAGAAGCTCTGAACCGTGAGGGATTAATTTTATAGGAATGGAGACTTCTGTGCAAAGTCAAAGAGTGGAACAGTCAGAAGGGACATAGTGGAAGTATGTGATATAATAAACAGTAGACAGTTGTTCTTACTTCCCTATGAGACAAGGAAAAAAAGTATAAATTGAAGAGTAAGAAATTGAAATACGATAATGAATATATTTTTACAGTGTTTTTATAGGCTGTGATGTTTTGCCACTAAATATCACAGATTAGCAGAATTCAGAAAAAGAGAGTAGAAATGCATAGGGATAAAAGCATAGAAAATCACATTTTAAGGTTCTGTTGAATACAGAGTTATAAAGACATTGTTCTTCAGAACATCAGACAGCAGCTGGCTGGCAACATTTAGAAAGAAATTGTATTTTTAAGAAGTAGTAGGCATTATTTATTTACTGCCTGACACAGCTTTTCATCTGTAAAATCAGTTATAACCATTTAAAAATATTGTACTTACAAGCTCCTGCTCTGGTCATGCATACTCCGGTGGAATATTTTGTTACAAATATAGATCCTCTTTCTAAGAGCTGTTTAGCCAGACAAGTAATTTGTATTTGCTATATGTGAGGAATTGGAAACAACCCCTCTGTATATTTAGGAAAAATACATTGTAACTTAAATTAATGAGCTTGATGACTTTTTTTTTTTTTTTTTTTTAACTAACCTTTGCTGCCCTCAAGATACGAAGGTGTCAAACTCAGCATGCAGCAATGCTAGTCTTTTTCTTACTGAAAAAGTTTCAGACTTTCGCTGTTGCATACCTCAAGAAAATTTTGCTTAATATGAAAATGTCACCCGTGTGGTCATGTTCTTTTCTCTGCAGGTGTCAGTAACTGTAGCTCCCATCAACATTTCATTCCCAGTGTTCTCTGAAGCAGTCTATCAGCCTGCACCTCTGAGTGAGAAGACACTGCCAGATTCATTTGTTGTACATATCAGTGTGTTTTATAATGTCCCTGTGATATACAGCATTGTGTCTGGAAATGAAAAGGGTAAGGTTTTTAAGTGAACTAACAAGGAACACAATGTGTTAAGGAACTACTGCTGCAGACAATTTAGCTTTTGGATTGCTTCTTGTCTCTCTTCTTTTGCTTTTATCTCAGTTCTACAGCCATGCATACCGGGTATGTATCAACCAGATTTACAAATCTGATATGGATCAAGTGCAGGCACATGATTGAATTTCTGTCAGATTAGTTAGAGCAACATGATACAGATCTGACTACGCTGGCTGTATTATGTGCTTTTTTGTCTGCTACAGAAAGATCAGGTAGTACCTTATCAGGCAAAAAGTTACAGTGACTGGAGAAAAAAAAAAAACATAACAAACAAACATCTAATTCAGCAACATTTCTTAAACACAAATGTGCACTATGGGTCAAGTGTATCAGTGCTTTGTGTCATGTGTTTTATTTTTATTTTTCAGACTAATGTTAAACTCATAGAAATAATATTATTGAGTCATCAAATGTAGTCAGTTCGCACTTCTCTTTATGAAAAGTATTTTGTTTGAAGTTGTGGTCTCATAGAAGTTATCCACAGTATCCCTCATCTTTGGTCAGAACAGGACTTCATAGGAAATAAAATAATTGCTTACTGAAGCAGGAACAAAGACCACCTGAACAGAAAGTGGTGGAATGAACTTCTCCCCATTGTTTTTCCCATTCTGACCTTCTTGGTTATTTGTTTTTGTTAATTGTAGCCCTGGATATGTCTGACATTCTTGAACAAACATGTTGAATTTTATTTTATTATTTGAAGAAAACTTGTAGCATGCGATATTCATATAAATAATATGTAGCTTGCATTGAAGTCTTCATATCTTCAGTTTTAACTAATAAAATCATAAACACAATAACTTTTTTTTTTTTTTTAACCAGGGTATTTCATTATTGATTCATCCACTGGGATCATAAGAACAGAAAAGAAATTGAAATTGGAAGATTTCCCAGTTATTTTAAATGTGAGAGCAACAGATTCGTCCAACGCCAGCATATTCAATGAAGTTTCTGTGCGTGTGGACGTCATCGATGAAAATGATTTCCCTCCAGTTTTCCCATCCTCTCTGCTAGAACAGACACTGGAAGAGGTAAAAAAAAAAAAAAAAAAAAAAAAAAAAAAAAAAGTCATCCAAACTGAATCACGATAATGAACCCTCAAATAGTAATTATCAAAAAAAGGCTGGAGGGGGATGGGCTTTCTGTTCTGCCATGTGATAATTTAGGTTTTATTTCAACATGAAAATCCCAATGCATAGAGAATGGTCTAGAAGTGTGGACTTATTGAAGGAAAAGTGAATCTTTTGCAAATGCAGGGCTCCATGAAAGAAAAAAGAGCCACTCCTATGTTGCATTTTTATTCGCAGAGCATCTTCAAGTACATTCACAGACAGACTCGCTTTGTCTTTTGTAAAGGAGCTTTTTGCAGAGGAGTAACAGAAACAAGTCTTCTCTAAATTAGCATACTTCTCTTGTTCAAACACTGTCTGTTATGATTCTTTTTGCCACTAAGTAATTGGTGGCAGAAAACAAGCCAATTTTCAGTCTGTGGCTATTATATTACAATAGCCTGCAATGGAAGCCACAGCATTTAATTATGCAACAGGATCTAGGTAACATTTCGCTTTTCAGCACTTTGCATGCTTTAATCTGCTTGTTACTTTAAAAAACAAGCAAACAAAAAAAATGATGATGTTTATATTTTGTATACCATATACCTTGCCTTTGAGCTTAACGGCTGATTCATGAACTTTCTCCTTAACAGCTATAACTAACTTGAAATCTAGTCCATTTCTAACATTGAGCTAAATATATTTTTAATTATGACACCTATTTTTAATGTTCTCAGTTAGTTGAATGGAGAAGATTTAGTGTTGCATTTCCCAACCTTAAAAATTGATTTCCATGTGAAATATTTACACAGAATTAATTGTTGGATACCAAACTGGATCATATAACTTGAGATCAGGTCTCAAATGGCCATGGGCATGAAATGCTGATGTTTACTGTCAATCTGAATGCAAATAACATTTTAACAGAAGAAATAGATAATGTATTTTTAAAAGAATAATTATTAGCCAAATAGTGGTCAGACAGAAACGTGATTCTGAAGTTGAGAACATCTCTCTAATTTCAAAGGAGTACAGGCTATTAATTATGAATAATTCCTTAACAGCAACTCAGACACTTGAGATTAATATTTGACCAGTTCTAAAACATGGCAATTTTGTTTCTGAAGATCACTGCCATAGGTAGTGACATGGAGGGGAAATAGTTCTGTTCTGTAAATTCAGGAAAACAAGAGCTTCTCTCTCTATCCTGAATGTATTGTATAATTTTGATTTTAAAGTGTCCACACTGCTATAAGTATATGCAGTGTCTGCCTCCCCCCATCACATAATTCAAGAAATTGCAGCTAACCAAACTCTGTCACAGCCTCAATCTGCTTTTCATTGACAGAATTTACCTGCTACTAAGATTGTCCAGCTGAAAGCGCAGGATAATGATACGGGTAGAAATGGTTTACTAACATATGGCATTCTCAGTGGAGACAGACTAAAATTCCGGATAGATGAAGCGACTGGAATTCTTTATTCCACCACCTCCTTTGATTATGAAGAGGAACCTAAAGAGTATCAGGTTTGCTTTAGATTTCTGAAACCTATTAGTTATTCAGAACTTTTTATCTTCTCCTTGGATAATTGGTGTCATTTTTGTTTTGATTTAGCTTCCTATTGCTTTAACATTTTATGCATAATTTTAGAATATGAGTATCTCAAGATGTGGTGCATTATTAAAGCAAGATGCTGCCTGTAGACTATTATGCCTAACCTGAAATTCAAGCAAGGCTCATAGTTCACCAATCTTGCAAGCTCTCAAACACTTCAGCACGTTAATAACTAACTTCACAATGACAGCTCATGTATTCAGTGTTGTCTATTTGCTTGAATCTGTACCAGGCTGAGATCTTGGAGATAAGATGATCATTTTATCTTCTTTACTGTTGCTGTTACTGCTGAATATTTTTTATGATTTTATTTTGCTTCAAGCAAAAAAATGCTGAATTTGTTGGTTGTATGTAGAGGCTTTTTTTATTAATGAAATATTTGTGAAGTTTTCAATATTTATTTTGAAGTGAATTCAGAACTTGAGTTTACATTTCTAAGAATCCCCTGAAGTTTAAAACTCACACACAGTTTTTTAATCCTGGTGTAAATACCTGTTTATATGATTTCTCCTTTCAAATAATCGTGTAACTTACAGGTTGTTATATATGCTGAAGATTATGGAATCCCTGAGAGGAAAATGGGTTACTGCACAGTTGTCATAAAGATCGTTGATGTTAACGACTGGCCACCTGTGTTTGACCTGGTGACTCCATTCAGTGTTAATGAAAATGTGGCTGTGGGTTTCGTAGTTGGCAAAGTCACAGCAACTGACAGAGACACAGGAGACAATGCCTTTATTCTTTACAGCCTTACAGGTAACAAGGGATTCACTTATTGCACTGGAGCATCTATCACTTTGTTATGTTACACTGTTATGAGCATAAATAGCATTATGTGAGTTAGCTTGTAACTCCTTTCCACATAAGCCGAGAAGGTTCACTTTCACCTGACTTAGTATTTTACTAATTTGTGCTCGTATAACTTTCACAATGATTGAGTAGCAGCTTCTTTTGCAGAACCTACAACTGTTTTAAATACTACTAAATTAAGCCTCTCCTCAGCTTTTCAACTGTGATCATTTTACAGCTACAAAGATCAGGTGTAAATGGTATCACAAGTGTGTCAGGGACCTGAAACACTATCATGGGCTGTTAGAGAGCTGCTTTCTTCACTCTTGTGCTGGACAACTTTACCTCTGCAGCAGAAGTGGCACAACAGGCAGCAGGTTGCCTACTCTGATACCTCAGATCTCTTCCCAGGCTATTAATGTAAAGGACCTTTAACTTCATTTTACATTAACATGACAGCTTGTGAACTGCAGTGACTGAGAGCTCTGGTTTGTGCTTCCTGTCACATTTATCTGTGGTAGCTGATGGAATTACAGTTGGGAAGAGCATTCCTTTCGCCATTGCCTCTACATCTGACAGAGATGGAGATCTAGAGCTGCCTGCACCAAAGCCTGTAGGCATTGAAATATTTGTTTTTGTAACATCAAGAGCAATGTATATAAGGTTTATGTATATTTTAGTGTCCTTTATTTCCAATATGCATACAGACTTTAGGGTGGTTTTGGACCAGGGAAGCCAAAGACAGTAAAGGTCACTGCTGTCTTTCAGCAGTCACGTTGATTTCTCTTTAGATCTCTGTGCTATTTAGTCTACCTTCATTAGAGCCAGAATAAATTCAGTGACACGTTGTCTTAGAGATTTTGCAGGAGCACTGTCTGGTTACAGTGTTCATGCTCAGCAACCAGCAAATGAGACTGAACATACAGAAGGTCAGAGGACTGTAAAATTGCCTAGGCACACCTCAGATCTCTTCTAGACTCACAGCGTTGTGCAGACTAGGAGGAACTTGTTTCTTGAGTTTTACCCCACAACTACGATGTGCTGTCCATCATCATTTACATGGCTCAAGCATTATTAATTTATGAGTGAGACGTGAATCTGCAGAATTTGTTGACCCGTTCTGTTGGCTCACATTTCAAATGCTCATCCACTCAATCTTTTCTGGTTTTCTTCTACATTATCTATATGATATTAAAGACTGGTTTCAATGAGCTCAAGATACAAGTAAACATAACATTTAAGAGTGTAGTTAATCATGCGTTTCAAAGATGTATTCACTCATAAAGCTTCTTTGGTTGTATCTCAGATGGTGGAGGAAATATATTTGAAATAGATGAAATAACTGGGAACATTAAGATAAAGAATTCTCCAGACTACGAAACCATGAATAAGTACAGCCTGACAGTGAAGGCAGTCAACAACAAATCTGCCCCTTTCTATCAGGTAAAAGAGCTTTCTAATGAACAGTGACACTTCCAGTCAGAGTAGATTTGAACTAGTGGGAGGTAGGTCTATCAAGGTTACTGTGCAACATAAATTAATCTCCTAATCATTGTTAGGGTCAGATTTTTGCCCTTGGTGTCCACGCTGAGGAATATTATCTTCCATGAATAGTTGAAATATATTTATAATCATGCATGGTAGAATTTGTCCCTGAAACGTTTGCTGACTAACCTCAGCAGGGCTGTAGGAATTTTTGCCTGATGCTTTTAGTTAGTGCTATAAATACTGTGTTAACTTTTCATAGCGGCAAAAGTAATTTTCAGTAGATTGTTCTAATCCTGCTATATTTCTTTTATTTGAAAAGGTATTATACACTTATTTAACAGTAGTAGAACATCCCTAGTTCCCTTATCTGCATCTAGCAGTGCTAGTAGGACGTATGGCTTCCTAAACACATCCTATTCTTAACCATTCTGAAACCTTTCAAGAAGCAGAATCCTAACGCAAATTTAAATTCCTGCCTCTTTTGTATTAAAATCCTGTAGAGATCTCTGATGTCGAGTTCACAAAGTTAACCCTAATGCAGTCTTTTACTACACCATTTTCAAATTCTGATTTGTACTTCTTGTTGCATATGCGAATAACAAAACTATTTAAGAAATAAATAAGACATCCTAAAAATTCCAAAATTATTTTATTTAATAAATAAACTGTTTTTTTTTTTTATAGGCAACCACCACTGTCACTATTCTAGTGATTGATGTGAATGATAATGCTCCAGTGTTTGATCAGAATTCCTATTCCGCTTCTATAAACATGATTAATCCTGTAGGTGCTCACATCATAACTGTGCACGCTACCGACAAAGATCAGGTAACTACTCCTGTTTGATTTTGACATTGCTTTAAGCTGCAGCCCAAATATATTTTTCTTTGTTCTATGGATGTGAAACACCAACTGTAGCAGAAAGCGAATTGTGATTGACTAGCAGCACTGTGAACTGGAAATGAGGAATTGTATTGTTTCTGCTCTGATGCTGATGTACTTTGGGCATATTTTTTTCAGCTACGTTTGCCTTATTTATTCCCCTTAATATTTGGATTTGTACTAGTCTCGCAGACATATATAAGAACTCAAGCAATTTAGTGACTGTGAAATTATTTGAACTTCTGAAATGGAGGATTCTGTAAAAACTAAGCATCATGTAGCTGGCTTGAATGTAGAAATGTCTGCTCACCAAATGCCTCCATACCCCAGCTAATTCTGTTTCCACTTTTATTTTTGTATGACTGACTGATTTGGCTGTACTGCACCCACACCAGGTAGTGTCCAGGCACCAGGAGCGATATCAGTCAGTTAGATCACCATGACAACATCAATATTAATTATGCAATTTAAAAAGGTGAAACATCTGGAAGTGACAACAAAACATGAATATCAGGTGTCTTCCTAATATTTCATGCAAAACTTTGGTTAAAATAGCTGCAGCTGAGGTATATTGCTGCAAATAATTGAAAGTCCCTTTTTGTTATACTTGCTATTGTTTTATATTAAAAAATTGTTATGAATGTTGCTAGACTGAGACTGCTTCATGGAGACCTAATGAAATTGTCATCCTTCAGACATGTCTTGTCCTCTGCTCTGCACCCTGTCAGGACTGTGGGGCACAGTCCAGCTCTGAAGATATTAGACTTTGTTTCTATTCCTCCCTATTCCTGAGATAATCATAAATTTACAGATTACATACTGACAATAGATGCTCATGGCAGGGTTTGATCCTGCTTCTGTGGAGCCACGGAAGAAGAGAATATGACATTTCAGAATGCAGAGCAAAGAGTGATAGAGTAAACCCTAAGGCTTGTCTCAGGAAAGTGATGTGAGTGTAGGCAGGCAGGAATAGGGCTTACACTTAGAGCAGTGGGGAGGCTGCACTTCTCCTCAAGGTGCCACAAGGACACAAAGGACTTTAGCTTATTCTTAGTGACATTGCTCCTTTAGGTTACTCTCTTGCTAGGCTAAGTACCCCCATCTACACGTCTAAACTTAGTATTTTTTCTTTAAAGACTTTTTTTTTTTTTTTCCATTTTTGCTGTGTAACTCACAAACTACTTCTGAATTTTCTTGTGCTTTGTGTTTTCATCAGCACCCATCCTACCATAGATAATCCCAAATTTTTATTTAGATATTGTTACATCTCTTGTTTCAGTGTTTTTCCTACCCTTCAACATGTACTCCCAGTGCATGTAGTTTATTTAGTACTTTAATGGGATTTCTTATCCTGGAAATTCGTTACTACTATTGATATCAAAAATATAGTTCTCTGTACATTTTACAGTGTGGACAAAACTTTATAGCACCCATTGAAAGTGAATAGTTATTTCTAACTCACCTTGACAGACGAGGAATCTGAAGCCCATTGTCCAAAGTTACATGGGGAGTCTAACAGAAAGATCACTTCACTTCACTTAGCAATATCCTGCTCTTCCAACCCTCTCTCTGAAAAATCTATTTTATATGTTCTAGTTTATGAACTTTGATTTCAAAGCTGTTGAGTTTTTGTATGAGCAACGGTAGTCTGAAAGTTTGTGCAAAGCTCAAGGTCATTATGGACATAAAATCTCCCTAAGTGCACTGTTATATAAGCTTGTGTTTTTAAGACAATAAATATGTATGGGTCTTGGGGCCATACATGAAGCATGAAAGCATGAAAATTAATTTTTGGGGATGAGGGGAACATGACGATGACTCTGTCCATTGGCTGCTGCTGCTCTGGTGTTACAATTTCAGCATGAAGTAGCTGTGAGTCCTGATTTGGTCTAGTTAGGTAAAATGCCTCTGGCATTTTGTCAATTTAAGCATGGAAATTCTGGTGAGTCTGTGCTACAGGGTCTGGGAGCACCAAAATTACATGGTCCTGCAAGCAAAAGTTACGTAAAGCTGTGTTCCTTTCATGGCAGGGGCAAAACGGCTTTATCGAATACTACATCCTCCCAGATAAAAAATTCAGCACATTCTTCTTGATAGAAGATAGGAGCGAGGGGAAAATAATAACAACTGGGAACCTGCCTACGTCTGAAGAAATCCAGTTAACAGTGATGGCTGAGGACAAAGGCTTTCCATCTTTAAACAGCACTGCTGTGGTTACTCTTAATGTGGTTGACAACCGTCCATTTGTTCCTCAGTTTAATGAGAGCCACATCAGGTGAGGCTTTCATAATGTATCTGGTACATATTTGTCAGGTAGTGGAAAACACAGTAAAAGTGAAAGTTGAAGATAATTATCATAGCATTTCCGTTCCTTTTGATGTGCACAAAAGGACATTAGATTTTGTTGTGTTTTGAGCTCTGGCAAACAACTAGAGGGGATGGGGCTGAGTTTTCCACAGATACCTTATTCTTAAGGAGTTAAATCTTGAAGCCTTTCAGTACAACAACTGCTGGAAAATTTAACATTATGTTTTATCATTTGTCTTCTATATTAGCATTTCAGTGTTGGAAAACACAGGAGTGGATCGTTTAGTTTACACTTTTGGTATAGCTGAAACTTCAGGAAGATCGATTATTTATACAATTGTATCTGGCAATGAAAAAGGTGAGTACTATTTCCCTTACGACTTGAAATAGCTAAGATAACAGGCTAACCTGTCTTTTGTGTGGTAGATGCCACTGTATTTAAATGAGGACATGGAGAGCAAGGATAAAAATGTGTGTCATTTCTTTGGAGAAAAAAAATAAAAGCACACAAAGAACTTCCTTCAGAGACCTTCAGCATGAGAATTTGTTAATCTCCTTTGGCTAACAAAGTGGTTATAACTTGCCACTGGGTTCTGGTGGTCTTAAGTTAGGGTAATTTTCTGGCTAAAGAAGCCAAGATAGTCTTCATACACAAGCAGCTTCCTCCTTGCCAATCTCTTTTAATCTATCGTTTCCTTACACTTGCAACTTTGTCAGGGCACCTGGCCTTCTTCAGCTTTTGCAGCTGTGATACGACTCCACTTGCGCACACAAAAAAACAGGAGTAATTAAAAACTGACAGAAAACTTGGAAAATGTGTGCAACAAGAGGCTGCAGTTTTATTTTCCAAATTAGCTGTTCCTTTTCGTGTTTAAGGCTTGTTTGGTCTGAGATGCCCCCCAGTCTGTGGTGCGTCCACTGCTTAACCAGTGGTAGTGAAGCATTTCATATTTGTAAGAGGAGAGGGCTCATGGAAGCATCCTAAGAGAAAATGAGACACAAAAGGTAGGAGAGCTACAGGTGAAATGGCAGCTGTAACAACAGAGGTGCATGTTATTCCTTTCAGGTCATTTTAGGTTGGATCCAGAAAGTGGTGAGCTGAAAACAGGGATTAATTTGAACTATGAGGAGACTTCTCAGTATGTGATTTTAATTGAAGCGAATGTAAATGTCTCATCTGCTGCAGTCCAGTCTTCAGGTAACTTTCCTGTGAAGGGCTCTCCAACTTCAATCGGGCAATGAACGCAGGATATTTCTTTGCCTTCTGTATTTGCAACCAAGATTCTCTTTAACTGAAAAGTCTGGTGTGAAAGACAAGCAGCTGAAAGTCGAGGTTGTGCAGAGAAAAGCAGTAGCCTTCCTCCAAGGGTGCAAACTCTCACAGGGTCTTCCTGTGGTCTCAGAAGAGGATGTAATATGTGGAGGTTGGACTCCATAGCAGGAAGTGGAGGAACCTGGCAGTCCTTTGCCTGGTATAGCACAGCTAGCTGGAGATGGCTGACAGAGAAGCAGTGCTGTCACCTTTTGCCTTGCACTGCCTGTTCTCCCCAGGGTCCCAGAAGTCAAACACAGCTCCTCTGGGCACATCCCAGCTGCGTTCGCTTCCTTCTCCCTCATCCTCACATGCATCAGAGATACTGCTGTAAAGCCACAGCCTGCCCTGGCCTCTGAAAGTTGTGCCTTGCTGATGTTTGTTGTCGCAGACATGAGGCTGAGCAGCACCCAAGATAACCTGTGTTTGTTTAACAGGCCTGTTTGCTCCAAACGCGGCAATGCTGACAATTTCAGTGCAGGATGTAAATGAAGAGCCAGCATTTTTGCAAAGCATCTACTCTGCTCGGGTACCAAACTCTGTGCCGTACAAGTACCCGGTTATTACAGTTCAGGTAGAGTATCTGTCTGTACTCTTCACAAGGACAGAAATCTTTTGACAGATCTGAATTTCTTTCACATTTAAATTAGGTTAAAGGAGTTGTTAAATCTGCTTTCAAATGCTTGTGTCAAATTCTGCCCACCATTGAGGTTTATCGTAATGCAGGTGAAGGATGGGGTGTTCAGAGAACTGGTCCATACCCATCCTACCAGTGGTTTTGTCAGAAGAGTGTGCGGTCTGTTCTGACTCCTGGCACTGCCTAAAGGTATGGTGCCTCAAGGATTACATACTGCACAGACTACAGTTCTCTGGTGCTATTAATTGCTTTGTTACCACCAAACCCAAATAAGAAATGAGCTACAAAATGGAGCAATTCTTGCGTTTTTCTTTCTAAGTCTGAGGTTTCTCAGTTCCTATAGTCTGCTTCCTTTATGCTTGCAGCTGTAGAATCCTCCTAGACTTTATGGGAAATTTATTTTCCCTTTCATACCCATGGTTTGATTCTGATAGCTTGTGTCCCACTTTGTTAGTGCAAAGGGAAAATTTATGACACCATTTTCCTAGAATAGTCCAGTCTTATGAATAAAAACTGCAGCTTTATGACTGAAAGGTAATGAATGCCCAAAAGACACACGCTGAGTCTTGTAATCATCTTTTCTTTTTTCTCTCCTCTTCTCTCCTCTTCTCTCCTCTTCTCTTCTCTTCTCTTCTCTCCTCTCCTCTCCTCTCCTCTCCTCTCCTCTCCTCTCCTCTCCTCTCCCCT
>CM021733.1:4117001-4310285 GCA_011075105.1 Heteronetta atricapilla
CGTCTCCTCTCCTCTCCTCTCCTCTCCTCTCCTCTCCTCTCCTCTCCTCTTCTCTTCAACCCAGGCCACAGATCCAGACTCAGGAGACAATGGACTTCTGCTGTACAGCTTAGTGAATCACCAAACAAATGAATTTGACATCGATGAAAATACAGGGCAGATTTTTACAGTTTCTCTAGCAGGAAAGGTTGGAACATTTTATCTGGAAGTCCAGGCTGCAGACCAAAGTGGAAAAGGACTCACAGCCCGGACAAACGTCAATGTAAGAAAGATTGCTATTTATAGTATTGATTTGCTTCCATGTCAAAGCTGTGTATACAAGAAGGACTAAGTTTGGTAATGACCAAAAACAAACAAAAAGCAATAATACCATGCAGTGAGATTGTTGGTAATGCCAGTATCTACTACATATGTTCAAGCCAGAATTACAAGGTTGCTGTTTCCTTTAACAGTTAAAAATCTGTTGACATGGAAATTGACTTTTAAAGGACAATTATCTGCTTATGGAACAAATTAATCTCTTAACTAACTCAGGCCATGGCTAGATTAACAAAGCTGCTTTGAGATGAGGGAGGTTGGGATAAGACTGGAGAGAACCATTTGGAAATCACTGTGAGCACAGGAACAGGAGGAAGGACCTAACCTATTTCTGGGAGAAAATTGTTCTTGAGTTATTCTTCCCTGGAAAGAAAGATTTACCTTGACTTAAGAGTTGTTATCAGGTATTACAATTTGATATCACTTCCTCCCTCCTTGGTGCAATTTCCCTAGGATATCATCTTTATTAGTGCAAGAACCTCCACATAGATGCACAGCAGATGCGTTTTACACCAATTTTCAGCCACTCCGATGAAGATTTGAAACATAAACTTAGATAAGCATCCTTTAAACACTGCATTTATAATAACTTGTCCGTGCAGATCACTGACAGGTATAACTGATTGTGCAGAGAAATCCAGATTTATTTATCCATACCTAATTTTGGAAATCTGTTTCATGAAATTGCATGCATGAAAAGAGAATGGAAGATATGAAGATCTGGCAAACTTTTCCCCGAAACCTTGCTCACAGGCATAGTAGAGTTCCGTATTGGTTCAGTTACAATTTATTAAGTTCTTCAACTTTTAAATTGCCCAGGATGCTATCTTAAAGACTTGTTTCTATTGAAATTACGGATGTAAAAACTATGATCTCTCATTCTTAGCATCATCATCAGAGTCTTTTTTTGAAAGCTAATCTTGGAGAGAGATGTAAATGCTTTAGAAAACCTTACAGGCAATTTCTTTATTTCTTAGGTAACTGTTGATTCCAGCTCCAGTAAAAACATTGTGGTACTTGTTCTTAATCAGAAGATCAATGTTGTTGAAAAAAGCATTGCTGAAGTAGAAAGGTATGTATGAAACTGTGAAGCTTATTCTGATATAATATCTGGTGACAAATGTAGAGCTCCTTTGAGACAGGGGTCTGACAGCCTACAGGGGAGCTGATACAGCCAGCCCTCATGAAAAGCTAAGCCTTCAAATCAATGTAGTGCAGAATAATTTGAGGGAATTCACAGGAATCCTTCAGAAAGACATGCCAGTTCTTACCTGTAAGGCCTTGGCCTGAGCTGAGAAATGTCCAAGTATTGTTGGACTAGACGATTTCAAGAGATTCCTACCTCAATGTTTCTGTCATTTTCAGCAGCCTAAGAACAAGTTTATTTACTTAATAATTTTTCATGCATGGTAGGCCCAATATACACATGTGGACACAGATAGGATAGAGGATGTACTAATCTTTCATTCTTTGACAAACGTCCTATGACAAGTCCTCAGAACAAAATCACTCACTACAAATGAGAAAATCCCCCTTGTGACACAGCAGCAGTGCTTTTCAAGCTCTCAGCCCCTACAACCTTAGGGGACTAGCTAGCAATGTGTGGATAGCCACAGTAAAATAAAAAACACATTTTGGCCTTTTTGTGTTGTTAATGAAGAAACAGAATACTTCCATTATGTATAAACATGTATTTACATTGGAAATATCAAGTCCTGTGCTTTTGATGGGAAATAGCTTGGAAGAGTGGAAAAATGAGTTTGACATTGATATTGTTATGCCACCAGTTTCTTGTTGGTAAAAATTAAATGGAACCCCTAGAGCTCCTCCGTTCTTGGAAGCAGCTGGTACTAACTTCTATCAGAATGATGGATTAACAGCACCAATGGCCTGATCCAGCAAGAAAATCTCTTTATTAAAGAATTGGGCGAAAACAATATGAGACAATATGAGAACAAATTTCCCTTCTCCCCACCTGTACTGTTCATGGTACGCCATAGGTATCACCACCTGTATTTATCATTAAAAGTCAAGTATGAAATGGACTGTACATCACTTTGAAAAGCATGACTAACCATATACTATGCAATACTGGTTATGAAATCTAGGTATAAGGGTTTGTTAATCCTTTTCTCTATTTGTTCAGTTAGGCTAATGGTACCTAGCTAAGAATTTTCAGGCTATGTACAAAAGTTTTATAGCATCTACTAATGAAATACACTTTGGTTTAATAGTCAGAGACAAGGACTGGATATTATTTTTCTCTGCTACTCAATCACCCAAGATATTGGGCAAAAAGCTTAATTCCTTCTCTGATGATACTCCTGCATTTTAATGTCCTTAGATTAAAATGCTAAATACCTGCAAAATATTGTATTAAGTACTACTTTTCTATCCTTTATTTTCCAGTGTTAAAAGAATTTGTCATTGCCCAGATAATTAACAATGTTTTCTTAATATGACGGCAGGGTCTTAGAAGATATACTTGCATGGAATATATACATTGTTGATGTTTATTCCAATGAATTTGAAAGAAGAACAAGAGAAAGCACTGATGTAACCTACATCAAAATCATTGCTGTCAATGAGGAAAACCAGGAAATACCTGCAGAAGCTGTAAAAAGGTTTGTACAGTCAATCTTCCGGGTATCACATCTATGCAGCTAGGTTTTGTTTCCCTTAACATTATTAATGTCTCAACTGGATGAGTTTTGATGACATAACAGTTTATCTGGCACTTACCTAAAAGCTCAAACTGAATTTTTAGAATTCAGAAAGCTTACATTATTTATTAAAGGGTAATATCCAGAGTCTGTTGAAAGCATGAATAAGGCTGTTTGATTGTGCAAAATAAATTTTAAAAGTCAGTTTTACGGAAAATGGAAGCAGAAATAATGTCACTGAAATAGATATTGCCTTCACTTCTGAATTGCAGAATTTTTATTAAAAACTTAAATTTCAGTTGTATTTTACATTTGTTTCATAACCTTTTAGTGGTATGAATGCATGTTCACACAAACATACTTTAAGGGGATCTGCTGTTGAAAAGCAAATGATTTCTAGACTCAGCATCTCTGTGTAATTAGAAACAGTTTGTGGTTGAAACAACTAATAGTGCCTGTGGTCATAAGAAGCACTCTGCATGGATGATTTTAGGGACATGGTTTAGTGGGTGATAGTGGTGGTAGGGGAATGGCTGGACCAGATGGTCTTGGAGGTCTTTTCCAACCTTCATTAGTTCTATGACTCTATGATCCCTTTTCACTGAAGAAGGCACTCTTGGTGTCTCTAAACTGTTTATACGTGGCTGCCTTGATCTGGATGTAGAGGATACTGACCTCTCAAGTTCAGTTTTCCAAGTTTTGCATAATTTTAGTTCATAAGCACCAGGACTGGTTGCTAGAAAATTGGATTCTTCCTGAATGGAAGACATGACGAGACAATCTTGGCAGACCAGGATGTGACATTCTGTTATTTTCTTCAGTACTCTGCAAGCCTAAATGAGGGTTTGATAAATCATTAGCATTTTAATTTTCTCTCTACAGAAAACTTAGGGAGCAGAAGACAAACATTGCAAAGGAACTTCAGAAGATATTTTCAACATCTGTTACCACTGACATAGAAGAGACTCCTGCTGACTCGACCACTCCTGAACTCATTGCAACTATTGTTCTCAGTATTCTGCTAGCCTGTACCCTCATAGCCTTCCTGGTATATGTGGTTATTTCTATAAAAAGGAAAAGGTATGCATATTTTTACTTTAACAATGTAGTGCAGACTGACAACTATTAGTTTACTTTAAATGTCAATTTGAAAAAGACTGATCTGATAAATTGTTCCTATTTGGATCAAGCATTGCCTAAGGTTTGCTGTCTATCAAAACAGGCTTTTTACTCTCGGTATTATACGCCTCTCAATATACATAACTTAAAGTTGGTTTCTTTTGTGTTTGGCACAAAGCAACAGCAGAAACAAATACTTTTAAAAACAGAGAAATGTGGATAGCAGAAATTTCTGTCTGTGAAGGGGGCCATAAGTAGCTGTACTATACACGTGTTAAAAGTCTTCTCTAACCCCATTAACTTGTGTACTGAAGTCAAGGGACATTTTGTTGCTGACTTCAGTGCCTGTAGGACCAGGCAGATGAGGAAAAGAAACATGTTTTCAAGAGGTTAGCTCATATTTACACCATTACAATTAATATATAATCAAAAAATAGTCAATACGCAAAACTAATTGCCAGAATAATATAGAAATTAGATGCTGTGTATTAAAACTATGATAGTTTCATGTTCTATTTTGAAAACAAATGTAAAGCCAGTTTTTAAAAAGAATGAGCAATTTGATTTTAATGTGTTTATGATTTTCAGAATGCATGACCAAGAGTATTTGGTTAAGAAGCTACATGAAGTGGAGGGTATTGATAATCCGAATGTAGTTGACAAAAATGGAAGTCTGAACAACGCAGTGAAACCAGAGGACACAAATAAAGTGTAAGTAGAATGTTGATACTGCAAATTTATATATATATATATAAATAGCATATCAAAAGATGCGTTTCTTGGTTATTCCGGTAACGTACGATTTTCCTTGCATCTTTCAATAGTGTGTATGTTGATTTCTAAGAACTGTTACAGTAATAGGTTATAATATCTATGCTTTGAGGGAGCTAATACCTTTTAATCTTGTATTACAAATCACTATTGTTAAGCCTTATGCAGGAAAAAAGCTTTCAGGCTACAAGAAGCTATCTGTCATTCACCTAGGTAAAATCCCAGTAATTTTAAAATCAGCATGCGTGTTTCTCTAAGTTTCAGACAAGCCAAGATTTTTTCAGGTAACTGTTTGCAAGATGAAGGTGTTATGGCTTCTCTTAACTCTCTTTCAGAACTGAAACATTAGAGTTTATCAACCTGCAGGATACCAAAGAAGGCAATGCTGACAAAGATGTACTTCAGGCCGATGAAAAATGCAATTACCTTGAGACACTACTACTAGATATCAACAGTGAACAAGAAAAAAAGGTAGCTTCTGAAAATGCTGCTCTACCTAGAAATGTAAGTGCCAAGCCACTGCCAAAATCATAAGAAAACAGGCAATTAGCTTTTCAGTTGCAACACATGGAGTGAAAGATATTTTATACTATTCATCAAATTACTGAACTAATTATTAAAAAACTGTAAACTTGTGACTGAACTCATCCATTGAAAAAAAAATCTTAAGTAAGACCATCTTTGACGAGGGGCTGTTCCTCTCTGCTAGGAGGGAGGTGGAGGAGGATTTTGTGATGCAGAAAAGAAAGGCGGTTCTCTTCCATCTTTTGCACAACATGGACCGGACAGGGTTCTCCTGTGTTGCTGCTCCTAAAGCTTGCAGCCTTGAAGATGATGCTTTGCAAGCTTCAGAGGCAGAATGCACATTAAAGTTATATAACTTCTGGTGCTTAGAATCTGTCCACTCTACCAGTGGTAGCCTTGCCTCAGCTGTGTTCTTGGTTTTCTTGCAGGACTGCTCAAATCATGACTCAGCTCCTTCACTTACACGGGCCCCTGAGAAAGAAATAAAAGGAGTAAAATTTTCAGAAGCAGCAATTATTTTGGATACAGAATCTGAACTAGATGAGTCTGATGATGACAGTAACTGCGCTTGATGAAGATAACTTTTATGGAAGCCCCAAGACCACTGTAACAATACAAAATTAAATGTGTAATGATAGGGGGACGCTACCGCCTTTTAATGCTTGCTACTCCTGTTTGTGCTGTAACAGATGGACAAAAAACAAGCGATAGAGTTGTGGAGTGGTTGTAATGTAGAGTTACTTTCCCAGGACTTCTTGTGGGGTATTTAATTCTGTGTTATGAATAAAAGAAGACAAAAGAAAAACACGAAAAAAGACATCCTGCTTTCCCTTGCGCTGCCGTTTCCTTAGGGGTAGATGAAGCATTCCGCCAGCCTTCATCCCTTTCCCTGTTCTTTCGCCTTTCCAAAAGGACGTGCGGGGCCTGTTTTTGTGCTCTTTGTGCCGTTTTGCTGTACGCGGCCGTGCTCTGCGCACCCGCTGCGGCCCGCGCCCGGCGGCTGCGCCTCCTGAGGGGCCGGGAGCCGCGCGGAGCCGCCTCAGCGCCGCCTCGGGGGAGGGGCAGCTTCTGGCACCTTCTGGCCGCCGGCGCGGGCGGGCCGGGTGCCGAGAGCCGGGTGCGGGGGGCCGGGGGCAGCGCCATGGCCAAGTGGGGGCAGGGGGACCCGCGCTGGATCGTGGAGGAGCGCGCGGACGCCACCAACGTCAACAACTGGCACTGGTGAGGGGCGGCCGTTGGCGGCTCGCGCCGGGCCGTTGGCGGGGCTCGCGCGGGGGCTCCCTGAGGCGGCTGCGGGCCGTGAGGGGCTGGGGTGGGCGCCCCGCCGCCGCCCGCTGACGGGCGCCGCTTTTCCGCCGCAGGACGGAGCGGGACGCGACCGGTTGGTCCAAGAGCAAGCTGAAGGAGGTGCTGGAGGGGCTGGCGGTGGAGGGCGAGGCCGGGCGCTGCGAGATCAGCGAGCTGAAGCAGGCCGAGGGCGAGGCGTCGTGCAGCAGCCGGAAGGGGAAGCTCATCTTCTTCTACGAGTGGAACCTGCGGCTCGCCTGGAGAGGTGCGGGGGCAGCGGGGGGCTCGGCGGGCGGAGGAGCCGAGCGGAGGGGCACGTTTCCAACCCTAGCGCGGTTTGCGTTGAGGATAACGGTTGCGTGAGGAAAAACTGAACAGCGGGAGTAAGGAAACGGGAAACGGTGGTCTGGGGGGATAACGGGCTGTCCCTGCTCAGGGAAGAAGAACATCTGGCGGCATGTGTCCGTCCGCATGCTCGGGTGCGCTGCCCATGCCCGCGGCCCCGGCCCCCTGGGCCCGGCCGGTGGCAGCGCTCGGTGGCGGCGCCCAGGAGCGGCTCCTTCACGGTCAGGGGGCGCCGAAACTCGAGGCACGGTGCGGGGCATCTCCCGCAGTCGGATAAGGAGCAGGGACCGCTGATGCGGAGCGTGTGCGTGAGGAGTTGTGTGCGGGTAGCGTGAGGGTGTTCCTCCCCAAAACCCAGGCCTCACAGTTTCTGTAGGAGGCAGGAATACCCAGGGCTGTGTTTAATTTTCCCTCTTTATTCCCGTGCCCCGAAACAGGGCTGTAGCCTCTGGTGACTGCTGGCTGCTCCAGCAGGCGGTGTTTCACACTTCTCCTTTTTGTGGTGCCTTGTCCAGCACAGTTCTTGTTGACCGTGGGTTGTTTATCTTTTTTTTTTTCACTTTGGTTTGGCTGACTGTGACTTCAGCACTTGATTTGATGATGGGGCCAGTGCTCGTATCTGAACGAATTTGGAATTGAGACTAGGAGGCCTGAAGAAGTACTTGTGTTTAGTTTGGGTTCACCTTGATAGTTAACTACATTATAAATGTGTTATGAACCTAGAAAGTAGTTATACGTGAGGTCTAAATCTTAATGGAAAGGAAGTCAAACTTAAAAAAAAATAAGAGGGAGGTATGCTTTACATCAGTGCAATTTAAATACTTCTAATCAGTTTTTTAAATAAGCTAAAATTACCAAAGTTTTAAATAGTTTTGGTCTTGTTTTTGATTGGTTTATTTCAGTGTCTAAAGCTTAGAAATAGGCAGATACAGTGTTTTGTTGTTTACATTTCTATACATTTTCTTCATAAAATATTTTCCTCTCCTGTGTTAGATCTTTGTGCCCTTCGGTGTTAACTACAGAGAGCTAATAGTGGGTTAGGTAATGTGTGAGGTTAATTTTAAAGGAGTTTGCTACTACACAGTGAAATCCTGAAAGAAGCTGAGGCTGTTTGATCTTTATTTGCTAGCCACCACGTTGTGTGTTTTCTGAGAGCTCTTAATTAGAAACGAGAGTTGAGACTGAACTGCATAAACAATACTTTTTGTAGTTATTTCCTTCTGCATGTCTTCCAGGATAACTAGGAATTCAAGCTATAGTTAAAATGTAGATACCTCAGAACAAAAAGATGTAAATCCTGAAATGTGCAGCCAGTTTGGGAAGTCCAATTTGGGAAGAAAAATATTCCCCTTAGCAATTAGGATTACAGAGCACGAAGAAAGTGAGGAACTAACAGTACTTAATGGCACTGTAATTGAGCAAAATGGCTGTTCTCTCTTTCACATTTTGAGGATGTAATGAGTAGTTTAATAGATCATTCTGTGTGGTGATGGAAGCTTTATGAGGGTTGGCGTATGTCCTTTTAAACATGTATTGCAACAGTGGTTTTTTAAGTAGGTCTTTCCGAGAAACATTCTTCTACCGTTAATTTTCTAAAATGGTGGATTGTCAGAAAACAACATCAACAACAACAAAATTCATTCTTAGCTCTGCTACTGGAGTATTTCTATTTTATTTTCATAAAAGGTAATAATTTTGCTTACATTACAGTGGTAGTAAAAATGTGAAGCTGTACCACAGCTGTACCTACAGAATGTTGAACCAACTTTGTTAACTGATTGTACTCTACTGTACAGCACAGATAACATCTGGATCAATCCCTTGGACAGCTTTTTGGAAGGAGAGAAAGTCTGTTTACTGTTTCTATATAAACCTAAATTTGTCATTCTGGCCTTTGTTACCAGGGAATCTGTATTTTAAGACTTTTTAACATTGGTAATAAAATTAGCAGAATGGATAGAAGTCAAGTTTGTGTTTTGCTCCTAAAAAATTCTTCCTGCATGCTTGCACTTTTTGGGGGGGAGAGTAGTTGAACATAAGATTTGCTTTAACGTGTGCAAAACCAGTGCTCTGTAGTTTTGCTGGTGCTAATCCTGGAACTGGAAGGAAACAGTAGAGAGAAAACTGAGGTGGCTGCATGGGAGGTGTGTTGGGTTCTGAAGCATAGTAACGGTGTCATTAAGTCGTTCACGTGGCTTCCTACTTGAGCTAACAGGTTCTCCTGGGAGACACTGAGAAGCCCGAGGGAGGTCCTGTAGCGGAGGTCCTGTAGCTTACCTTGTGCTGTGTGGATGACCTTTAGCCACGAGGTTGTGTCTGCGCTTAGTGCTGCCCCATAGGCTGCCGGTTGTTTTGGGGTGTAGGTAATGAAGGGGAGTTGGTATTTAGCTAGCTCCTTTGAAGGGGAGAGAATCCAACTAAATATGGTGCTGGCCTTGATGGTAACTCTCCTTTTGCAGTCACGCTTAACACGGGGTTGTTTGTATTTTAGTCTTGCTGATAGAACAGTATGAAGATAACTGGATTTGGGGCAGAAGTGCATGCTTCTGCTGTTGCTCTCTGAAGAGATTTTAACCTGATCTAAATGGTGAACAGATTTAAATAACTAAATGCTTTTGTAAGGCAAGGGGGTCTCCACTGGAGTGAAAACAAAATGTGGCAGACCTTATCTTAAATCCTCCCACAGAAAGGTCTAAAGCAAGGAAGCATGGGGTAGGGTTCCTGCTCCAGAACCCGTGTATCGTGTTCGTAGACCTTTATAGCCCTGGAGGTCAGTGACCGTGGGCCTTTGCCCAGAATGACACAGGAGCAGAGCGTGTTCTCTGGTCCTGCACGGGCTTGACGGGTACAGTTATTACCGGCAGTTCTCAGTACAATTGCGAAGGGCAGAAGGATTGTTCTCAAACGTTTGCAAGTGAAATTTCCTGTAATATATGTTTCAGTCACCCACCTGTCTGTCATACACACGTGTTTGATGGTAACGTGCCTGTATGGTAGGAGCTTTCAAGGCATTCAAAGAGGAATAGCTGGCATTCCAGGGAGTTTCTAATTAATGGGCAGAGAAATTCAGGGGAGGAAGAAGTTGTTTTTTTCCTGCCCCCTTTTTAGATTCATGTTCTGTGATGGCAGACACATCTTTGAAAATGGAGAGTATTAGAACAGCTGACAGCTGAAGTTGAGAGCAGAACGGCAGTGTAAAATGAGCTTAATGAGAGGGTGTACCTGTGTGCGTGTATGTATAGCCACTGACTGCCCCTGTGCAGGAAACACACTTCTGAGAATCGTTTACTGTGAAAATATTGTGACGTGTTTGAGACTTTCTGTTGCTATTTAGTTCCTTTAAATGGGATTCTAGCCTACTTGCTTCGAGTAACAGTTCTGAACAACTAATTTCCAAGCTCTGGTGATGGGGGAAATAGTTTTTAATAATGCATTTAAGAATTTGTTATGTTAATACAGGTACCGTGAAAGAGTCTGGTGAGAAACATAAGGGATCTGTTGAAATTCCTAACCTGTCAGAAGAAAATGAGGTAGATGATACAGAGGTAGGTGTGAAATACTGATATGGCTATATAGGTTCGGAATTCTTAAATAAAGCATTAATCAATGTATAGGCATCGTATTTTGATTTATGCTCTGATTAAGTGGGATACTTGCATTTGGAAAGTTTATTTTGCTCTTCATGTTTTCATTTTTATATTTGGAATCTTATCTCTGTTCTCAAATTTACCTACTAGGAATGTGCACGGTTTTCTTTGCTAATTACTGTTTGTGACTGTATACTAACTACACATTGGAGAAAAACTCTGCTTGTTATGATCTTAAAGAAAAAACAACCTAAGAACTTAAGGACTCTCCTTGTTGGTTGTTACATAGTAGTTGACACTCCAGCTTCTACAGATTCCTCAACTTTTGCTGTGTATTAGACAACCATATATACTTGATCTCGAATAAGTTGCCCTGGAAATGAGATACTGAATATCTTTAAGTAAAAACCCAAAAGGATGATTTTTTAGCAAAGGTACGATAAATAGAGAATATAATGAACTTGAAACTGCAGCTGTCCCCTGAATATAGTAAACAAAGCCCAAATATTCTCTTCTATTGCCAGAACCCAAAAGGCTAATGTTTAGGTGCATCTTATTTTGTCATTTTTCTGTTTCTAGATAAATGTTAGCAAAAAGAAAGGGGAAGGTGATGTTCTGAAGGACCTTATGAGAACTGAAGGAACCACAAAAGTCAGAGAGGCCCTCAGAGATTACCTGAAAGCACTTAAAACAGGTAATGTAAGGCAGTGTGCTGTGTATGTTTATGTGCAGTCGCCTTTCTCAAAGAGCTGGGTGATATACTGGCAAGTCCTTTGTGGGTTTTTCCTTCTCTTTTTTTTTCTTTCTGACTGTCACCAGCTGAGGTAAAAATGTTAGTCCTTGGAGTCAAGATCTTTGTTGGTGTCGAACGTGGTAGTGTCCAGAAGCTTCTGTAGTGATCCAGGCTCTATTTTTGTTACACGTGCTGACCACAGAAATCCCTGCAAAACCTGCAGGCTGACTGGTTGGCTAGCAGAACAGGGCTCTACCCTCTTTGTCCTTTTGCTGATAAATCGTTGAGAAGTTAATGGAGATGGTGTGTGCCTTAATGGGCAGGTCTTACTAATTTGGGGTGAGGTATTTTTGAAAAGCCTGTGTTTTTGGTGGAAATGGCTTTTGACTCTATGGGTAATAAAGACATATGGGTTAGGTAGGGAAACCAGATTGGAATTGCATGTCCTATTCTGTGCTCCCACCTTTAATGTCCCATTTTGTGCATCTCAATGGTTTTACCCAGTCTGCAGTTTTGGCCATCAGTCTTCATGACATAGCAAAATGTCAGGGTGGGGGGTACAACTCAAATGTTGTGCTGAACAGTGCTCTTCTTCATTGCAGAGTTTACCTTGGGAATGATTCTGCCAACAAAAGCTACTGGTCAGGATGTGGCTGCTGAGAGAAAACTAAGTGGGAACGCTCTGCAGGTATACACTGGCTTGAAGTGTGGGACAAGTTTAATACTGTCATAAACACAGGGCCTGCAGATTTTGCTGTGGTAACAATTGCATATCCCTGTGGTTACCTGGAAGCCTTCGGGGTGGCACTGCCTGCTCGTTGCTGTGATCAGGACATGTGACACCGAAATGCCCTGTCTCAGAACCCAGGCGTGGGTCTGCTGGGTGGTGATACCAGTGTGTATCTTTAACGGTGTTCTGTAATGCTTGGAGCTTCTGCAAGGTGAAGGTGGAATTCACCAGCACCGGTCACTTCCCAGCGTCTAAAGTTAGCTCCAGATGTCTTTGGTGTGAATTACTTGTAGTTGTGTCATGTCAATTAGTGGATGCATGATTAATCCTGCTGTCAAAAATATGGAAGGACATTGTTTAGTTATTGTATATTCACAACACAGCATGTGCAAGGTTGAACGTTCAGAACTTAGAATTGCCTGATTTTGCTGTCATTCACGTGAATATTGTTTGCTTTACAGGCTTCTGTTTCGCCACATTCTTCGGATATAGTTGGTGTAAAAATTCCAACCGTGAAGATACTTATGAGAGAAATATTCAACTCTCCAGCAGATGAGCTTTATAGCATCTTCACAACTAAGGAAGTAAGTGATACTTTCAGTAGAAGCGCTTAAGAGTTGTACAAAAAAGGTTATCATTACATCTGAATAGTTGTGTAAGTGATAAAATGCGTAACATTCTTAGTGTCAAGATGATTTTCCCTAGGTACATTAAATGGAACGGGAGAGGTAATCATCCAAAAATTAGTGAGCTGTCATTTTCTTGTAACTTCGCAAAGTATTTATAATTCTGATAGTCATCGTTTGTTAAGTTTTGCTGAAAAGATTAACATTTTAAGCCACTGAGGAATTTCAGTGGAGAAAATGGAAAAGCAGTTGACAAGTGCTGAGGTAGTGTGTCAACTCCATAGTGTCCTACCACCGAACAAAAGCTAGCTCTCTGACCTAGCTGTCAAGTTCTCGAGATAGCAAGCAGAAAGCGCTGTAAGGTGGCAGGAGGACCATTCTGCTTTACATGTTTAATGAGAGCTTATTAGGGTGGCTCAAACCTGTTTTTGTCCTTAACTTAATAGGAAGAAAAGCCAAATTCACAAAATAAAAATGCATCTTTATATAATTTATATACAAACCTCCCTTGTCTCATAATACGGTGCATTATTTCTCAGTGTATGGTTGTAGGTGACTGACTTGTGCTGTATTCTTTTCTGCCTAGTTGGTACAGAAGTTTTCCAAGTGTCCTGCTGTGATTGAAGCTGAAAAAGGAGGGAAACTCCAGATGTTTGATGGCTGTGTCAGTGGGGAATATGCGGAATTGGTAAGAACAAACAAAACCTTCTATTTTGCACTTAAAAAATAGGGGTGGAGATGGGTCAGTTTCTTCTTTGAGTTAAAAAGTAGCATAAGTTTCTGACATGAGCTTTTCTAATGCCTGTTCAGTTCCTCTGCAACAAAGGCAGAAATTGCTACTATGCAATTTTTTTTTCTTCCCCTGAAAAAGAACAGGGACCAGTTATACTTCAATGACCTGCACTGAGGGAGGGAGCACCATCTCATTTATTTATTTAGAGGCGTTAGAAAGCAGGTTTAAGTCTTATCTCCCAAATCCATATCTATTCTTCATGTAACTGGAGAAATGATCTCTCTGCTGTTCAGGGCAAATATTTCACTGTCTCCAACTGAGTGCTCTTGCAAATGCAAAATAAAAAGTGGTGATTAGAGCTCAGCTCTATTTTTGAAACCTCTGAAAACCATGTACCCAGTGGCTGAAATTAGACTTGGTATCTTATAGCCATCCAGGTGACAGGGAGTAAAGTGCAGGGGTGAAAGCATGACTTGCCCCCATTTCAAGGTCTGCAGTAAAACCGATATTTTACATTACTATTTAATCAGCATGACCTTTCCCTAGAAGAAAATAATGGAATGTAGCAAGCTGAGAGTTTAATTAAAAAAGTTTATTTACGAACAGACAGACCAAAAAGCAATTTCCATATTGTTTGCAGTGGTATTTCTGCTTATGTAAGATGATGTTCCTCTCCTTACTTTTCAGGGAAGAATTAGCATTAAGTAGTTGCAGTGTGAATTATCCCGAAAGCAGAGAACGTGCTAATGGGAGGAATCTTCTTATTTTCATCCAGGTCCCAAGCCAAAGAATTGTCTTGAAGTGGAGATGCAGAAACTGGCCTGACGGTGAGTCTTTCTGAGGACCCCTAACAGTGGCTACACTTTGCATAGAAAAAAAACCCACACAACATGACAGTTATCAGCCTTGCTAACTGGAAGCTTGCTTAGTCTGAGTTTTAGAGACCAGCTTGATGTCCACAGAAGTTATTATCTGTGAAAACAAGCTTCAGTCAGATGCAGGCAGAAGTAGATGAAATTAGCTACCATACATTTAATTTAACCCTTTGAAAAACACTTCATTGAAATGTTATCTTTTCTTCCTTCAGAACATTATGCAACGGTTACCTTGAATTTCAAGGATATGGCTGCTGAAACAGAACTGCAGTTAGAGTGCAAAGGCGTTCCTGTCTCTAACGAAGATAGTACAAGACAATGTTGGAAGAAGCAGTATTTTGAAGAAATACGTATTTTACTGCAGCAATCCAAAGACAATATGGAATGATAACAGCACTGTAGTTTTGCTAGGGCATTACTTTTTATACATTGTTAACATTTTTTTAAAATAATTTATTTGTGGGAAGAATAAAGACCCACTTCTATAATACTGTATATAATTTAAGCATTATTTATGGATTTTTAGTGAATGAGGCGGCCTCTAAGTCAGACTATGTATATAAAACAGATTTACGTGGGGAAATTGATCTCATTTGCACTTAGCTACAACTTAACTTGAGAGATCAATTATGATCCAACTGCAGTAAAATACTTCCATCGGAGGTAGGTAAGCTACATGAATCAGTAGAAAGCATTTGCAGTTCTTTAACATTCAGCGTATTAAGTGGCAAATTGTCTCTCCAGGAAATGGGATACTCCTCAGAAGTGAACTGAAAGGGATTATAAAACAGATGATAAATTAGATGATAAATTTCTTTCAAGAAATGTGGAGAATATAGTTTGTGGCCTCTTTAAATACCTTTTTGAGATTGGTTTAACTGCAGACAGAATTTGTTTCTAACTCTGTAGACAGTTTTAGGGAAAGATAATTAAAAATGCCATGTTATTCTGGTTGGTATGATGCTTACCACTGTTAAGTCTGCATGCACTGTACTGCCTTACTTGACCTCAGTGTGAAATTTAATTTGGAAGAAACAAACTATTAATTTTTGCCTCTTGAAATTCTATAAATCTTCCACTTGAATAATTTATGGCCGTTTGCAATTCTGGAGCAAACAACTGTTAGATAATTTGACAGGTGAGTAGTTGAGAAATTGAAAGTAAGGAACTGTTACTCTTAATTATAGTCACACTGAGGTTAGCGAGAATAACTTAATTCTCAAATGAGTTAAGTATGCAATTTGAAACAAATCTACCAAGAAAGGGCAAACTGCCTTTGGAAAACATGGTTGATTCAATAAAATGCATCATTTTACATGCAGTTTATTTTCTCCATTAACTGATATGTCTAACTAAATGTGTTTGTAAAGGAGTTAAGTCCCATATATTTTATTTTACAGGACACCAACATATGACAACCTCATCATACAAACTTAAATCATGCAGAAGATAATGATGTGCTGCTCTTTCAGCAGGAGAGGTTTTCCCTTGCCCTTTGCACTTAGGTGAGGTTTACTGTACTAACAAGAGCAGACACCTAACATCAACAGGATAGATGTACAAGGACTGTTTACTAAATGTTGCATTGCTTTTGTTCATATAGAGGGTAGAGAACAACCTCTTGAAAAATGGCATGTTTTAGTAGATTAGGCTTCTCTCTAAGTTTTTCTAATCTTTCTAAAAGTTCAGGTACCTTTTTTCATAAATATTCCAAAAAAATTGCCTAATCTTTTGAAGACAGAAGTAATTTCCAGCTAGAGTTTATTGGTTGATGAAGGGGCAATCTTTAGGTAAAAGTAGAAAATCTAGCTATAAAATTGAGATCCCTAAATTAAGTATAGGCTAAGAGATTTAGTGACAATTTCTGTGACAATCTGAGAGTAGTTACATCCAAAGTATTAGTTCTCCAAAATACAAAAAATAATAGCAAGTCTCTTCAAACAGTATATACTGCAGTCCTACTGCTTTTCTGGAAATATGCCTCATATCACATTTCCCTACAGAGTTAGCAAAAGCTTCCATTTTAGGGTCATAAGAGTCCACTTCTTGTGTGGTTTGCTGGCCTGAATTTTCTCATCTCCTTCCACTAGCAGGAGTAATCAACTGGACCAATTGCAAAACGCCAGTGTATAAAAAGAAATGACTTACTTGTGTTCCTGGGTGTTGCGCCACTCCCTTGCAGATGTGGGACAGCCAAAAACCCCAGGAAACTGCTGCTGCCACTGGGAGATCTGAGACTGTGTGAGGAGGAACAGCCCCAGCCAGCTCTGCGTTCCTCTTTAATGCAAGGTGTAGTGAACTAGAGACGACCTGTGGTTAGCATCCTTTTTGTTCCCTCAGGCCTGCACAGCTGTAAGTTTGATAATAGGTATAAGTTTTCTTAAATTAAAGACATGAAGTACCTACCTCTTCATCCCTGTAGGCTGGCCCAGCGGAACTGGGCAATGGATTCCTCTGCTTTCACAGCCAGGAGGAGTTGTGTTTGACTGTCCTTAACGTGCAAAAAGGACATCTTTTTGTTTTGCTTTACCAGCATTCCTGCACCCTGCTCATCTTCACTGTAGGTGCTGGAACTTTGCTGACGTTAGAGTTGTATTGCTGACCTGAAAGTTCAAGTTCTGCATTCAGTTATATTGGGATTTAGAAAAATTGAAGATATGTTTGTTTTACTTGTACTAGGTGGCACTTTTCTAGCCCTTTTAATCAGACACAGTATGAAGGGGGGTAATCACCATCTTAGAGAGGCAAAACAATTTATTCTGGAATGTTAAAACTCCCTGTTCTCAGAGACTCCCCAAGAGTTACGTAAAACCATAGAATGTGAAATTATTTGTTATCCTCAGTCTTTGAGCTGGATGGAGCAAAGTTAGGAATTGCTTATCATTTGGTAACAATACAATGATAAATGGTTTAGTAGCATAAATTTAGTTTGTTTTGTAAGTGAATGTTTGTTTAAGAGTTCCAAATACAACAAAAGTGAAAAGTGGAGAAGTGGAGACAAGTAGAGTTTGAGGAAAACAATCACAAAACATAATTTGTGTGTTTGAAAAAAGGCACAGGAGCACAGAAGGCATTCTAAGCAGAGCAAGCAGCATGAAGAGACAAAGCAGAAACAGAAAAATATAGTTTCTGATATAACACTTTCATAACATAGTAAGTTTCTGGACAACCAACCTCATCTCTGAGAAAGCCAAAAGGAAAAATAATTTAAATGTGAAAGGGAAGAGTTGTAAGAGGACAGCCAAAAATAGGTATAGAGAATAATCTTCACAATTTGAGCCCAGGAGGCAGAGGCTAGCTGTAACAGACTATGCACAGCAAGGACAATGAAAGGAGAAACAATTTTAAAAGCTCAATTTTGAAGGGGTTAAATGAGAGGTGGGACCTCTAGGAGGAAGTACGTAACAAATTAAGTCAGAGTTGGGATGAGCCATGGAAGAGAAAAAGCTTTAAGAGAGGAAGACACTTGGAGGTTTTTTAAAGACAAGTGAAAACAATGGTGTTCTCTTGAAGGCAAAGAAATACAAACTAGAAAAATTATTTAAAGTAAAAGAAGGGGAATACTAAAATAAAAGGAGGTGAATACTTTGCAAGAAATAATGATTAACATGTAAAATAAGGGACACAGAGGAAGACGAATGAAATGGGTGCAAACTCCAAAGTGGAAAAACAGATACGGAAGAGAAGACAAACGCAGGTACCACTTAGTTTTGTTTTAGGAAACTGAAGGCAAATAAATAAAAACTAGAAAAAATGATTTAAAGTAAAAGAAGGGGAGTACTATGTACAAAACTAAGGGTTTTTTTTTTTAGGAAACTGAAAGAAAACTGGAAAAAATTACCAATAGAATTGCAGCAAGACTCGGTTTAAAAGGAAAAAGGGAAAGGTAAACATAAGGGTAATCTTGACACAGTTTTTGAGCAAAATAATAGAAAAGCTAGTATTTAGTCAGTTTAGAATCATAGAATCATCATCTAATTAAAGCTAATCAACATTTTTTAATAAAGCATCAAACAAATAGGATCTAGGTTTTTGAAGGGGCTACAAGGGGAACTGCTGGCATAACACAAGTTATGTAGGATGCGTGTTTTACCATTTAAAGGTATTTACTTGAAGAGCTACCAAAACCAAAGCACTGCATCACTGAAACATAGTCTGAAATTGAAAGTTCCAAGAGGCCTTGTTAATGAAAAACAATGATCAAATAAATGGACTTCCAGTGGGATTCTAAAGGGCTAGTTGTGTCTTTTGGAGAACAAATTATAATAAAATACAAAAATGGCCACTGACAATATTTGCAAATCCCATACACAAATATGCAGGAGAAAGCATCTTGAAAATCACTTAAAAGGACCTAGTCATTGACCAGCTGAAGACTGCAGAGCTGCACACAGAAGGGGAAGAACCACGCTATTACTTGTATTACATATGTGAAATGATTACTAAAATGTCTATATTGGGTTCAAAAAAGGCCGTTCAAACTATCAGGAAAAACAACCCTTGCAAAACAGAATCCCACTCTTCAGTGGCAATTATGGTATAATCTCATCCTGTATGAGAAGCCAAAACCCAACAAAATGCCATAGCCAGAGCTGAAGCCTAACAACATTAACAAAAGTCAGATGCACATTTTTAATAGGAGTAATTAATTACAGAGACTACTCACCAAAGGGATGATTTAATTTCTTGAAGCTTAAATTGAGGTGTGATCCCAAGCTTCTTAACAACAAATTCTGAGGCGTGGTAGACTTGATAGGTGAATTCTGATCTCATTATGTAGAAGTTTCTGACTAGAAACTGTTGAGGATTTCTGTGACATTGCAATCTATGGAGAAGTTGATCAGAGAAGGTAATAAGGTTATTCCTAAAAAGAGGAAAAAACGTAATTAAATGTTTGAATAATGATGAGACCAACTTAAGACCTCACCACCATTAATATAATGGTTGTAAATGCAGGAATAGAAGTGCTAATAAAGGGGAATATAAAGCCTAAGCTGAAGACAGAAGTGACTATGGAAGGTTAAAAAAAACACACAAGGTTAAAAAAAAGAAAGAGAAGTCATAAAAGCACCACACAACAGACTCATGGACAAGTAAATGATGCTAAACTACATTATTATATGGGAGACAGAATGAAGAAATTCAAAAGAAAAAGACATATAAAGAGAATAAAACCCCAAATGAACTTAGATACTGGGAAATGAAGCTGAAAATTGTTTAATCAGGTTAAAATCAAAATCATCAACAATCTGAGAGGTAACTACAAAATGGATATTGCTCAGATATAACATGAGGAAAGGTGACGAGATGATAAAGTCAGCCCAGCATTTAAGGAAGCAGAGAAGGTGTCAAGAAAGTGTGGGAGCATGGCCAGAGGGAGTGGGCCCCAGAGGCAGCACAGGTAGAGGAAAGTCAAAGGAAGATGACAGCACAGGAAAAAAGGGGAGAATAATCTGTCTAACAAGGGTTAAAATTAAGGGAAAAAATGAGAAGTTCTACTGGTTTCTTCCACCACTTTGTTATTAAGTGCTGGAGAAATAGTAAAAAAGAACCAATCCCTCTCATCTGTGACTGAACATGCATGCACAGTAAACCAAAAAAGGACCAAGATTTACATAAATTATATACAATTGAGCATTGTTTCTTTCTGCACCTGTTTCAGTTTTCAAGTTGTCTTTGATGAGAAATCCAAAGACTGAAGCAACATATATAAACAAATGAAAAGTCATCACAATCAGTTTAATGAAGTGCACAGAATAGCAATTGATCATGTCAATAAAAATAAAACAATTAATTTTACATCAAGTGTGCTTTATTTCCTCCACAGGTATTCTGTTAAATAAAGCACCATATATATACTGCCAGGCCACAGCTAAAGAGGATTCTTTACAGAATCAAATTTCTTGTGGTTGTTTAGTATACAAGTAAACTTAATTTTGATAATAAGAACCACAGCGATCTGAGGCAATCTGCCTCTATTATAAGGTACAAAACTGGCACAGAGGACACCATATTATACACAGTAAAAATGCCATAAGTTTAAATTACATCATACAGGGCAAGGAGGCCCTGTTCTCCCAGACAGCCATATTAAATGAAAGCGACTACAGTGAACTCTTAATTACATAAAACATATCCATTATCTGATTGCCCTTTAAGAAAGTGTACGGTAGATGCAAAAAAATAAAATAAAAATCTGGAGTTCTGCCTGACCAAGAATTAAGCATATAAATCTATCTTGCCATTCAAGCAGAGAGCACTGGACAAACTGAAGCACAAAACAGAAATAAGCAAAACTTATACAAACAGCTTTTTTTTGGGGGGGAAAAAAAAGACTTAAAAGCAGACATGCTCCATCTAATGTCAAGAAGCAGCTTGGTTTCCTTTTCCAGATATCCTTGTGACCACATGAATCGTAGACTCAATGGTCCTACACAGGATGTCTAAAATGTCATGCTGCTGCATATGACTAAAAAGTCCTCTGGAATGGCCACAGCTGATTGATAAACTAGTTTCAGGGTCCTGGGATGGTAAGGCTTGACCATCACAGCTTCTCAAATCTGCAAGGTCAGATAAAACCGCTGAAATCGATGTGGAAGGAAACTCCGAGTCCTCCTCAGCTATAATGGAATCCTTGGAAGTCTGCAGGTCTTTAAATTCTTTGCATTCTTCAAATTTACCATTTCCTGACTGCTCTTCTGTGTGTTGCGACCTCGTTGCTAGTATTATGTCTTCTGAAAACGAAGATGGAACTTCCATTCTGTACTCTTTGACAGAACTGTTTTCAGGGGAAGGAGGATCTTGTTCAGTGCCTGGATCAATGATCGAAGAGTCCCGTGTCTCGTTATCTGAAGTGCTTGTTGGGGTCAGTGCCTCCTGGGGTTCAGTTTTTATATCACTGATACAGCTATCTACAGTGTACTCCTCATCACTGCTGACCCGTCTTCTTTTCACTGGAGTAGCTCCTTCATCGTCTGTAGGAAAAAAAACCCAACAAACTAATAAAAATGGCATTGTTTTCATGCCATACATCCACGTAACAGGCCATTTCTTTCACATTTTTAATCTGCTTCCATAGTGAACATGAATTTAAGAAATACTTATTTTCTTAGAGACAATTCGTGTAATTGTTTAAAATTTTAGCTCCATAATAAAACAGCATTTCTTGTGTAGTTTTAGGGTTTGGAACCAAGAAAGGGCTTACACTTTGTGGTAAGAAAATAACGTGTTATGTTAATTTGTAAAAGTTTGTAAAATTTTAGCATTACAGTGAAATCATGATAGAAGGCAAACCTTTAGTTTTTCTTTCTTTGGCTTCTTGCTCTTGTAATGAGTTCCTTTGTTGTTGACATGCTCTACATTTGTTTAAAAGCTCTTGTAGAGTTGGAATCAGGGCTGAATTGAGCTGTTTGGGAGTGTGCACTGAAAGCAGCAAGGCAAGTGCTCGAAGGTCCTAAAAAAAAAAAGAGTCAACAACCGTGACTAGCCTTATTTTCAATTTGTTTCTGATAAAAGCTACACACAGAGAGATCTGTGCAGTCACTAGAGGCTTCCGTGTGTTCTGCACATCCAAAAGATCAAATTCTAAATACACTGACACTACCGAAATTTCCCAGTCACTACACAAATGCTGATCTTAGCGTGTATCTGTTCCATGAAGGTAACAAAACCGTACTGCCCACTCTAAAATGACATCTTTTGTTGGGTTAGAGCGTGCCAATGGTCACTGCACTTCGTGGTGCTTTCTCTCCTACAAAGCCAGCCCCCCGTCATGTGGTCCCCACCGTCTGCTTGGAGACCCCAGTATGTATCCAGTGTATGCCGAAAGAAGGCATGCAAGTGGAATGGAAACTTCTGGAGAGCTCAGACTGCTGTTGCATAACTTTATGATTCTCTCATTAATGGAGATGAACACGTGCAGCCAGACAGTTCAGGTAGCCTCCCCACGCTCTTCTCAGAAATCCCGCTTAAGCACAAAGTTGAGCTAACAATGCCCACCTCTTTAGAACCTGCTGCATGGCACTGAAGAGCTTCCACAGAAAATAAATTGCCTCCTAAATGATACTGAACGGCTTAGAAAAGACTCACCCCATTTAAAGTAGAGCTTGCTTTGGAGATTTCAACTCTCTGGTTGCTGAAGTCAGATTCTAGGCTTTGATACTGGTTTATTAGATTCGTAATTAGAGTATTGATTAAGTTGGCACAGTTTGCTTCAGAAAACACCTGCCCCTGGACCTGCACAAAGAGTAGATTCTTTTTAAACCATAAAAAAATGGAACTGTGAAAACAGTATCCTAAATATCCTAAACTGAAATAACAGACCTGAAGGCATTTCTTGGAACAGAAACTATCACTGAAAGAGCACCTACCTTTAGAAGAAAATGGGTCAGAAAGGTGTATACAATGTTGTTGTTAAGAAAGGTCCTTTCATCCATTAGAATACATTTTATATATTCTGCAAAAACTGGATCTTCACAGAGGAGCTTTACACAGTTCTTTGACATTGCAGACTGGTAAAGAAAGAAAGAACACTGCAAAGTCATCACCAGAACTACATCACAGCGCTAACATTGTCAGCGACAGCTGTCTCAGGCAGAGGAATCTATTCAGGCCCACTGATGCTTTAATTCAAACTGTATGGTTCTTAATGATCAAAGCTATCAGTAAATTGTACAAATCAAGTATTGTCAATCATTTCACATTTTCCTTACACAAAGATAACATAAGCAGAGGTATTTTCAAAATAGAATTAACATTTAATCTTTTGAATGATTAAGCAATACCCACTGGTTAAGGTTCACAGGTTAGTACCTGTTCCACAGTTAATGGTTTTTGCCCATATTTCCATTCCGTTCTTAAACCTACTGTCTTACCTGAGTCTGACAAAGCTCAGTCCAAAGTTTGGGGAATAATGCAAGATGAAGTGGTAAACCTTCATATGCAACTAGGACACCTGAAATATTATGAGAAAATAGCAGTTACTTTGTGAGAATGACTGAAAAATCATCTTCCTTGGAGACAGATACTCACTTCCTCATACAGTACCAGTCCTCAAGCTGTACCAAAGTGTTGTATCACTTGATAAGACCACATTCTGAACATTTTTTACTATCAGACTGATGGTCTGTGAAGTTTTACAGTACGTCTAATATATGTATCTCTTTCGTACTGCTATGAAATGTAAAAACAGTAAGAGCTGGCTTTAGTTCTTGGTTTCTAATCAGAATCTGGCTAGATGCCTGATGTTAAGAACTGAATTGAAGAGGCAGCTCCCAGAATGCTTGTCTCTGTAACAGCTGTATTTGTGTGACTGCAATGTTTGTGCATCTGCACCCACCACACTGAAAAACAGTTTATCATGAGTCCTTGGTGGAAAAAACAATCCTTGGTGCAAACAATGCGGCAACTCAAGGCAGGATGCTCTCCTGCAGAGCACCAGGCAGAATGACCGGACCATTCAGATAAAGCCAGGAATGCCTTGCTCATACAAGAACACAACGCTTACATTGTAACAGGAGAAACCCAAATGCTGGTGGTACTAAATGGCAGAGCTGATACAGTATCTATGTTTTCAGGTACAAACTACATGACTGGATGGTTGCTGATTTGGTTAACTTGTGATGGGTTCCCAGAAGATGGAGTGAGACACATCCATGTTTTGCAACAGAGTCAATGCCATCAGTGGCTGTCCAGATGGTCTGTATGCTCCTGGGCAGATAAATAATAGTTGCCAGAAATGGCATTAACTGGAGAGATGATGTAGATTAAGGAGCTGACACAAAGCCATTTAAAAAGAACTAATTTTTTAGTTAGTTTAGTTGGCGAAAGAACAAATTTCCATGAGTCCTGTATGAAACTCTAAATGTGCATGGAGACTGAATTCTCACTGGCTGCCCCAGGTCCCTTCTGGACAGGCCTGAAGCCTGACAGTCACGTAGGTAAGATGGCAGCGCATTATCATACACACTGCACAGTTCTGTGGATTAAGGAAAACTGATTTCCAGAACAATTAATGCAGCAAATTTCACAAACACTGCTTTTTCTTATAAATCTTGAATATAAAACTTGGTGGAGAAGTGCTCACAACCACCACAGGAAAAAAAAAAAAAAACACACAAACTTTAAGCTGTTTAACTTTCATACTTACTCATTTTAACTAATGTTTCAGTAAACTTTTCACAGTTGATTGCAACTCGGCATAGTAGATGAATGAACTGATGATAAGAAAAGAAGTAGTCTAGCAGCATACGATCATAAACATCATCTTTGCCCTGGAGATTTAAGAGAACTTCATTTAAACTACATAAGCAACTGGACCGCTACCAGATTTCCTAAGCATCCCTGCACTTCTTCCCCTAAAACACCTCATCAAATACTACAGGAAAACATCATGGGGATTTCCAGGTCTAACCCAGTCCAGCTGTGTTTTGCCACTGTGTCCTTGTTAAGCACAACAGTGAGATCGGAGCAGGGATGGCAAGTGCAATTCCCGCACCAGTAAAACCTCTATGGTAGGGTTCTGAATAAACAGGCTGGGAAGATGCAAAACGATGTGAACAGCTTATCTTGAAGAGGATGAGAAAAAAATGCAGTAATTTTAAACCATAAACAGATAAGTAAACAGATACACTGCTACTTTTAAAATCATAAAGTTACTGTCTGTGCAAGTCAGAATTTTCTCAAGACAAAGCTTCACAGGCTTTCAAAGCAGTATTTTCAAGGATGTCCCAAAGCAAATGATAAACATATGCCAAGGGTCTCGTATGCCAGTATTTTAATATATTTTGGATGTATGCACTCAAAACAGCATCAGCTTCTGTAGACCAGATAGCCAAAAGGAAATTGCAAAAATTCAAGCAAACAAAATGCGATCTTATATAAAACAAATGAATGAAAAATAAGCATGCAAAAACACAGGTAAACATAACTGTGGATGGGGCTTTGAAGGCTTTTAAATCTTCCTGTTCCCAATGCATATGAATTCATTGTAAAGTACTGTGTCATGTAATACAACTTTTCAGTTCAAATATTTACATTATTTTGTGTCACACCCATTACCACTGGATACACAAGATGGAAAAATACAGATAATTTCTGGTTCTAGGCATTTTTCTGTAAACTTGTTCATACAGTAAATTTGATGGTGCACAAATACACAAAGCATCATTTTGAAAGCTTTAAAAAAGAAGGGTTACTTACCCTACAGTAACCGTGCTTCTTCGAAATGTGTTGCCCACACAGATTCCCATCTACGTGCACATAGGCCCCATGTGCAGGAGATTGGATTCTTTCTGAATAGCAGTGTCCACTGGGGCTGTGCCTGCACCCAGTGTGTCCTTGCGACCACTGTACCTGAGGGCATAAGGGGTATGGCGGCTTCAACCACCACTCAATTCCTTCACCGATAAGAATCCCCTGTGACAGGGCTCTGTGTTAGCACAAGAGGACCACCGCAGAATCTGTGTGGACAAAGCATCTTGAAGAACCACGGCTACTGTACAGCAAGTAACCGGTTTTCCTTCATCGAATGATTGTCCACACATATTCGTGTTAAGGTGGGATTCATCTTACCTGACTTTAGCTATCTATCATCTATTCGTGTGAGCAATCCCTGCTGTCAATGGAGAGGGACTCCTCCAGAGGAAGAGTCACTGATCCAGACTTGGATGTCTAAGGCAGGAAGGATCAGCCTCCTTCTGAGGGTACCGATTCCTCTCCATTAACCACAGGAAGGGCTGGACAAAGACCTTCTAGATAGGCAAAGTTATGTGAGTTGAATCCCACCACTGTGGTAACTGTAATATTGGGACATGGCAAGTGACTACGAAGTAGCCCCACCAAAGCTGGCATCCCATCAGGAAGCCCACAGAAGGGAAAACAGAAAGTAAAAGACTTAAAGCCCTATAAAATAGCCCTATGCATTTCAGGTATTGGCATTTTACCAAAACAAATAGCAGATTGTGCCTCAGTCCTGGTGGAGTGGACTCTACTGAAACCTGAAGAATCGACTTAACTGTCTGTTAATAAATCTTAACATTGTTTGAAACCCATTTGGATTATCCCAGGGCTGTTCCTGAATATTCTTTATAAATGCTACAGACAGATTGGAAGATTATCAAAATGTGTTTTTGTTGTTGGTTGGTTGAATTTTGTTTTTGTGTTTTTTTTTTTTTTTTTTTTTCCCCCTGAGTACAAGGTTTAAACACTTATCATGTCTAGAATATGAAGCTGTGTAATCACCAAGGGCAGGGAAATGGTGCTTCTGGAGTGCACATCTAGAATGGAGTATATGAGGACAACACATCTTGAAGAAGAATTATGCTTTGTTTATCAACAAAATGTAAATATATTATGCTACTGGATTTTATAATAGTTCTATAAAAAGGGAAAACAACAGAGAAATAGCTATTGATAAGACAGTATGTTTACATACCTTGCTGGCTTCCACCATTGTAGGCAAGAGGCACATATTAAGTTCAGGACGTGGAGGACGAATATTGCTTTTTCCCCCTATTAATTTCAAATTTTCACGACATGGAAAATAAGGTCCTAGAGACACTGTAGTACAAGTTAGGATAAAACAGGGATATATTGAAAAGGTCAATATTTGACATCAGCAAGGAACATGACAGAGTAATAATAGTGTAACAGAACTTCAAAATACAATCACTGAAATACCTACTTGGGATATTACTGTGGTGGTATGTACAATGATTGTGCTGTAGAAATGGAACCAGAGTATGTAGGAAATCATGAGGACTTAAAAGTACAAGCTCCTTGAGGACATCTACAAACAAAAAGTTTTTTTTGCTATTACAAATCGTTATTTCTTAACAGAAGACAGTTTAACTTATGGCTCATGCATTTTCAAACTCTCATCTCTCTTTTGCTAGGGTGCACTGTGGAGGTAGGCTTACTGTGAGTAACACAACGTGAATACACCTGAATCAGTCAAGGTTCCCTTCACCTCTGCCACTGGCAGCAAACCTGCTCAGTGGTAGATCTACAACCAATGACAGGGGTGCCAGCTCGTAGGAAGTAGAAGCTCAATAAAATTACCCTCTTTCCTTCTTCTTTAACATATCAGGTTTGATGCCTGGAAAATGTAACCAGCAGCAGTCAGGAGGACAATAAGAAAGGCACTCAAAATAAGAGGAAAATGCATGCAAATCACACAGAAAAGGTTTCATGTGGACAAAGTTTTAGGCCTTCATTAGCATGCATAAGAATTCAGATTATATCCACTAAAATAATTTTTTTTTTAAAAAAACAGCAACTATACTAGATGATTTTGGAATAGGCCTTTCTAGTGTAAAACAGACACATTATATATAAGATCTATGCCTACAATTTAAAAAAACAAATGTATTCAATTCCACAAGCTCTTTAATTATTATTATACTTTCTAGAAAATAGATCATAAAAATTTATGCTAAAAGTTGTTTTAATTCAAATGAACTTGCTCAGCATGTATCTGAGCGGAGCATTAGCTAGTACTTGAATCTTAATGAAAGATCTGGGATTTGATTGTGAATTGACCTGACATCTGAATTCATGAGTTATTCCTTAAATATGCCTCTGATTTTTAATAAGCCCCACTGCACAATGGCCTCTCAAAATGAAGGCTGACTTTTTGTGTACACAGTCTGCATGCCTAGCAAAGTATGAATATTAACTTTAACATGATGAAAATACAATTACTTGTAATAGAAACAATGGCCATATTGATACATCTGACAATATTAGTTTCACAAATCCCAATCTACAGAGTACGTAATAAGCATTTGCACTTGTAAAAATGAAATTTGAATTGCAAATCACATAACTGCGTAGAACAGGTCCTTCCTGACTGCAGTTAAAAAATTACAACTTACCAATACAAGCATTTCTAAGTTCTGGAGGACTATAGGAATTTAGCAGAGTTAAAAGCTTATGGGCAAATTCAATTCGCTCCTGCCACTGAATGAGAGCTTGCTTCACATCTGCAAAAAACATAGAAATCTGCTTAGTGAATTTCACAAAAGCTCTTTAAATGAAGCACAGAATTTTATTGCTGAAGAATCTTTTTTCCTCTAACCTTTTTATCAATCTAAAAATCGAATTCAATCTCATTGATCTACTGCTATTAAACATACTTAATCTAGTCAGATTATGTCAAAAAAGAACTTAATAAGTAACAATTTAAAAATCGTTGTCTGCTACTGTATGGAAAATTTGTAAACACAGATAATAAGGAAGACAGAATACTAAGTTTTAGGGCATGAAAATTCATTAACAGACAATAGACATAATAATCATTTGAAGAGTTATAATCAAACCTTTTCTTTGAAGATATGGACGTGTTGATTTAAGAACTGAAAGGAATATAGACAGAAGTTCTACCAGGTCTCCAGTCACGTGGCAAGCTGTAGCCTCGTGGTACATCATGTGCAATGTGTTAAAGGACTACAATGAAAAAATCCACAACACTTTATGTTGTCACGTAATACGCTTTATCATTTCTATCCTACAGACGCTACTTTCACATTATTTTATGCACACAAAAAAAAAGGATAAAAGAATATTGTGCCAGATGTAATCACAAAGCTACTAAAAGATAATGACATTTTAAAAGGAGAATAAATTTGTATATGCAATTAGCATATTTACTATGAAAAAGATTCAAAAGTAAAAAGGCGGGGGGAGAGGAAGAAAGAAGGCACAAGGCCTAAGAAAAGTTACTTAATCTGTTGGGCTATTTCAAAGATATACAAACATTAATCTCATTCCCCATAAAGCAAACTCTCAATATGGTGTTTTTTTCTATTACAGTGAAGATAAAAGATACATGGCCAACCCCACTATGTGGAAAACTTTTCTGGATGTGATGAAGCCTTGAAAAGTTCATAACTTTTTAGCTTGAGTTTATGGAATGTACGCATTTACAAGACAAAGAGGAACATATTCTGGAGTAACTAACTGTAGCTAGTTAAGAGGCTTACATTTATAACAAGCTCATGAAAATAAAATTTCACAGTACCGCAGTGTCTTCATTTGTATTTTCTCTGTTTTTGTAATTCCAGTCCTTCCTATCATATTATGTCCCAGACAATACAAAGTACTGACATCAAGAAGTTAAATATATGTATATATTTAAATATAAACCATATTAGAATAGGGTTGGAATCAACCTCAAAGCATCATCTAATCCACCTGCATGCCTTAAGGCAGACTAAATATCTCTATATCCATGACAGATGTTTGCTCAAAGTACTCCTGAAGACTTCCAGTTGTGCTGACACCTTCTAAGGCACTCCATTCCAGTATCACATTTACTGTACAGCTACAACTACCTCCTACCCAGTTATTTTGTACCATGGATTTGTACCAGTTCATTATCCCCTCCGTGGTGACACCGATCTGCATATGCCAAGAATGAATATCTTCTTATTTTTACTCAGTTTCTCCAACACCTCTAGATCATCTTAAAATTTACTCCTGCTCTCAAAACCACCTAACATCCATCCCTCCCTCCCTCCCTCCCCATTTTGTGCTGTCAATTTCTTACTAAGAGTTTCTTACTCATAACATCTCTTGCTAGTTGCAGCTTTCTGCTTAGATCTTTCTAATTTTATCCTTCACATTCTTCTTTTGTTCTTTTATAATCAGTATTATAAATCTGCTTTTCTTTCCACTCTTTGCATGTTTTCTTCTTTCTCTTCATGCTAACAAAGAGTTTCTGATTTATCTAAATTCATTTCCTACTAGACTTCCTACCCTTTCTTCACATGTGGATTATTTTGCCCTTTGAGTATCTGCACATTTTTCTTCTCAGACTTGCTGCCATCACACCTTACCAACTAATTCTCTGAATGCATCGAGGTCATCTGATTTCTCTCCTTCCATTCTTTAGAGTTAGAGACTCATTTCCTGCTCCTGCTCATTGGGACTGCCTACCAGCTGCACCTTTTCAGTCAGTGCCCACATGGCTTGGAATCCTTTAGAACTCTCCAGTCACATTCCCTACTTGCTGCATCACAAAACTGTCACAAACACACCCAAGAGCAGATGAACAAATGTCACCAAGCATTTCTTCCCAAAAGAACTTGAAGGTGTTGCAATCTCTTATTACTCCCAAATCATAAAAGACCTCACACATTTTCTTGGTTTGGGATCTACAGTAGAGTAAACCACAGTATCTCCCATCACTTTTTTTTCCATGTTTTCATAATTTACAAGCTTTCAGTAGAACAAATTTGCTCTCCATTACGAACTTCAGAGCAAGTATACCTGTCCTTGATATACAAAATGACATATCACCTATTTATTTCTTGCTCATCTTTCCAATTTAAGCTACGTCCTTTCATAGTCATCCTACCAAATCTCTGTTACCTATCAAGCTTTCATCTTAATCCAGTATGAAGATTTTTATTGCCTCAAATTTACTCATTTAAACTCCTACATTAGCGATCAGGTGTGTCGGGTAAATCATTTCTTTTTTGTTCTTCCTATGACCCTTAAAATTTTTATGTTTTACATGTATGCCAGTACTTCATCCACATATTTCATGTATTTATTTTAAGTGATACAACATTACAATAATTAAAGCAAATATTGTCAGGAAGGAGCAATGAATCAATAAGAAAGTGAGGTGTTCATTAAGATTAAATAACAGAACACTTACCTCAGTCATCAGAATCAATCCTCTGTTAAACACAACAAGAAGTCTGTCTTCATCTGATTCCAATAAAATTCTGAAGGCACTAGGAAAAAAACGCAAACATTGAGAACACTGAAAAATGCATGTATTTTTGTAATTCATACCAATGTTTAAATTTTTTATGCTCGTGCTATTCCTTCAAAAATTATCAATGGCCAAAAAGAACATGCTTATTCTTTTTTTTTTAAAAAAAAACCTTTTTAATTTAAAGATGTCTCTGATGTCGACTTCCTTTTTAAACAACCTGCTGTCCAAATTAATTTATAAGTAGCTTTTATGGAGATATTTCCCAAATAATATCTGCAAAAATGTTTAAAAACTGGGTACTTCCAAAAGTACTTTAAAATGTACTTCTAAAGACAGAACTTTATGCTTTTCAAATAACCCATCTCAACAGATAAGTCCAGTTAAGCATATATTTGGACTTTGAAATGTGTAAAACCATTTCTATCAGAACATTTTATGCTTATAGCAGAACAGAAAGGATTAATGCATAGCAAATGAACCACTCATCTCAGCACTGCAATACTTCCAGTGCACATGGGAAAACCTGATTGCAGTCTACGAGAGATGACTTGATATAAACCCTTCAAATGACACAGGCCATTCTCCTGCTCACAAGTCTCTCTCAGTCCATCATCAGTTCATTTTAAAAACCCAGTACCTGACCTACATGCACAGGCAATTTGTAGTTATACTGACAAAAAAACAAGCAACAGTTTCAGATATACTATTAAGATACACTAGAAATGAAAAACTATTTGAAGATATGATACAATAAAGATGTCCCATAGGCACAATTTCTAACTAACTTTTCTGCCCAAGAATAACAAATGTGAACAACAACAGCTGAAATTACTGCTTTGCCCATCTAGATAAATCATGGTAGGCTGAGAATGGAATTCAGCTTAAGTGCTTACTTAGGACATTTAAATGATTTTTTTTCCCAAGGGCTCTACTAATGCAGTTTTGTCATAGTGTTTATTTTGAAACATGGCAATATTTAGATTGTTTCACACCTCGTTTTTGCATAGCTTCTGAATTTTTAGATGCTGAAACCTTCTAAAATAAATTACATTTGCAAACAATCAGCTCTGGAACAACACTAATTTTCATCATACTTCACATTCTGTGAAATGCAGTTCTTATTCAAACAGGATTCCATTATTACACTACAGCTTCACTACTAACGTACCTTATTAAAGTTGTCCAACAAGACCGTCCATCCAAGCAGCGCAGGTAACAGCTTATGGTTGTTTTCTTAAATTGCTTTATGTCTTCTATCTCTTCTTCTCTCATGTCTGGTCTCTGAGCTACAAACAGTTGCATGAGGTTAAACAGCTCTTCTACTGCCTGAAACACAAAAATATTAGGTTAGAGTAATCTCTCAGTATGTTACTGAGAGATTATAGTGAGAGATTGTATCTTCTTATTTACTCCTTTGTATTACTTCTACTAAGTAATATGTAAAACATAATATACGTAAACAACTTCAGATGGGCTAACGTTTAACCCTTGTAGTAAAGTTATAAAATCAGCAGACATTTTTAACTGAAATAATTAAAACAGTTCCTAAAAAATAAAATTCTGACAAAGAAAGTGCGGATATTCCTTATCTATCTTCAGTGCAGTTTGCTTTTACCTTTTAGTATTTACTGTGTGGATTATGACAAATATTTGAGATAATCCTTTTGAAACATAAATGTATGTTTTGATGCTTTCTAACAGTGCAGTTCATTGCTACATATACATAGACAGAAGAATCTGGGAAATCCTGATCCATGTGCCCAAACTTCCTGTCTTTCCTTGGGGTGTTGAAGGTTGAAGTTTTTGTTTGTTTGTTTGTTTTTACCACAGTTAAGCACATACTCTGGTGATACTGTTCATATTCTACACAACAGAATTCAGGAAGTTGCTTGGGCAAAAACTCATTGAAGTCCTACATGCATGGAAAACATGAACTAAAGTAATTGCAGTCCGTTGTGACACAGACTGAGACTTGCAAGGACAGCTGCAAACAGTGAAAGCAACAGGACTATTCCCAGAACTTCCACAGTATAAATTTAATCCGTGAGCTGAACTAGACTGGAGTTCAAAGTAAAATATTCTGTATATTCTCCTTCTCTACAGAGGGCAAAAAATCTCTGTGATTTTTCTCTTAAAAACTTTGTGAACTTGATTTTTCACCATTACACATGGGCAATTTTAACTAGTATCTATTTTTACTGTGACATATTGTTGCAGAGACAGTGGAACTCCCAGCGTACCAATGCTTCACAAAAGGTACACAGGTGTTCCCACGTGACCACGAGGCCATCAGCTCTTGGTCCTATTCCACAAACTGAAAGCAAAGAAGCAATTTACTGGGAATTCCTCCAACTCAATGTGTTACAATGCAAGACCATTAAAGGCTTTTTCCCTGCTTCTTAAAACTAGACTAATGTACAGGATATTGAAGAATAGTGGAATCATCAGCATCTGCTTCCAGAAAAAAAAAAACACATCTGCTCTCCAACTGCTATATTCTGCAAGGAAAAAATCCCCACCCAAAAGTACAGTAATCAGATCTAAATTCACTATTAATTACTTATACCAGGAAATAAAATGTAATGGTTTTTCCACTGGATATATTCAATTGGTCTTTTCATCTCTTTCATTAAAAGACGAATCCAGTAAAAGAGGAAATACTGACAATAAAATTGTACTTCTGGTATCAATCTACTTACTCCTGGGTACTGGCTGGCATGTGGCGTAAGATTCTTAAAGGCCCACTGGATATTCTGGTGAGAAGCCAACTGCCTCGTGAATGCAGGAGACTGCTCGCAGCAGAGGCGCAAGATGCCGTAGTAGGCAGGCAGCATCCCACGGTTAAAGAGCACCACATCTTGATCGTCGTGGTCTGCAAGGATGTAATTGAAGGCAATGTTCTTCGTCACCACAGGATTCTGTACAATAAGGCGTACGTTCTCTGGACAGTCGACGCAGACGTTGTACCAAAAGGACAGCAAAGCCTGTTTGTTGTGGTTGGTGGCTATAGCTGGCTCAGAAAGTTTAGGCTGGAAAAGGTTCCATAAGTCCATGAAGTAGGTAGAAAACATGAGTTTCTCAGTTTTTGAGATCAAACAGTATGTCATGAAACTGAAGTAGGGCACAAGTTTTGTAGTGCCATGAACAGCAGCATCGACATATAATTTAGCTCTTGAAAGAAGGCCAAGAAGCACGTTGTAGACCTGATGCAGAACTACGGTGGTATCTGGACTGAGAGGCAGATCGCGTGTAGGGATGTGCAAAGAACGGGTTGATCGGAACATCTGACGGAAGGAATTGCTTGGAATAAGCGACACCAAGAGATAGGCTGCAGCTTCAAATAATAAAAACAAATTTGTTACACATTTGTTCCATATATAGATTTCAAAGCATTTTAAAGAATCTGGTATTACTATACTCACACTGGAGATGAAAATAACTGTGGATAAGACTAGCACAAAGCACGTTAAAAGAGGTGTTGAGATTAGCATTCAGGCCTATTCACTCTGTATTTCTGTCTACTGCTTGGTTCTATCTACTGTAGCACCATGCATCCCAGAACAGAAATACATAAACAGATGTTTTCTATGACTGAATTGTCTACTGCTTGATCAAGACCTCACTACCTCTTCAGCCCTGTTTACAACTGGAGTTTGTTATGAAGCTGTCCCTCCAGTTTCCACATCTTTCAACCACAGATATTGTATTAAAGCTCAGAGTGGCCTATAGCTATCAAATATCCTTTACAACACAGGACACAGGAAAAGCCTGAGCGGCTGACCTTGGCAATAGCCTGGCAACGTGATTCCTGGCAGAACAAACTACAGAGGAAGGATATGCTGGAGCTGGGAAAAGCACATACTTCCTTCTCCTTCATCCACAGGTTCAAAGGACTTCACTAAAGATTACTCTGTGATGGGTGAAAGAAGAGCAAGTACTATTCCTACCTACAAAGCAACTATGGGATGAAAACTATGGAGAACAGATTGGATTCGTTGTTTTTCTTCTTTGGGTTTTCCTGAATCACGTAGATTAACCACATTTGATAAAGAACCTACCAATATATCATTCCAGTAATGAAATTAAAATATGGCTTCCATCTAAAATATTATGTAGTAAAACATTGATATTTTAAAATACAGCAATCCTAGAACAACTGGAAAAGGAGGAAAATACAAGCACAAGACATGTATTTCAATTGTCACAGGAATACCACATACGCAATAACTTGCTGTAACAGCAAAATCATTTTTTAAAATTTAAATTAACTTACAAGTTCTCACTCTAGGATAGTTATGTGCTAGAAGAAAACGTTCAACCCAGTTTTCCATGTTTTGCAGCACCCAGCTATGAGCGAGTTTATTTCGAGGTGTTTGCACAGCCAGCCAATCCAGACACTGAGATGGGTTGTATTCAATGACCTGAAAGAATGGAAAAATCAAAAAGAATACACTAACTTTGATAGTATTTACTGATCACATTAAACTAAAAATAACTATCAAGTCCTTCAAAATATATTTTGAAAATCACATAGGGCTACCAAAGCACAAGCAAGACCATGCGTTATGTCTGCATTATGGCAGACCAAAAAAACCCCACTTGTTACATTTCAGTTTGCTTTTTTTTCTGAATGTTGATCAGAGCTGTTGAAAATAAAAGTCTAGGAAGTTAATCTATATGCCCTTTTCTGTATATTTTAAGATATTCAAGCATTAAAATGTTAAGCACTTTTAAAACTGAATTACCTTGTCTTTACAAACAAAGCTAACGCAAAACCTTATTGCTGAATTAGGGTTTTTAACACAAGTTAGAAGAAAACTAATGGTATGCAAATATGTTGATATAGCTTCATGCTGTCAGTTTTTTTTTGACTAATCAGTTTCAAGGAATACATTCATCTAGCGCTTTTCGAAGGTAATGAAAAGCCTGTGGAGTGCTGTCGTACAATTATGAAAGCCTTACAGATCCGTGACTCAACATAAGTTACTGTGACTTTCTGGTTCTGAGGAGTTGTAAATTTATTGACATATTACTATACCAATAATTCTTTCATTTGGTAGTTTTTTTAATCTGTTTTCTATGAACCTTAAGGAGCAGGTATCCTGACAATTAAAAACGAACTCCCTCTGCATATGTAACTGTAGGCAGTAACTGCATTGCTGAAGCTTCTCCCTACTACCATAAGCCACCTGAAGAATATGAGCAGTTGACATGACCAAAACCCTGCTTATAAAATATTAATCTCCATTAAAAAATAAACACATCAAGAGCAATTCCCCCCTCCCCCCCCCCGCCCCCTCCCCATTTTTAGAAATAACAATTTGATCTGTCAAACTTCCTCCATTTTAGCTGGAGGATATCTCCAAGAAAAACAATATCATTGGTCACCATCATCATTACTCAGTTATTTTTAACAACTTCTAGACACTGGAAGGGCTGCAAAAGTTGGTTCTGTGCCCTAAATCCATCTCTCTGTGCATTAACTACTGTGCCTCTCATCCCTGCCTAAACAATTTCTCTCTCTAAGCCTTCCAATGCGTCAACAAGGTGAGGATAATCATGCTGGCAACACCAGAAACTGAACTGATAACATCTACTGCTAACACTTGGCTTTCCAACAGAAACCTGCCACCGATTGTTTCCTCTCTAAGTTCAGTTTGTGTAGTGAGAACGAGGAAGGAACTTCAAAAGAGAATTGCATAACGTTTTACAAACTTTGTGGCTACTGATTGAAACACGAAACACATGTACTTTATCCCATAAACTTGTCTGTTGTCATAGGTAGGTTAATTCCAAAAACTCTTTTGCAAAGGTTTCCTTATTGCTAAGAGAAATTCATAACCTATGACTTCCTTGTATGCAGAAAACAGTTGGATATAATTCTTGACCTTGAGATCCCCTGTTTGAACTCCTTTTACATGAGGTACAGCACTAACAGCTAACTCATATGCAGATCAGAAATCCAGCTGGCATATGCTTTTCCAGATTACCTGACTGTTTGTATCCTATCACTGCTCTTACCCAGGAGAAAAATACTCTTAGCCATCCATATTTTACCCCACAGCACTTCAGTAGTTTTTTGTTTCATCATAGGTCTGAATTCTGCACAAGTTTTACAAATTTCCTCCTGTGACCCCTCTGTCCTTTTTTTTTAAAGGGTATGAAATGAGAAGGGATGTTCAGCAGTATGCCCTGATCGGTCTTTAGGGTGAACACACTGTTCTTTGACAGGAATAAATACAATAAACGGAACTGTGAACTCAAACAGCAGTTAGCTGAAGCTAAAGCTGTAATTCCTGATCTGCTTCTCAGATGAAGGAATGTATCCCTGTGCCACTTGGTTAAAAGTCTCTTTTTCTCTTTAGAAGTGCAAGTAAGAATGCTCCTAACATCAGAGCAATTAGTCGTCAGAATCAAATTAGCACTTACTTTATGGGTTAAAATGTTAATGATTCTTTTACATAGCACAGAAAGTATCAATCTAATATTCACTTACCTAGTACATAATGGAAAATAAAATAACCAAGGAAGGGCCTTGAAACAGTTTACAGTCCTCACAAAAGGATAACACAGAAAAAATAGCACAACTTGTCCAGAAGAAGCATTCTAGACCCTTATTTTGAATTAATTTCTCATTAAACTAAAAGTTAAACTGAAATACCAGTTAACCAAAATGCTGTTAAAATATAATTAAAAGTTGGAGTAGAACTTTTAACATATATTAACCATTGCTGTTCCTTTGGAAAAGAAATGGTCATAGAAAAAGATCATGAATAGATGTAGCAAAGATGACAACGAAATAGAAAATCCTTTTATATACACAAAAAAGTGAACAAGAGAAATACAGTTTAGCTTCTAATTATTTTTCTTTTTAACGTGTTGTACCTCCCATATCCTCTGCAGAATGTAAGAAGCAAAGGGTGGCATTCCCGGGGGTCCACCAGCAAATTCCATTAGCATAGTCAGCAATTTGAAAAAAGGATTGGCTGCCTGTAATGCATAAAAATAAAAATAAACATTTTATCTATTTCATTTAATCTATTAATACTTTCATAGACTCAAAAAAGCATCCCCAAATATTTACATTTCAAAAAAAATCCACTAACTTCAGATGTGAACATTTTTATTGCTTTTAATCCCTTATTATTTAATCTGTAAATAATCCATCTGTCTGTATCTATATCTTATTTCCACTATGACCATACATGGAACTAACCCACTGGTTATAGCTACTGCAAGGCAACGTTATCAAATGAGATAGGATCAATCTAGTAGAAATATATAGTCACAAGGAAACAACAAGCCTATTTTAAGCCAGACATCACTCTGAACAAAGGGAAAAAAATCAAGCTATACAACATTTAAGAATTCAACAGCTGACTCTGTTTTTATGTGTGTGTGTGCATATATCACTATCTTAGAAATCTGTAATTTTAAAGCATTTGTAGAACATGTAACATGGATCTTGAAAAATGTATCCAAAACATAATATAATTTTTGAGGGTTGACACAGATCATTATTACTGGCATACAGTTTCCCTCTGAAAACAGCAACATGTCTACTCTAACATGGTCACTCTAATATGATATAATATTATTTTTTAAAGTTTGCTGAAAGTCACCCAGCTTTTAACAATGCTTTAGTAAAATGGTTACTATTACTATTTTATATTTTGCACCTCGCCAAAAATGTCTCTTGTGCATAAGTGCAAAGCAAAGAAAGCACAAAAATGTAGCAAATGTTAGCATGATAGGAGGGAAGTAGACTGTCATCTGATAGTGCCCATTCTGTCACACAAAGCAAAGCTGTCATGAGAATGATTTTGCATGTGCTTCTTTTCCATACACAATCATGTCACCTCTGCTTGACATGCCCTCAATTTTTCCTGATTGTTTTTTCTTTTCTGACAGCAGTATACAAGAATGTCCTTGTGTGAGCATACACTTCTCCACTCTGTATATATTTTTTCCATGTGGAATCCATTTGGAACTCTCAGTATTTTGTTATTACCAGGGCAGGAATTTATTCTGACTGAGAAATGTGTTTACATGCACAGAATTGCAGAATAGTGAGCCAAAACTTGAACAAACAGATGGTAATTCCTTATCTCCACTTATTCTAACATACACATTTTACTGTTACCAATTTTTTTTAATTAATTAACATAGGTGGAGAATCTAGAAGTATGTTGTTTGGCTTTGAATGAAACTTTCATCTGAAACTGCATACCAGATTTCTGCTTTAGAAAACTTAATACAGCGCAGTTAGAGTTTCTTTTATGTCACAAAAGCTTTCATGGATCATCTTCCATGCAAGATTTTTGATTAGCAAAGGATTATTTAAGTAATTTTAAACAGAAAAATATTAATACAAATTATTTAATATACAGGTAGTATGTTTACATACCTCAGGAGTCAACTTTGCTATAGATGTGAAAAGCATGGACACAATCTTAAAAACAAAACAAACAAAACTCACTTAGACTTGTGCTTTTTCAGTTAAAATAATAAATAATCCCATTACACTTATTAGATCTTCAACAAATAGCTGGAGCTGCTGATACTTACATGTTCTGCGAGTCGATTATTGTACCGACACAAACTGAAAATGAGATTGCAAGTTTGCCTGATGTTGATACCATCACGGATATGTTGAAACAAAAAAGGAAAACCCTAAAACAAATAATAAGACATTAGTATATTGTCTACAGTTACCTACATACACAAATGTGCATTTTTTTTGAGTTTTATACATTCATACTTAAATGAATTACCTTTCCTCCTGTTAATGCTGCCATGTCATTCTGTGATAAAGTCAAATGCCTAAAAACCAAGAAAACCTTCATCATTTTACTTCAGAGATTATTAAGTCAGGTTAAGGAGACATTCAGGACTGTGAGTGCTAGTTTATGCTCATCAGCATAAGGATATACAAGAAAAAATACAAGTAGTGGCATAAAACTAAATAAAAATAGTATCTTCTAATTCGACAGACCAAATTAAAACAAGAAAAAAAGAAAAAATAAAAGGAAATCCAAATCAATGCAACTGAATGTATTCACTGTTTTAGCCTCAATCTTTTGTTTTGTCAACAATGACAAAATATTTATCTTAAAATGGTTAACAGCTTAATGGACCCAGGTACAAGCTCATTTATGTTGTTAAAAGATTAAATCAATTAAAAAAAAAAACAACAAACATCTATCTCCATTTTGAACTAACTTATATTAAAATTTGCTTTTATGTTTTCAGAAGCTCTTGCCTTTCTGAGCGAGATTGTTCAACTAGAAGAGCAATCAGGGCAATCATCTTTTCAAGTGCAGCAGGCCTGTATTTTTCTTCTGCTAAAGAAAGTATATCTTCCTCTTCCTCCTCTTCCTCCCCTTCTTCCTCAGAAAGTACTTCAACCTGTGGCTGAAGGAAAATAAAAAGATAAACTGTGTGGACATTTGTTGCTTTAATTTCAAATACCCTGTGCATGTGCTTGCATATATTGTCATCTCTTTCATTCAAAACACCTTAATACATAGTGTGATTCAAATCAGGTAAATATCTATTTGCTTGATTCTCATGTTGAAACATTCATTTTGCACAAGCTGAATTGTATTTACAAACACAAAAGCTGGTTTGAAGTCACTACAGATATAGCTGTCTACATAAGAAAAAAGAAACAAGTTTAAACACTTAATTTGTGCAAAAGCAACATGCAATCAGTTGTTAACAGCATGACGAGGGCAACTTTAATTGCTTCTAATTTATATTTTTGTACTAAACAGAGAGCTGTAGTTTATAGAATAGTCGATTCAGCATCTTTATATACAATGTTCAACTGAACATTGAGAAAACTTATGATTAAAGCAATTTTAACAGCTGAAAGATGGTTCATGAGACATAGCATCAATGATCTCATATATAAGATAAGAAAGATGAGTTCTCATTAAAAAAGATACTCAAACTTACATTTTCAGGTCCTTTAGTTCCCATGTAGAAATGGACCATTGTTGATATGGCTTGCAGTGAGAGCAAGAACTGGCTCTGAAATATGTACATATTGAATTACTTGAAAATACAGACATGTAGGTTTTACAAATTGCATATGTATATCTAAGGCTATACTCACTTCCTCTTCTCCCATTTTGGCAAATTCATAAAGAAAGGCAAAGTATTCTGTGAGATGTTTACTGTGAGGCTTAACACCATGCTCCATAATTGACAAGAGAGTCTTCACAAAACGTGTTACACAAGAGCGACTGCCGATATCTTCCACGGGACCATCCATGTCATCCGAACTGAAAATGTAATCAGATTTAGACATGTCACACAATTCATAGAGTATAAAATTATCTGAACTTGACCCTTTTTTGTTTTCCAGAAAAGCTTTGGTTTCCACTCTTCCCTACTATAATATTCAGATCTCTGACACTTTCTCTTATGCCAAATATAGCCTAGATGTAGAATTCTGTCTTCCAGAGAAAACTGAATTCTGTATTTTAATATGAAAACTGCATTTTCATGTCCTGAATTTTGTTATGGCAGTATAGCTCCATTTTTGCTCCAGAAAAAGGTATATGGATCACAAGCTTAACCCAAGACATCGAATTAAAAACACTCTCTTCTTCCCATTATGTATCAAAAGAACAAATATTTTAAAAGTGACAGTTTTCTTGGTAATTAGCAGAACAAAATAGAATCCAGTAGTTTTTTGCTGTTGTTGTTGTTTTTGTCTAATTTGTGATGAAAACTGTGATTTAGTTATATGACACAGGACTGGACTCTAACCTCCACCCTTTTGTACTGGTTTACAAATTTTAACTGCCAGCTATGTGCCTCTGGATCCAATGTACAATCAGATTCTCATGTGTAAGTAGAGGAGCTTACACTTGCAGCTTTTCAGTGATACTGAAAGGAAAACCAGGCAGAAAATCTAGTCTAAGGGAACAAACACTTCAAACATTGTACCTACAGGCACTGGCTTCTATGACAATAGTATTTTAAATGAATCAGAGCGTTTTGGGTAGAATAATAAAGAATAATTAAAACAGCACAATTTTAAGCTTACAAGGCCATTTTGAGTAATTCATTAAACAAAAGTGGCTGCTGTAATTCATGTAATATATGTAAGTTTTCAGGTGTTATTATTTTACCAGTCTTCCATTCCTGGCTGGAGATAAAGATGTGCATGCACTGGCCTCAGTCTCTGTATCACATGAATACACAAGCGCTGGAACATCTGCAAATGATAAGTAAATGAGCTCCATGTGTTCATTCTTTTGCATACATGCCAATACAGATATTTGCAGCAAAGAATCTTCTGTCTCCTAATACTACTTCCAGCTCTACATTATTCAAAGTTAAAGCTGAGATTAAGACACCCACATTCCATTTATTAGTGTGCTCACACCACATATTTCAACAGAATGGTCAAACCTGGTTTTTATGAACAGATTTTATGGATAAACCCTAAAAACAAGTTTTAATATTGGTGTGCACTGTATTCTACAGAAACATGACTTAGGACCACTGCTCGTTTTTTCTTCTATCTCTATTTTCAGGAATGTTTAGATATTTCTGGCAAACTTTTTATTTTGCCTCTGGCTATCAAGAGATTTTTTGCAAAAATTTTAAGCAAGTTCCTTCAGGCCATTCTTTAATTAATTTAAATTAAATTAAATTAAATTTAGAAAAATGCATTAATGGTTAGAGCTTTGCCTAAGATCTTGCATAGTTTTCCCACAAAATATGCTCCTTTACTGATGCGTTGCATACAGAAACAATGTATGGCTCTATATGGAAAAAATACCTTCATGCTTTAAGAAGCTAAACCAGTTGGAGGGTTCAAGTGAGGTAAAGTAATTCAACAGTTTTTAATTGAACAACTTGCAAAGCAAATATACACATAGGTTAAATTATTAATAGTATTTGTATCCAGGAATATTCAAATGCTACTAACATAGGTGTTTTTGTTTTGTTTCCAATTTTAAACATTTCCAGAAAAGGGTATTAACGAAAACTTTGTGGCATAATGTCAAAAAACTATACCTACACACAAAGACAAAGGCAGAAGAGAAGTTTAGAACTGAAGCTTACAGTTAGGAGCACTCAAAATACATAATTAACTACTACTTATTTTCTGAAGGCATATCTTTAAACATGGTTGAACCAGTTAGTAAAGAAAAGCATTTTTAATGTAGAATGTTCGAATTTGTAGAGATTATGTGGGAGTTGTATAAGCTTTAAATAGTATCTATGTATCTACTGTGTCATTTTGTGATCCTACCTGTACAACTAAGGCACTGTGTTAAAATAGATTTTGTATCAAACAATGTCAAGTATATTCTCTAAACCCTAAGCAAAAATGTAAAAGAATAGGACAATTAAAGGCATCAATGTAACCTTTCAGAATCACTGCATGTGTCATAATATTGGTCCTTTTCTGTTCATTGGTCAAGCAGTCACTTGATTTATACAGGAACATCTTTTCTTACCTGTCTCACAATCTGATTGGGACACTTTATTAGAATCTGCATTGGCCACCAATCATCATCAGCCATACGATCCAAAAACCACTGCAGAAGATACATACTTTGTTAGTTTTGTTCCAAACTTGTTCTAGTCCAATCTTCTTTTTGCATGATACTAAAGTCTGAAGAGAAATTGATGTTACTATTATTAAGGAATAAGGAAGTATTAATCCAAGGGAAATATAAATATCTTCCGTGCATGAGAAGAAAGGAATAAGGATCAACAGCAATAAACATTAATATAAATTTATTTCCAGTATCTTCTTATCCCTGTGTTCTGCAGGCCATTATTCAATTATCTGGAAGGAAACATTTATCCTGAAAAGTGATATTAACAGAGTAACAAATGATGCTTACAATGAAGCATCAGCTGAAGAATCTGGCAGAGCAGGGACAGGTTTAAACAAGAATGTAGTTCCTGAATTAGATCCCTTTTGCATTTGAAAATGTGGAGCCTTACTAAAAAAGCCTTACTAGCTCCAGTGGCAGAAAATGTGTAAGAACAACAGAGAATGATTCATTCATAATTAGACCCTGTAAATTATATTCCGATTCCCGGAATTTTATTTTATTCACAAGAAAATAAGTTTAAAATAAAGAATCCAAGTTGCTTTTAATTTTAACTGAACTTGAGTATTATTTACTATAGGAAATACCTTCACTCATTTTAAACATCTTAAGACTACATCATACCAAAGAAACTGTATTGCCCGATCCCCATCTGTCATGTAATGATTTAAAAACATAGAATCCATTTATAGAAGAGCAACAAATTTTATTCATTTGTACTGAGTAAAGTCTACTGCAGGATACAGTACGCAACTGGGATCCTTGTACATTCAAACTGTCATAGAAAGTCTAGCACAAACTTTTCTTCAGTATCCCGAAACTGTTTTTACCACCACCACCACAGTGAATTCTTTGTCTGTGGTTTCTCAGTTTTTCCCTTTTTACTTTTTCCCAGACTCCCTTCAGGCAGATTCCTGATTTTCTTAATATAAAAACATTCCTCCATGTTTTCCTCCTCCTTTTAGTAGTTTTCAGTTTTTCTACACATTAGGTTCAAGATTCTCAGCTTCACAAGCAAGGTGATGCATGAATCTGTTTCCAGCTATGTCTGACATTAGCTGCTTTTAACTACCTTTCTAGGCCTATTCATCATGCCACAGCCTTTTAGCACACTGTTCTTTCTTCCTTTGGATTCATCTGCAGTCCCTTCCATTCCAATCCTTAAACCTTAGTCAGTCTTTCCAATTCTCTGGTCCAATTTCATTCCAACACCTCTTTGTTACACAAATCAGTATGTAATAATTAATCAAATACAAAGGCTGTCAAGCCACAGAGTCTTTTTTTTTTTTTTTTCAGTGACCAAATGATTATGACCTGTGGTCTGACCATACGTTTCTGAAAATAAAAGTTAAGTAATTCCCCAGAATCTGCAGTATTCAGAAAGGATGAATTTCATCTCATAGAGCACAAATATGCCAAATACAGTAGTTCATAGTCCAAAATATTCCAGGGATACGAACCTCCAGGAAAGTTAAACAATATATAGAAAGTTGGTTTGTACTTTGCTGAGTTCCTAAGTCACTTACTTCACAAGCTGCCTGACTGTTATTAAACTGTTTTGTTAACAGTTCAATCCACTGAAGCATTGTAGGCTGTAAAAAGAAATACAGAAAAATACTATAACTTAAAATAATAATTTACAGCTTAATCTTTAAAAAAAAATCTATACGGTCAATTAGATTAAGCAAACAGCTACTTCAAACCACTACGTTTTATAAACTAAAAATGTGTTGCATCTACACAAAAATAACAGTACTTGTGTTGAAACTAATGCAAGTCACACATAATATTTAATTGCTATCCATCTAGTTCTGTTTGATTGTAACTGCATAGTCTTACTAATCCCAGGCACTTTAGAACTAGTAGTATTATCCTAGCTGAAACCAGGACAGCAACCACTGATGAGAAAGAAATAAAAACTGACTGAAAATACAGATAGATAGAATAAAACTTTGTTGTTGTTCACGCTAGTATTTGCAACTTAAAACTCAAGAGCACAACTGTTGCTCAGTGGTAAGCAATGACCTCTACATCAGACCTTAACAAGTACTTGCTAAAACCTGAATCACCCAACAACCTTCAAATGAAAAGAAAACAAGACATGTTGTTCCCAATGCTCTGCAAAGTTAGCTAAATCCTGATCTCCACATTTTTCCCATTGTGTGGTGTTTATTACGAGTGTGTTGAAGGACACTCTTCAAACGTCTTTGTATTGTCTACTGTACTCACTACATCTCAAAATCACACTTGTAAAATGAAAAGCTACAGACACTTTTCACTATATTCATGCAGCTACTTAATGAGAATTTACAAGTAAATAGAATACCTTTTCCTTTGAATGAATAAATGTCTCTAGCACAAAGGAAGTGCTTAACTGGGGGGGAAAAAAAAGCACGATTAATCACAGAATGCCTAAGTTAAAATGTAATTAAAATGTCCATTTAAAATAAGCAAAATACACTTTTGAAATATTTACCTTTGCTGTCATCAGGGAAACTGCTTTTGGATCTGGTAGTGTGCTTGGGATGCTACTACACAACTGCCACATAAACCTAGAGTCAGTAATTTTATTTGTTAATTAAAATAAATAATGAAAATCTGCAAGAAGAAAAGAAGCATTAATTTACATTTTCAAAGAAACTTACCCAAAATACGTATGTTCAAAAATGTTCTTGTCTTGAAGAAACTGCATATTATCATGCCATATCCACTGAAGAAAAAATGCTAACATCAGATACAAGAAAGCAGTTTATTTCACTACATAAGCATGATTTTAAGAATACTTAAACACTTGCTGTGGCTAAGAAACCAACATTTTTTGTATGAAAAATGATTTCTGGGAACATTTCCTCTATTTTAAAGGAGTAGCTCCAAGTTGTTTGGTTGATACTATAGCAGATGACAATTTTGCCTGCTGGATGACTGCTAAATGATGTTCAAAACCTTTCCCTCTTGCTGTGATCTCATGTTTGCAATTGTATTACATTTTCAGGCTGAAATTTTCAGAATTGGTCTAATTTCTTAAAAAAGAAATGCAGTTCAAGACAATACTTTGGTATCTACAATAGTATAAAAAAATAAAATCTCTTTAAGCATTAAGCATTTCATTAATTGAGATCAATTAGATGTTGCAGTAGCTTAGCTAGCTAGGTAAGTTTAACAGTTTAAATTTTGACCCAAAGCCTGATAAGATCTGTAAGCTCTTGCTAAATTCTTAGAGAGTAAAATTTCATTCTCCACCATTAACCAGAAGAGGATGTCACACTAGGTTCCCGTTCCCCTATAAAAATAGTTTTGAATTTTATATCTAATAAAATCTGTTACTATTTTCAGGACTGAAAGATAAAAAACACTATTTGATTTGTTGGCTAATCATGAAGGATATTTTAAAGTTAAGAACCAAACATGTGACAGATGATAAAGCAATACTTCTGGTTAGAGGGGGCCAGGAAACTGATTGGCCTTTCACATGATAAAAAGAGAAATATCACTTGTGAGTCACATATTGGGGATATGTTTAGCACAGTGAGATCTCTGCTCCTCTACGTTGTCTTTTCCAGCTCCTCAGACCATAAAAGGATAAATGGTATCTTTATATTAATAACCAGGTATCCTCAGTCAGAGTAGTGAACACTGGGAAGAAGAAGGGAGGGAGATATACATGTTGGTGGCTTTTTTTATTCTCCTGCCCCTTTTATTCACATCCAGGCTATTATCTCCATGACTATGTGGAGGAAGGGAACGTTTTTTGACTGATGCTTCCTTGTAATAAGCACAGTTTAACTATATTTCACAACCCACTAGGAGAAGTGCAAAGAAGCAGCTGAAGCTACTCTTAGTGTATACTATACTAACTTACATCCCTCCTGAAAGCACTAAGTTGCTGAGGAACTGAAGGATAAAAAGGATGGCAGTTAATGAGAACACTTTCTGTACCACTGCAACTATTAAGAAAATGTTGCTAAGTGCTCATAAAAATAAAAATAAATCATCTACCATTTTTTACAAATATGAAGCTACTTAGATATGTGAATTAAAAATCACGGAACAGAATGAGAAAGTGTCTGAAATTTATGTACTGCAGAAATCTTAAATTACTTTCTACCTACAACATTCTTCTAAATGAAAGGATTATCATCCTACTGATTCAAATTATACTTGTTTTCCTGTGTTTACCCAGATGCTTGATTTGTTTAGGATTTCCCACAGTATTTTAAGGTGTGTTAAAACAAATCAACTTGTACCTCCAGCAATTCTGATGAAACATCAAATTTGTAGTCTTTGCCATTTTCCTCCTCTGGTTCCATCCGTTTATAAAACAGCATGTAAGCACTGTGCGTCTTGAAGAAAAAAACATCTGTATAATTTTTGCTTTGAGAAAGATATTATCAAAGTAGAAATGTGATCATATAGCAAATGTTTAGAAGAGAAATACCTTTTCAAAGGAGAAGTCCATAAATTTATCAGTAACGGAATCATATGTTTTTGTCTGTCAAGAAGAAAGTAACAGCATTTAATTGTGACCTTTTTAAATGATTTTTTAAAAAATGATTTACTGACAGTTTGACGTAAATGTGCATGTGAACTATTTCAAGATAGTTGCAGAGAGGTTGCTGACAATTTCTTTCTTGTTCAAAGTAGTCTGTCTTTTTCTTCTTCTATGGTGACCTATTCTGATTTTTCAGAATTGCTATGGAATATTTTGACCTTCTCACGCAAGTTCCTGTCTCATCTATCTCACTGATACCTCTTCTTTTTTTTGGCACCTAGATGTATGTAATCTGTTTAACAAACCAAAGTATTTTTTTTTTATTTCAGCATTTTGCCTTTATACTTCATCATAGACTATAGACTTCACTAATTCATTTTGATTCATTAGTATGAATCAAATATGCTATGCTTCTGACACCTATCTTTCATAACCACATAGAAACATTTGGATTTATATGCACAAATTCAGTAATATGATAGTCAGTATGGAAGGAATTAGGACCCTTCTTTGTTGGCTCAACTTCTGTCCTACAGATAGCATAGAAAAACTAGACAGCTTGAATCACCAGCCTGCAAGCACTCTGCAAAGTCTTTCTTCCCCTAAGGAGGGGGGGGACTTTTTGAGCAGATCAGTAGTGGAAGAACAACTGATCTAAATAAGATAAAGTATCACTTGCACAACAAAGATCTCAAAAGTTTAATAAGAGTCATCTAAAACTTGTATATGTTTCTTATACATTCACAACAGATGGAAAACCAACAGTGAACACTTTGGAATTGTTCATGAAAGTCCTCAAAACAGGTATTCTAATGGTTGAACATGACAAAAACAAGAGTTGTAACTTACAGTCATTTCTCCACCAAAACATTCTGAAGCAAGCTGGGCAGAATCAAATGGTTTTACTTCAGCATCATTAAAAAGATACCTGTAAAAGAGTAAGCTTTTGAAAGAACTGCTGTTTGTCTCTCAGGGCAAATGTTTAACAAGCACTTAGAACTGTTCTTCAGATTAAGTATTTATCTTATATATCTATATGTCTAATTCCTACTATTTTGTTTGAATCACAGCAAACTCAAAAGTGATCCTAAAAGTCACTTTCTTTCAATAAAATCAGGAAGTCAGCATTTAAACGATGTATTACCTTTTTATTCAAGAAACACATTATTTTCCCCATTTTTCTAACATGAATCTGGTAGAGATAAAGTTCTAATGCAGACAAAAAGATTGGCCTCTTGCTTTTCAATCTGAGTGAAGTGGAAATCAAAATTAAAAAGGAGAGAACCATCCCACATATCACTAGAACTGAAACTGGAATGGTGCAAAGAAACACTGTACACTGTTACGGATTCCCTTCAGAGCAGTGATTAGCCTACTGGCTGAAAATGCTTCAATAGCATTTTCAAAAGCCAGCTATCACAGAGAACAAGAAGAGAAGAAATCTTATCTCCTCTGCTCTGTTTCGTCACCCGGGAAGATCATCTTCCTTCCCATGCCCGTGTCTCATCCCTCTGCTCAGGCTACTTCTCCCCATTTTTTCTCTCCCTCCTCACAACCACTGTATGTCCAATGTATGCAAAAGTTCCCAAATTAGAAGTGTGATGTTGTAGGTTAAAAAAAAAAAAAAGGTGGTGGTGGTGTAAGGGTGGCTTAGAAAGACAGATCACTAACTGGATAAAATTAAAATGAGAAAACAATTCACTGTATAAAAAGTACAGTAAGAACAGATTTTGATAACCTACGTATTGTAACAGCTTATCTGGCACACAGGATGCAGTGAGTTTAAAGGGAAGAATAATTCAAATTGTTGTTAGAAATAACTGAAAATGGAGAAAATTAGAAGGACCAAAATCCAGAATCATTAATGCTGCTGTATGCTTGTCAAAGGTAACCTGATTTTATGATGAAAGATGATCTATTTAATCTTACTGTTCATATATACTAAAATAGATATAATAGTCATTGATATTCATGCCAAGAATCAAGTATTTGCTGTACTGTAAGACAAGCCTGGTACTCTCCTGATGCCTGCGTCCAAGGCTCTCCACAACTATTACTGCTACAGCAGAAAAAACATATATGTAAATTGATTTATGCATATCTAGAAAATTCCAAAATCGTGCACTCTTGAGAAGAACCTACAGCACATAGCTTCTATGTTATTGACAAAGTAAACAGTTTTTAGTTACTTAAAGATATAAAATGATAATTTTGCTTTGTATAACTCACCATTTGTTGTTTTTGTAAGCATGGGGATTGACTATATCTCTGATAAAGCTGTAGTAATGTCCACCATCTGCAGTTCCTGTATGAACCGTTACGCCTATCAGATCATACTCGTAACTCTCAGTTTCTTTCAAATATTCACCGTCTTCCTTAAAACCTTAAGTAATTTAATACAGTATTTAATTATTTCATAAACACGTGAGCTTCAACATTAGTATGTCTTACACACACATTTCCTGAAGTTATGATTAAAACATTTTCTATTTTCTCTTTTCATTGGTGCACAATGAAAGCCAGAAAGTCCATACTGAGAACAAAGAGCACAGAAAAGTTTTTTCCAAAGCATCACTACTGAAGAGATCAGAACTAATAACTAAGTTAGCACATCTTACTTATGATGGCTGTCAGTCAGCCCTTTTCTGTTTCAAGTGTTACTCAGCAAAATCAAAATAGCCTAGTAACAAGCTGTATACAACTATTTGTTATCTGTCATATTTTTAAAATGAATTTAAGAATTATTCAAATTGAACTGCAAGGGAAAACAAAAATAATTGGCCAATTTTCTTGTATTAAAGAAAATACGTGACTTTGGAAATATAGGTCAATTAAAACTAATTTTATTTTCTTTTAAAAAATCACTACTTGTTTGCATACGTTACATATACAGAAAATGGTACAAACATGAAAGAGAAAACCCCTTTGCGATTCATTCTATGAGGCATACCTTCTTTTCTGTCATTTTTTCCCATGAGGAAATCTTCAGTGTAAGGTGTCATATCCAAACGCAGAGGGAATGAAAAATGAGTATTGACCTTCTCCTTCATCATGGTTACCATATTGAAAGTATATCTCATTGTGTTGAAGCTTAAGATACGAGGTAGTTTCTTAAAACATGCCCTGAAGGATTAAAAATAGTTATTATTTATAAAAAAGCTTAGTTGGTTGAATTGTGTTTCCACAACGATTTTCAACACATTTATTCAAATATAAAATTGGAAACCTGTTACAAAGTCACATAAAAATAAAATTCAGCAATCCAAATGTCTTAGAGTATGGTAGCATAACCAGCAGCAGAAAGGTCAGATTTAGCCTACTGAACAATTCCATTTAGCATATTACTATGCCTTGGAGGAGAGCAAATTTGCTTGTCATGAGTGACAGCTTTCTAAAATGATATAGTAATATGAGCCATGAAAGAATTTACCAATGCAAATCCCCTCATTAGATGGAGTTGCTATCCTGTAACTGACAAGTTTCAATGTAGAACATACCTTGTTTATCTCATAAACTTCACATTAATTATTTTAACAGGCTACTTTCACCCATGCTCTTTATAACAGCTATAAAAACAACTGTGAGGGTTTTTCATCTCTTAAGAATTAAATTATGTTAGATGCAATAAAGGGACAATGCAAAATTTTAATTCATCTTCATATTTATTAGTAGACTTTTTAAAATATGGAAAAAATTATAGAACTACCAATTTTAGACTATGAAATGTAGGGCTATGCATGAAACCTTAGCAATTATCCTGCATAATGAATAATACAAATTCTGAACAAACTCTGAAAGAATTTGATTTTTCAAAAACTGGAAAAGTAACAAATTTCCAAAGTTACTGATTTCTACATTTTTTTATTTACATAAAAAAGGTCTTGAACACCTTAACTGTCTAGGTGATCTTTTCCTAAGGTATCTTATATTCTTTGTTCTGAAAATTTGATTTCTTAGTTATATGATCATTTGTATAGGGATCACATCCTCACAGGCCTTCACATTAATGAACTGAATGAAACCATGGTCCTGTTTTATCTAAAGAATTACTCTAATTCAAATAGTAATTTTAATAATTTACAAAAATAAAACAAATAAAAAGAACCCCAAACCTTAGGAACGCTTAATTCTTCTTAATCATACCTTTTTTCAGCCCGCACTTTCTTCCCACAGTGCGAACATGTATACATGTTATCACCTTCCAAGGTATCTTTAATAGTTACTTCATCAAGAGATTCCTACATATCATAAACAGTAAAGAAGGAGCTTATGTTTATCTTAGATATTTAAATCTTGTGCTTACATAGCCTACTTTACAAGACCCTGTCTCTAAGTCTTACAGCACGTTTAATCAACATATCTATCTGTAAGCTATGAAACTAAGATGGTCAAAACTACCCAAAAGTTTGCAGAAAGAGCATGCAATTGAATGAAGAGTTTGAGATTGTTACAGAAAGACCAGAACCCAAACACAAATTTCAGGAACCAATTCAGAGAAATGGTACTCAATTTTCTGAGCTGTCCTAAAGAATTCAGGTGCTCTAAATCCCAATTCCAAGTGTGAGGATTAATATTTTTTTTTTTAAAAAAAGATAACCTAAAATCATTTAATGTAAGTTTTAAATTAAATTAGTAATACATGTATATATATATATAAATCTATTGACATTTACAAATCTCATATAAAACGTGACCATTTTTTAAACACAGAAGGGAGTAAGTAATGATTACTGTCTGTAACTTTCTAGTTAATTCCAAAAGTATAGCTGACAGCACGTTGCATAGAAAACACAGACCAGTTCAACCGAATTACCTATTAATATCATCACAGAAATACACCAAAACTAGAGTACAGATACAAAAAGCATCAGCATATAAAATAGTGTACAGTAAAGTTTCTTATAATTGACTGCATTCTTTTACAGTTGTGATTTGACCCACCCCAGTCTGGCAGTACTTACATAAATATTCTTCATATCTGCCACCTGGCACCTTACTGTATAGAACTCTTCAGCAGTCTGACTTACATGCTCACAGTCCTGAATCATAGCAATGAAAGAGAAAAGCAATTAAATAACTGTTTTGACAGGTTAAAAAATATCTTGACAGGTAAGGGTAAGGATAAGAAAAGAATACTTACCAAAGAAACAACATTGTTTGTAATAACACCGCCGAACAAACTTTTCACTGTATTTTTCTGTGAATGAATTAATAAATTCTGTCAAGGATATTTGAGCAAATCTGTAACTTTTCAAGCTCCCTTTTGCTCCCTCTCAGTAACTCACCAGTTCAGGAGACATTTCTTCTATTTTTGTTATCAGGTCAGTGAAGAATTCGGTCATATCTTTCTGCTCTCCAGTGTTCAGTGGCTGCTTATCCATGGTATAGGTTTTACAGAAAGGCCTTGGATTGTATGCCTTACATTCACTTTCCTTTAGGTAAAAATAAACAAAGAAATGAAAAGTAAGCAAAACGCATCATCCACAATTCCTCGTACTTTTAAGCTACACAGATACACAGAACATAGCTATATGTCTATTTAAAAATGGACATATTTTATATATAGTATCTCCACATGCCTTTTAGGCAACAAAGTTGTGTAAGTGCCTAAATGCCTCTGATGAAACGTGAAGCAATTTTTAACTATCATTATTACAGTACTCATTATAAAATATTATTAGCAAAAAAAATTTAAATAATTCTTAATGAAAGGAACCGTTATTAAAATAACTTGGCTGAAGATGCGACACATCCAGTTTTTGCCAGCTTTTGCATATATATTCAGATACAAAATATGGTATGACAAACATCAGTTTGTCCTTATGTATTTCTGAACAGTAATGACGTGGATCTTGACAAGTGCTTAATTCTCATTCAGACTTCTGTATTGTATAAAAGTACACTGTCTAGTCCTCCATTGCAGGTGTTCAGAGAAACAAACTTGCATTATACAACATTTCTTTAGAATACATCACCCATTCCAATGCTAACACTGGAAATGCAGAACTTATTTACAGCAAAGGGAACTTTGTCCTTGTAAACAACGATATACATACTATTTGCTTTTAACCATGTGTGCCAAGACACTGTTATTGTTACCTCGTTTGGAATTAAGTCATTCTTAAAGGTTTTAATAGTAATAGATCTTCATATGATTTTATATTTCTTTGCGTTTTCATATTTACATGAATACCTAGATTTATTTTTCCTATGATTCATGTCAGGCACTACATGCTTAAATTCCTTTTCTCTCTTTGTCTTCAAAGTAGTTATGATTTTCTTTGACTAAAGCCAGTGCCAAGAACAAAACACTCAGCTCTCCAAATTTTCTTTTTTCAAATTTTCTTTTTGATTTCCTATATCGTACTAAAAATCATACAATATCCTGAGTCAGAAGCAACCCAACAAGGATCATCACCTTTTCAGAAATGTTTGACATTTTTAACATCAGTGAACTGTCTTGAACAATGTCAAGAATTCACATACAGAAGGGTATATACATTTTTCTTGTATTTTGTTCACCCCCCCCATTTTAAGAAGAAAAATAGGGCATGTTATAAAACATCCTCTTTCACACCAACCAGCACCTACCATTAAGTATGTAAACATTTTCTGGAGTTCTAGTAGAGTGGTCTTGTGTTTCATATCTTCTGAATACTAAAAGAAATTCATTAAAAAAATATTAACCTTTAAACTTACAACTTTCCAAAAGCAGTGCTTCAGAAGATGAATTAATAATCTTTTTAAATAAAATAATATTTTTTAAAAGCCACCTTAATTATGGACAATTAAGAAAAATAATTGCATAGATGAATACACAGCATACTCACTATGTTACACATATACATAGCATTTCCTGCTCATTTTTTGGCATGACATTAAACCTGTGACAAAAAGTAACTCTACTTTCTAAAAATGTGCAGCAGCTAGGAACTTTGGGGAAGTATCAGAAAAGACTGTACTAATTTTGGAATACTTCTTTCCAATTCATAGGCATGGTGGGAGTTCTGATCAATTCTCTACAAAGTATATTCCACTTGTAGACCAGCATCTTCCTTTTTCACTTTATTTTTTATTTTTATTCATGATTTGCTAATTCTACTTGAAATTAAGTGACAATAAAAAACAGTGAGGTCACTGTCAGTCAGGGTGTTTCACAGGTTGTATGTACGCTACTGATATTAAGGACCAAAATAAAGCTTTCTCTGTTACAATAAATAGTTAGAATTAATAATATTAATATTTCTGAAAGTTACTCAATGGATAATTTACAAGACTTGCAATACTTCCAGAAGTATGCTCAAGCATCCTTCAAGAAGGATGGCATTTACTCTAACAAAATGGCAGATTAGGAAATAAGAAACAACAGACACGTCATATAAAAACAAACCTGAATACATCTATTTGACAGGAATAGAAATATGAGTTTGAGAACATGCTCTGTTATAATGCCACCTTAAGAACATACTGCATTACAAATATGCATTTTTAAAAATCTCTTCAGACATCAGCAGAAGAATTTAACCAAACACAGAGCAAACTGAAGTCCTGAAGAAATATTCTTTAGCAAGAAACAAGTCTTAAAAGTAAATCCATATTTTATCACCTTTTCCATTGGAAAAATAAAAATTTAAACTTTTTATTTTTAATTAAGCTTTTTTAAAACTTTTTTTTTAAAAACTAAATTTAAACTTTTACAAAATTCCAAATAAAGAATGTAAGATTGCAAACCATACCTTTGCAGTAAAGATTGCTTGTCTGGCCTCTGGTATCATATAGAGCTGCTGAATAGTGGATGCCAAGTAACAAGTTGCTCCAAGATTAGTCAGACCCACAAATCTACATTCAGCTCGAACATCGTCATGGGGCCAATAATCCCACTTGTAAGGTGCATGGGAAGCTGGAAGAAATACATATCACATATGCACAAAAAATTAATTCCCATAACAACTTCCGAAGACATAAATGAATTTCAAAGCTTTATGCTTACATTAATGAAATACATCTTGTTTCTGCATTCTGAGCCAGACTGTACCTGCTCTTTAAGAAAATGCATTATGGGTATATCAAGAAAGTATTTTTAGTATCTTGATACATGAGCCAGCCTTTCTAGATGCCTCTACAAAGGTGAGACAGACCCCTAGAAAGTGAGAGGTGGTACCCTGAAACACAGTTCCATGCATTTCATCTCTAATCTCTGCATAACAAAGTGTGGCAAAGTGTTTCTAAATAGAGGGTGTTATACATTTTTTATAAATAAGAAAGTTATTTTCATATTATTTTATCCTGAAATGCATTTTAAAAAAAATTACACTTGTTCTGTAGCAACTTCATGGCAACCCTGTTATCTATACTATCTGTCTATTCTGTCTTCTGACCAGTGACAGCTAACAGGTGATGTGAAAAGTGATGCACAGGCTTTAAAAAGGCAGGCTTTCTGCTGAGCTGAGCTTTCTTAAGTTAAGAGCTTAGCCCTGCTCATTCTATGGGGTTGGAATTAGATGACCTTTAAGGTCCCTTCCAACCCAAACCATTCTAAATCTGCAACGCTGTTCCCCCAGCCCTCTGTTTATTAGCTCTTTCTTCTTCTAGTCCGACTTCCTTCCCTCATCTTTCATTCAATTCTCTTTTTGTCCACCTTATTTTCCCATTAAATGCATTGCGTTATGGATATTAATAAGTGCTACTGTTACACAGTTGTGCAAAAGCTTTAATTAAAATGGACCAAAGCAGCTCTTTAGCCAACCATAGTGAACGTTCCTTCCCCCACAGCACTCGCACTGCCTAAACCAGTAGCAGCGACAACGTACTGGTAACTGGTAATGTGCAACACTTACAGACTCTCAAATGTACCCCAGTCATTCCCCCAGCACACAAAATTACTTGCCATTTCCCCTACCCATTCCCGTGCACTGCTGTGTTACACTGAAAGAAAGCAAAGCAGTCTCTGCACCCAGAGGTTTAAGTTAGGGAGCCTTCTTTTCACACAGCAAAACACACATTTGCTATCAGAGCTAACCCCACGTGAAGCAAGACTTGTATTTTTAGAAGCTGGTTTCAGAATGGTATCTGCTATAACGGCCGCCACGCTAGCAAAAGATCTTTTTGATCAATACCAAAGACAGATCAGAGATAAGAGTGCTTGGCCATACATAAGCTTGAATAAACTTGGGAACAGCTTTTACAGGAGGTAGAGGAATGTTTCTTATTGCACTTGAAAGCCAAAGAAATCTGTAATCTGTAAGAAAAATAGGGGAAGCAGGAAGTGAATTGCCTAAAGAATCAGATTGAAAAGACATTTTCTTTTCCTGTAAGTTTTCTATTCCCCTCTACTTTACACCAGACATAACAATCTATTTCATAAACAGCATGGCACTAGACAAGTTAAGCAAGTCTGACAGACTCTTCTCAGTAAGCCTTGCTCTGAAATGGCTGCCAAGAAATGGGAAGAATGGGAAAGTTCTCACCTGCCACTCAAGAAGATGGTATCCAGACTACACAAACCACTTTTAAGTGATTCGTACTGCTTCTAGACACTGACAGACTTTACCTTCCGTATCTCACACAGGAGATTAGAATCGGAAAATAATTATTTGAGCTGCAGAAACAACTAGATGACACAGCCACTAAATTAGAGAAGAGCTAATCTAGCGTACAACGATATTTACTGTAGCCTGTCTTCCTTGGTATTCAAGAGGTTTGACGCGAAAACTCACAATAACTTAAAAGATGTCATTCTCCAAAAATGTAGAATGACCTACAAGTAATTCAGCACCTCTGTTCAGATATACAGAAAAAAGGGGGGAAAAAAAGAGTAGTCTAGGTGTGATTTTTTTTTTTTTTTTACAATCCACGAAAGCTACATGTGCTCAAGATTCAAATTTTAAAGCCTTAATTACTTTGTCAAGGATTAAAGGTTTATTAAGTATTCATCTAAATTCATACTACCAGCTATAATTTCAAGGAACTATCTGGCATCCTCTAAACAGATCCTCAGATACCAGACTCACAGGATGTTCTGTTGCACAACAAATAATTATTGTAATCTTAGTTTTGGCATTGCCATCAAAACTACCATTAGCCCTGCAGCTTCAAGTAGGGAAGGAAAGAGTTTTCATTCTCATGTTTTAACAAATCTCAGTAGCATGACCTAACGTTACCTGGTTAAATTGGCCTGACCAGCCACTTGAAACAAAGCTTTCCTCAACGTTTAAACTCCCAGTGAAAGTCATTAGTGTGGTAGAAGAACATGAAATTCCTTCACCTAACTAAAATCCTTAAATTGCAGCATCCTCATTCACCCTTCCTGATGTAAGGACTCAACACCTATTGTTCTGTTTATGGCTCATCAAGTGTTAATCACAGTGAAATCAGATGACTTCTTTATACTTGATGAGAATAGCTGGAGTATCTTCCTCACACTTATATACGACAAAGGGCTTTCAAAAATTCTACAAGAAATTTCTCAGGAGGACCCTATTTTCTCTGTCCTGGGACTTCTAAGCAACTACCCTCATTGTGATAATAAATGCTTTCCTTTTTCCATATGGATCTTAACTAGGAAGGTGAATTTGGCCTCATTTATGTCTTATCTTCATTATTCGTCTCTGTCATTACAGAAAACTGCCTTTTCTCAGGAAGAAATGCAGAACTTGTAACCAAACTTGTAACAGTCACATTTTACTTTAAGTGAAATTAATTTATCTCCCCTCAATGACTGTGCATTTTTTTCTATTCCACCCTCTGATCATGCTTCTGCTCCAAACATAACATCAGATATTATCTTAAAGAATTTTCCAGATAGCAAGGCAGCTGGTCTTTTTTCCCCTCCCTTGAACTGAATGTTTTTATTATTTTTGGCCTTTAAAGAAAGCAAAACCCCAAAACCCCAACAAGAAATTTTATGAATAATAGAGGGTATCTAAATCCAGTCTCCAGGAAGATCAAAGTCTGCATTTAGTGTAAGCCCTCCCTGTTGAGAAAAGCAAGGACAAAAGTCAGCTGACATCAGCTTCTTAGCAGTTAATTTCCTGAAAATTGCTGCAAATCCACAAAGACACTGCATGTTTCCTTTAGGAGTGCTGGTTTAGGAGGGACATCATTTCATTGAATTACAGACTCTTTCCTTCCCATTTTATACAGTTAAGTTTCTTCCTCCACCTGCTTTGCATACCAGGTGGCAATGTAAGCCAGCACCTCATCTATTAAGGTATTTAAGCCACTAATGGTAGTGGCTAAGATGCTCTTCTTCACTCAAAGAACCAGACTGGCATACTAAAGCGAAGAGATCAAATCTTCAGAAAGAGAAGCCAAAAAGTTAAAGGAAAATGAATTTACAATTGTATGTTTTGGGAATGATGTACACAATGGTAAATCTCACCACCTGGTTCAACACAGCAAAATGCTATATGGCTGTAAATGCTGTCAAGTAGGAAAAAAGCACGCATATTAATCTTTTTGCATCTGTCAATAAAGAGAGCTACACTACCAGAAACTTACTACAAAATGCTGCTGAAGTTAAAACTTTACTACAACTACTTTACATTACTCATACTAGCTCAAGTCTGAAGAAAAGTACACCGTAGCACGTTTTTATATGGCTACCTGAATAGAGTCTTAACATCTCATTTTTACTTAGAACCCTAAAATCTTTTCTTTTGTCCCAATGAAAATAAACTAGATATCCTTTAAAATACGATTTCATTTTGAAAACTGTACCTTACATTGCTACACTAAATTAAAGCAATCTTTTAAGAGCATCCTGGCTTCAGTCGGTTAGGGGTGTGAGAAAAAAGGGTAGAGTAGAAAAGTCAACTGGTCAGACTAGATGATGACAACTCTACAAGTTGCAGGATCAAAAATTTCTCCAGTGAACCACAAAACCAAAATGTTAAAACCAAAGACAGAATGGAAATTACTAACATTTTCCTTAGTGCATCTCCTATGTAAAATGGCACAACAGGCCTAAGACTAAGATTTTAAAAGACTAGTTAGATTACAGAGATAAGCAATGAGGAAAAATCCAGTTTTAAGCGTCTTTGATTCACATCAGTGGAATAACAATACTTTTTAAAAAGTGGGGTATCAGAAGTCCTGTGCTCAGTAGCACATAAAGAGACAACAGCACTCTGAATACACTGAATATGTAAAAGGAAGATGGACCATATAAATCTGGAGAACTCAGAAAGGAACAAACAAACTAGAGAAGAATATTTGGAAGAATGTACTAACTGTTAAATGTTACAGAAAATTTCAGTAGCTTGAATTACTGGGATTTTGAGTTAAAAAATACTGACTGTAAAAAAATAGATGATTGCACCTGGAGAGATACCAACAGTAGCAGGTGCACTCATAGCACACACAAGTATCAGGTATTCTCATACACCATATTCTTCACAATATTTTCCCTAAGCATATGAGATTTTAGAGGCTTTTTAGAAGGCTTCAGGCATACAACTACAGAACTCAAAACATTAAGATCAGATTCCTCTTTTGCTTCCTGAATGCACTACATCAATTCCATTGATTAAAATAAATTACAAATCCTCAGGTTACCAGAATGTAAGCTGGACAAGTAAAAGGAAATCTATCAAGCTAAAAATGCATAATAAGAATTTGCAAATCAAAGATAAAATATTAACTGGCTTCAGATTTTGGTAATTTACATATTTTACATAGGAACTGAGTTTCCAAAAACCAGGAAGCATGAAAGCCAAGAGGCATAACAAAATTATATTAGTGCTATATGCAGACATCTGGGTACAGACTGAAAGTCAACTACAAAGATATTAGAGACTCGTAAAATATGACAGAGCTGTTAGGAGCCAATACTTTAGTCAGTGTGGTTTATGGACCTTGGTTTAGGTATAAACAGTTCATATTTCTTCATGTTAAAAAAGGCAAAGCAGCACAAGCTAATGAAGCATGTAAAATCCACTCTAACAATGCTATCTATGTATTGGTGTCATCTGTGAGGGCCGCATCCTTTAAGTGGGCAGCATTTAAGAATAGATGATCTGAAAATTATACATGTGATTAATATCTCTCTTTTGCTAGGTGAGCAACAGACGCGTACATCTGCTCTGTGACACTTCTTTAAGTGATGCTGGATAACTAGCAGAACTACAAAGGGAATTTTAAAAGTACTGTTAGTGCAACCAGTATCTTACTTTATCACTACTTTTGGAAAGCGTGGCTAACCAGATTAAGTCAAAAATGCAATGTCCTTTTTGATTTTCATTGTTTCTACCTGTGCATTCTTAACATCCATGCTTAATTATTTTTAGCCAGTTATTAAATGAAGACACTTATGGTGTACTTCAGGCAGAAAAGAAAACTCCACGATTGCAGTACTGCTCACAACAGTGGATAGTAATCCTGTCGCAAACATGCAGTCTTCAGAAGAGGAGTCTATATAATGGCTACCCTCCCATTTACTTTACTGAACTTGATAAATCCAAAAATTCCAAACAACCAAAATGAACAGAAGATACAAAAGGACTAATTTTCCACAAAATACTCAAAAGCTACATATGAACAAAGGTTCTTACACTGCATATGTTGTGCCATAACCCAGTTGTGGAGCAGCCTGTAGTTTTCCACGGACCCCTTCACCATTTCTACCAACAAGTCATATGCTGCAGCCCTTGAAGAATGTGACTTGCATTTTGGCTGCTGTCTATCTTTTAAACTTGGCAGCAAGAACAGAAGATTGAAGATGTCTCTCAGAAACTCCTGTAAAACAATTCCGTCAGCAGGTTTAGCAGTTTGAACACATTCTTAAAGGACAGTCATGTTTTTCCAATCTTCTAGAAATTTCTGTATACTTTCTGGACCTCTATCATGTATAGAACTTTCTGAATCATATACAATCTTAAATTGCAAATTTCAACAATTTCATTTATATTACAGCCTACAGAGAATCATGTCCGGTGAAAAAGAATGGCAAATTATGCTTGATTCACGACTGATAATTCAATTTGACAAACCATACACATGTATTTTTAATAAATTTAAGACTGGTTTCTCATAGCACGTAATCACTCTACTAGTCTGAGTTTTATGAATCACTAACCATAAAACATGCACTGTAGGTATCATATGTACTGCAAGTATATTTTGGTATTGTTACTCTGTTGGAATATTAACTGAACTATAAAAGGCATAAAGCACAGCTGTACCAAGTCATGTTGCCTTTGGATGACAGACCCTTAACACATTGTTATTTATATTCATCTTTCCAGATTAATACACTAAAAAGCGGAGTTGTGTACGTCTAAAGTTCAGTACCTTTGTTCTGTTTACTCAGCTTAATTTAATAAAATTATAACAAATGTAAAGTATTAAGACAACAAGAAATCAAAATCTGTTCAGGTCTGTAGGAAAAAGTAGTCATACTCTTCCAGAAGCTATAGCATGTTCAAAGAAGTACAGGATGGTGAAAGGCTTTCCTCAGCCTTTCAGCTACTAAGTGAACATTAGTCATCCAAGTGATATAATGAGAGAACATGAAAGAAGAAATTTAACTGATTTAGAAAATGGTATTTCAGCAAAATGCCTTAGATAATCAGCAATTCATTCAAAACCTTTATGCCCAGGGCCGATGACATGATCTACTTCCTACACTTCACTGCAACAAAATGGCTGCAATCTTAACAAATTGTAATTAAATCATAGTAGTAGTGTATCATTGCAGTAGTCTACATGAACAGACAATAAACCCTCTATCCTTTACCTCTGCAGAACCTTCATTTTGTATTTTCCCTACATGGTATCTTCTTCAATTTTTTTTAGGGATAGAATTCTCTCCCTTTTGTAAAGTACAGCTACCAGTACAACTATTATATTTTGTTCTGCAATTTCTAGACTGTAAAGAAATGTTCTTCTTAGATTTCCCTATGTTAAAAGGTCAGGCTGCAGTAAAATCTAAATAAAATCTAAATATTTCCAAAGATAGCCTCCTACAGAGCAAACAAGAAAAAATCACCATTAAAAAGTCTTTTTCCAATGTATAGAGAAATTCCTATAGCACTAATATGAAATATTATAAATACAGTCACATGTCTATGCCTGAATAATATTGAGGCGTCTTCTCCTGGCCAAAATAGTTATCAAAAGCTCTTCCAGATTTCTCTGCGCTTCAGAGTTACATTTTAATCCCACTATGCATGAAATTAAAAATAGATGGATACCTGCTTTCTTGGTAGTAACTCTGCACCACAAGTGCTCATGGGGCAGCAATCTGACTGGTTTCCATTCCTAACCATATTTGCCAGGTGGTGGTTACAGCTCATCAGCAGACCAGCTGTACCTAATATGTGGAGTTTTGGACTGTGCTATGGGCTACAGCTTAGTGCTGTGGTGCAGCCTTTTTCAAACAGGTGTCCTAGCACACCAGCCACCCTAAAATGCAGTCTCATAGACTAGAAAATAAGTAATGTCAGAGATCTGGATCTATCATTTTCCGATTAATACTCTTAATCTTGTATTTGCACTATCTGATTGAAGCAGGGAAGAAAAAGATCATGTGGATCTTTTTGTGGACAGGTGAACTGCAGTATTTTTTTACACGTGTCTGCCACTGAGTAGGTGTAAAGCTTAAAAGCTGCTTTTAAATCACAGCTGTCCCAGGATACAGTCAAAAAGCAGCTGTTGTTAAATTTTTGAAGTAGTTAATACTGATCCATTTTGAAAAAAAAATCAGACATAAGAAATGAAAATAAATAAAATCTCTAGGATGTAAGAACTTTATCCTGAAGTTAAATATAGTTAGAAATGAAAGGGACTGTAGATATTATTAATTAAGGAATGAGACATGTTTTCATCAATCACCCAGGGCTAGAAATATGACATACTCTCATGTATTGAGCCCTGCAATCAAAATATTAGATAAAAAGGTGTAATGAATAAAGTACAGTAAAAAGACCTTGTCTTGATCTCTGTCAGGGTCTTTTTCTTACCTGCCCTTCACGAGAAAATTTAAAAGGTGGTTTGTGCTTAATAACACTTGTTGCAAGGCGAAGCAGTCCTGTAAGTCCATCATCTTCTATATTGCCATCTTGATGGTCAAGGATTTCTCTGCTATATATACATACATATAAAAGAAATGTTAAAAACTCTTTCTGTCCCACTAACAATAAATTTAATGCAACTTACAAATGGAATTATTTTACTACACCTTACCTCCGAATGCAGTCAGCAAGATGTCTTGCTAGTGCATCTAAATCAAGGAGTGTGGTCTGATTAAAAAGAAAGAAAGTGGTATATAAGTGGAAAAAAAAATATGTACGTCATGAATTAAAGTCCAGCCTGAAACTATGGTTATTCCTTTGGATGGAAATTTGCTATTATACACAAAAAAACAGGAACAATTAAAACTCTTTCAAATGTTCTTGCAAAAGTATCTTAACACATTTTTATAAATGTGATAAAACTGTTTTTTAAAATCAATGATGTACCGTTCAAATAAAGTAACACTCTTCCAATTCCAGATCCCCAAAATATTATCTCTATCATGTTGAAAAACTGAATACTACTATTTTAAATATTTAACTATTATTTCTCACAGGAAGACACAGAAGCTTGTTATTAGAAGCTTGAAAGCAACATGCAGAAGAACTATGCAGAACTGTAGCCTAGCTAAGAGACTCAATTAATAAAATGGAATGGTAGGAAACTGAGTGGAAGAAAGATGGAGGGGCCAAAATTTTTGCCTCTACTGGGACCATCAGGTGTTAGGAGGTAAGATTTTTTTTCAGCACTACAGAAAGAAGGTTTACAGCTTTATCTTCCTTCCCTTCCCACACTCCTGCCAGAGCACTGAGAATAAATCAGAGATACTTATGTAGCATGTCCAGCCAGCATACATTGTTGCAGAAGGTGCCTAAAAAGTTAATTTTAACCCTTTGGGGATGTTTCAAAAGGGTGAATATTTTTTCTGACCTGTGCTAATTGGCTGCTAACTGATTTTTTTTCTTGTCTCTCAGTTTATGTCAGGTATTTGCTCACCTCCTCATTCACTGAAATTACCAAGAGCCAATCTTTCCTAAATGATTCCAATACTCACATCTCTTAACTTCACATAGCCCACTCTATTTGTGCATTATACGCACCCTCCCTTCTTGACTCTACGGGGTGTGTGTCTGAAGCTTCCTTTGACCAGGAGCTACTAAAAACACCAAACAGCAGCAAAAGTCAAGAGAAGGGAATGCTCTGAGAGCAGTTTGTAGCAGTTCACTATATATGAAGTAAAATTGTCTCACGCTCAATGAAAAAAAATCATATGAATAGAAATATTTTAAAATGCAAACATTTTTATGACTGCAAAGCAAAACATACCTGACTTGCATCTTTGACATGTATGTTATCAATCAGTTTGCACAGCAACCAAAAATATTCCTTACAACCTGGTCGTAGCACTGGTTCTTCTTCATAATCCTCCATCTGGGGAAAAAATGAAAAATAAATTGCTTTTGTTAACTGTATTAATAACTGTATTGAAGCAGTGCAATAAATGCAATGTTACAAGAATATTACTTTCTACATGCCCTTACTTAAGATAAGCTCCTTACAAGAACAATGAATTTTACAACGGTAACACTGTATGTTCTGTTTTTCTTCTGAAATACTTCCTCATTTTCTTGAAAGACTGTCAGGATGATCTGCCAGAACCTTACAAAATTTACAATAGTATTAAATCTGTACTCAGAACTGCAAATTGCAAAATTTTCAATATTAGACTTGGCAAAACAAAAGAAAATTTGCATGAATATCAGTTCAACATGTGTTAGTAAAAATCCCATTTTGAACTCTTCTGAAAACTAGTCAAATAATGCAAATCTTCGGTAGATTGTTTTCATGCAATCTTTTTTTTTTCTCAGAATCTCCCCCGAAGCAAGGTTCACACTTAACAGTCATACAAGTGGTCTTCTTCAGATCTACATTAGCTGAAGTGAGCATAGCCTTCTCTGATATGCATTGGTATGTCTACAATTCCTAACTGACTTTAGGCAACATCAGCCAGGTTAGTTCAAACCATCTCTATTAATCTCCATACATTAACAGCATGAAAGTATCTTTGGCACCATCCTTAGAATCTCTTCTGTTTAGCGAAACTGTGAGGACAATAATACCCCAAAAGAAAAACAGAAACAATTGACTGGGGAACAGTAAAACTTACCTGCAACAACAGAGGACACCTATACAAGTATAAAACTATTGATTTATTTATGGACTTGCCTAGGTTTAGAAGGGAAAATGGGGCATTTACTGAAAACACAACTGTTATTCCTTAACAGCATCTTCTGTGGATGCTAAAATTCCAGAACCACAACACTTTCAAAATGCCATTTTCTACTTTTCTCCAAGCACTAGCAAGGTATCAGTTATGTTAACATCACAGCTCTAACTTCTGTGAAGCTTCTCGAAGCATCTAAACCAAAGGTCTTAATATCTTAGCAGATCAGAAACAGTATGTCAGACATAATGATGGTATGTGCTACCATTTTTCTCCTTTTATATTAACGGAAGTAAGTTAAAATAGATCTTTAATAAAGTCTTGTAATTTCTTAAGTTCTTACCCGGATAGGTTTCAAAGCTTGAGCATCAGGAAGAAATTTTAATAATGTTGATGCAGCCAGCAGCAGAAAGGACCGATTAATTGAGTCTCCCCCATCGAGACCAGAGAGAGATAACTTGTATAAACCATTGCATGACTCATGGCGAACAGCAGTCTGTGTGAAAAATAAATAAATGAAATTATTGCACACATTATTTAGAAGTTATTTATTTTTTCTTTTTTGACTTTCCTTTCATATATACATAATTAAGTTCCTCTCATAACGTCTACCAGGTTATCAAGGCAGAATATGTCTAAAAACTCCTATGCTGAAGATAACCAAAAAGCCTTGCCTCCCAAGTTACGTATTTTCTATAGTAAAGACTACAGACACTTATCCCGAAATATCAAAACTGGGTGAAGTAGGAACATATATGTGATGCTGGAACCTATACTTACACGTATGAAACTATATGGGTAATTTAATTTCACTAGAAAAAATATCTTCTTTTATTCCTAAGCAAAAAAAAATCTAGACTATCTCTAATTTAGCTTCATAAGTTTGCGCTCATTTAGTTCCAGTGTTTTTAAATGGAGACAGTACCTATGTTTTTTCTGTGGTTGAGTAATAATTAACCAATAATAACAATCACCTCATCATGTCCATATTGCACCTTTAAGCAATAGATAGTAAATAAATAAATAAATCATCTATTGTGCATATTATGCAATATCCAGGTTTGTCTTACATTAGAAAAAAACATTTACTTAAAGCTAGACAAAGATTCATTGATGACAACCGTTTATTTCAACTCTTATTCACCCCATTTTGTGATAAAAAGTACAGCTGAAAAAATAACACAATGGCAGAAGTATATTTAGATTAATCCATGTTAGAGGGCATCATCCAGAAATTCCAGCAAATTACAACAAAAGAATTACGTTCAACCAAAATCTAAGAGCAACGATGGGAGTTTATAAACTGGTTTGCTATCAACCACGAATGTGCCATCTTACACAGTATTTTTACTACAAATGATTACTTCTTAAACAGGACTGCAAGTAACTGAGTCAGAACCTGCTTACTTTTAGCAGGAAACAACATGATTTGAAATTAATGGAAGCTTGAAACCAAAGTTAATCTTGCTCCATATTATGCACAAATTAGTAACAACCTCTCCTTTAACATACCTCTGGAATAAGAAGGGTAAGCTTCTTTAGCCAGTCTTGCAAATGATCACTGTCTGCCAGGCTGGATTTCACCGAGGAACAGCAGTGAGCCCAACTCACCAAGAGCCACATTGAATAATGAGTAACTAATAGGAAATGAGATGAGAGTAAATCCTACCGTAATTCTAACAGAATAAGCTTTCTAGGTTGAAAGGTTGCATAGCTCTAGTTTAAATGAAATTTACTTTAATTATCTTAATGTACAAGACTAAGTCCATATGGGCACATAAGCCACTACCTCAGAATTTCACCAATATGCTTCCTAAATAATGATCATTGTACTGCTGATCACAGTTTAATTTGACTAAATATTCAAAATCTGGAGCACAACCCCTTCCTGCATCTCTCCTTCTTAAGTAGTGAGCTGCTACTTTGGAGATGGGTTGCATCAGTTCTTAACATGAACGTTTCCCCAGACTAGCACACCAGTTCTTTTCTTCTTAACAGACTTTAGTATGTGACGCATAGCATACTGAGAATTCAGGTTCATAGCCATGAACATCTGTAGGCCACAACAAAGTGAAAAAAAAAAAACAAAGGCAATGTACAAGCTTAGGAGACTTACCTATATTTATGCACACCTATGCTGTACTTTTGGCAATTACTCGCATACAAACCTAACCTGACACAGGTCATTTAGACCTTTTGTAGGAATCCTCCCCAGGAAGGCTGAACTGGGGATCTCTGAGGAATTCTGGGCCCAGAATTATTTTTGTAAACCCGAATAAAGGTGACTGTTGGTGACTATATGATGGTGCTACATATATCTTCTGCTCTTCAGAAAAGAATACTGCTGGTTTTCCTATCAAGAACAGCTATTCTGGAGATGAAGGTGTAACTACCGTACAATACTTCAATAATTACCAGAGAAGTAAAGCCATGCAAGTCTTTTAGGACCTCTCTGTGTTTTAGCAATCAGATTGTAACAGCTCTAAAGCTATCAAGGTACACAATTTTATAGCACACTAACGGTGGAATAAATCAAACACGTAACCTGTTATCTTCAATATATTTCCAATAATATTAGTTCATAGCATACAAATAATTCGCAGCACTGACCTTCGTGTCTTGATCTGTGATCAGACTGAGCTTTCAACACCCTGAACAGGAAGAAGATAAAGCCATTTGAACTTTATCACAGATCAGAACAGATTACCACTTAGAAATGTAAGCACATGCCAGTAAGAACAAAGTTATTCTTAAGTACCCATGAAGAAAACTAATACTGTAATCCTATAAAGATTCATTTCTTGCAGTACTCAAAATAAGCAGTATTTATAAAGCTAGTAGGATCTTCAAACCACCCCCCTAAAGCTTTACTGACTACATGATAAAAAGTAAAGAGAAAATATCCGCAACCCCTTTATATTGTCCAAGAAAGAAATGATATAAAATGGAACCAAGAACAGACCCATACAGAAGAAAGCTAGCATTTGTTATGGGGAATCACACTTTAAACAAATATTTGCGAACTTTAGACATACTGCAAATGCTTGTATTTATTTACTTACATTTTTGAAAATGGCAGTAGAAGTTTATAAAATGGAAAACATATTGTATATAATTAAAATTATTCTTAAAATTACTCAGCTAGAGGTTACATTTAGGCACAGTTGTAGACCTGGCTGGAAATGCTCTAAATATCATTACCCATCTTTAAAAAATATGTTTAAAAATGTGTTTAAAAACACATTATACCTTATTTGGAATCAAGTAATTCTACAACACAGAATGTGTCAAAAAATTGACCTCGCCAGGATCACTCCAACTCTGTTGGACTTACACAGTCTAACAGAGTTGGACAGTCTTACACAGAATTGCTTTTCTCAGGAAAAAAGGCAAAAAGGACAAAAATCACTAATAACCATTTTCTGAAAGTAAAATTTTGCCTGCAGTACATGCACACTAACTATAAAAAGAAGGGGAATTTCAATAGAAATAAAGTAATGTCATTAGGATGGGGAAAACAAGTCAAAGACAGCAGATAAATAAGCAGCTTAAAAAAAAAGTTATTTCAAATTTTCCTTTATATTCCCTTGAAATTGACAATGCTAATTGTAACAAAGTGAACAAAGAAATAGTTTTGGTATGTGAATTTCTGACAGCATCCTGTACGTATCTTGTTGTTCCACGTCATATACCTTGGAGAACAACTGGTTATATAAGGGATTCTATGGTGATTAATGACTTTACATGTAAGTTCTGTTGTTGTTGTTTCTATTTCATTTATTTATTACTATTACTATTTCTGGCAATTTGTTTAGTTCAGTGATTGTTTTATGCTGATGACCACTGAGAGTTCTCTCCATGATTCATAAGTGTGGATTAACTACTAAAAGAGGTGACTAAGAAAAGCAAATCTAATGCTTATATCCTTAAATTTCTGATATGGATGTTAATGGGAACTACAACTGAAAGAGCTATTCATTTGTTTAAAACAGCCAAGGAAAATGTGCACACTTTATAACAAAAATAAAAAGATATTGTACCTAGGTGCCAAGTTGTCATATGTATAAGCAACTGACATAAGTCGCTGAATCAAACTGGTTCCCTGGACAAGTACAAGAAACACCTTTAAAAATTGAAGTCAAAAGAAAAAAAGACCAGTTAATATAACAACAAGCTTTTTGATTGTTTTTTAAATTATACACTGTGTGAATCTAAAAAAACCCACCTGTGTAGAGGAAGGAACAGCAAAAGAGAAATGATAACATCTCTGCAGCTGAAAGTTATATTCTGTTTTTTATTAAAGCAAATGTAAAATCCTGTGTTTCACTGAGTACACCTAGATGCTAAAATTTCATTCTATTCCTCTTAGGCAACATAATTGAATAGAAAAAACAATCATTTTCTCAATCCTTTCAGTAAAAAAAACAGTGTATTTCTTAAAACAACAAACATTAAATTTGTTTGTAAAATCACAGGTTTGAGGAGACAATGTTGTGGATGAAGTTGAACATGTAAATTTCACTTGTATCTTTGTGACCCACATGTTCGACTGACTACACATTCACTTAAATTATTAATCTTAAAAAGAGTCTTTGACAGGCTATACAAATTTTTCAAATCTGAGCAGTCCGAATAGAAAGTCTTTAAAGACTTTAGAAAGAAGACTTTTAAAGTATTTAGATAGCAAATCTACTGCAATCAAAAATATTAATTGATGAAAACTAAAAAAGCTAATACATTGAATAACTTTCCTGTATCTTATCAGCTTTGGCAATTTAGGAATCTGTTTTGACAAAAATACCTCGTCCCTACAGAACAGTTAGGGTCTTTTCTTGTGTAACAATGACAAATAGGAAGTTTGGCTCCAGCTCACAGTTCAAATCTGCCCTTTCCTGCAATCACAACTGGTCCTGTGCCCAAGAGCAATCAATTTACAGTGAATGTATCTCTAGCCATCTGATGACAAAATACTATTGATTAAATATCAGGCTTGGTCTGTATTTGGAAATTAGCAGGCAAGAATCTGGGAGGCATGTTCATGCATTTAGGTATGTTTATCATACACTTCCTCGTATATCCTTAGTATAGTAAGTTATTTCACGCTTAGTGTGCACTAAAGGACACAACAATGTATTTGCTGAGGATGACGACAGCAAGTATGAAAGGTTACCATAAAAACAGCATTAATAATTTGGGAAACAAAATGTAAGAAATAGGAATAAAGCACTGGAATTCTGAAATTCCCATTTCACATGCTCACCAATCATCAAAAAAACCTTTCAGTTCCAGCTTTTAAAATTGGCAGGTTTAAAGCAAATACAATTAAACTATATTTTAGATAACAGTATGTAGCATATAGATGAATAGTAACTTTGCCACTATATTATTTTATTACCAAAATAAAAGCTTCACACAACAAAGGAGTCATTTAAGTTCACAAAACAGACACACAGTTTATCTCGTACCTCTGTTAAACGAGGTATATGAAGGCCCTTCACATGGTCACTTGCAGTCTTCCTTGATTTGCCTGGCCACGTTCTTTTTCTGTGACTCTCTGCTACACCAGACCAGGCAAAGACATCATGGTAAGCTAAATCCAGATCTGAAGGATCAACTGCAAACTGGCATATCAGCTTCAGCAAGCAAGCAAGGCAGTCCAGCTGCCACTGTGAATAAGAAAGAAATGTTTTTTTGTGTGGTTTTTTTTTCAGTGATTTATTTTACAAATAATTATACATCTACTACAGAATTTGACAAGAAAAGCGTAAGTAAGCTACAAAGATTAAACAACTAGAACTCTAACTGGCAAAACCTCACAAGGATAGACACTAAAGAGGAAAGGTATTAAAAAAATTACCTCTTACAAGAAGGACATTTTTATTATCTAGTCTTATTAACAGGTGCATTTCAAGACATTCTGTTATTGTGTGCATGAAATACCACAGAGGAAATAGTATAGGAGGTTAAGCTCTACAGTTTATAGCTTTCCCTGCATTGCATTCAATTACAGCACAGTGTAGTAGGTATGGTATACAGAAGTGCTTTCAGGTTGAATACATTTAACCACAAGGAGACAGTAGATAGTACTTCAGAAATCGCATTTTGTATTGTAATATCACATGCAGAGGCAAAACCCACTGATTGATTTAGTAACTCTTGGGATCAGTTTACATGGCTCTCAGCTGTGCAGCTATGGCCAAACACAGCACATGGTCAGCTCCACCAGCAAAACTTGCAGTGTGAGAGTAAGATTAACAACAACAACAACAAGAGCACCATTTCACAGCAACACATGGAGAAGATAACTGTCTAGCACCTATATATGTAAATGATCTGCTTAAGTTCAGTGACCAGTACAATGCATTTAGTTGCAGAATTTGTAATTATTTGCATGGTGATGTCTAAGTTTTCTGGACAGAACAATGAAGTCATCATGCAATCTTTTGCTTATAAACACAGTAAGAAAGAATGACAATTTGTTACTATCACTGGATGTATTTTAGAACAAATACATAAAAATCTGTTTAAAACCTCTTAATAAAAGGTATGCCTGTTGTCAAAACATTTTAATAAAAGCTATGCCTGCTGTCTTTTTAGCATTTGAGAAACTGTTGCCAATTTTCTACAGATATATACATATGTCTCATAAAGGACAGCTATGTTATTCTGGAGTAAAAGGGTGAATAATCACCTACCACAGTCCATGATTCCTGTTCTTTAGGCTCTAAGATTCCAGAATTAAAAATTTCGAGTAACTGTTGGAGGCCTCCAGCAGCAACAAACTGTAAGTATATTATGGAACCAATGTGAGAAAAAGCAAATGCAGAAATATCACCAACTTCAGTTAGATCTACAGGCCTGATAACACAGAAAAACTTTAAAATATTCTATTTAAATTTGAGATCAGAAACCCTTAGATAATGTTTCAAATGGATTTTCATTTTACGTCTTTTTTTGAAAAACTACAATATGTATCACAAAATACTGTAGGAAAATCAGACCTTGCAGCTCCATGTGTTTTTACTATTTTCTATTTGATCTTCACTTGAATCATCTGAGTCTGGGTAAAGATCACTGTAACTTCCCTAAAGACAAACAAGTATAAGTCATAAAAACAAACAAAAAAACCCACAGTTTAAGATCAAAAATACTATAAAACAAGTTATCAATATATACTTTGATTCATAGAAACAAAACATATTTTGTGCAAGAAAGCCTATTACCGTAGATTCACGTCTTATTCTTCTGTTGGGCTTTCCCAGAGCTTCAATAATTTCCAGGGCATACAAAAGTTTATGGGCACTTTTTATTCGCAGAAGATCCTTCCAGCTAAAGCCATCATTACCCTTAGCAAATTAAGAAGACAGAAAACAATGTAATTTAATGCTGATCTTAAGAAAGGCAAAAAGAGGGCTTTTAAAGTAAGTGGACAAGTTCTTTATTTCTTAATTTCATCTATTATTTGAAATTAGACTATTTAAAACATTTTTCTATACATGAATAGCAATTTGAATAATGTGAATGCAGCAGTGAAATTTCAGTAGACTGCTGACATTATTAAAAGCTATGGCATACACAATTTTAAAGTACAGGAAGCCAAATGTTGTTTGGATGAATTATAATTTCCAGCAAAATTTCAGTGTGTCAATAAAGAAACATAATACCTAAGAACACTAATATGTTATTTCAAGAACTTTATAACAGGCACATTCCTTCTGTTGGGCAAGAAAACAAGTAGGTAACTGGCCACGTTTTGAGCTTGTAGAAAAGACCACACAAAAAGGACTGCTATCGTAACACCCATGATGTTAAAGTGAAACAGTACATTGGAAGTATTTTATACACACTAGGCAGCAGATGAAGAAAGTACTGTTCTGATTCAAACCAGAAGATTGTGAAAACTAGCATTCACTATTCATTTTTTAAGTTATTTTTTTAAGAAATCATAAAAACAAACTTTTTGAACTAAAATGACATCTGTTTAATTTAATTTTGAAAGAATCATTAAGTTTGCTTATTAGGTTTACTTGTGTCTAAATGTATTAACCTACTTTTTAACATTCTTCTTCTTTGGGGAAAATTCAACTAAAACACTAAATATTAAAATATCCATGTATAATAAAGATAAAAATATAAAACAATCTGTTGTACCTGCTCATCTGAAATATTTTGGAATGCCTGTAACATATTAGGGCACGTTGGTAGAAGCATTAACAGTTCCCAAACACGTCTGGATAAGTTTTCTGCATGGAGATGGAGTTCTTCACATCTTGCACTCTGACAAATCATAAAATAATAATTCTTACTGTGAATTTCTTAGTGAAAATAACCTAGCTAAGATTTAAAGTCCAAAAATGTATTTATTCTTAATTGAGAAGTTATCTAATGTAAATCCATCAACAGACCATGAAGTCTCACTTGAACCAGAAAGAAACTAAGTTGCATTATTTTTATGGCCTATAACATATTATGAAATATTTGAGTGTAAGTAAAACTTAAAAATAATCTATCAGTTAAAATATACTAATGGTTATTTAATTTCACACAAGCTAATGATGGCATATTAGAGATGGCGTATAACTTGAGTTCTTGCAATGAAACTTTTACTAACCTTTCTTTAAACCAATTTCCATTATTAATCACCGTAATTAAATACTCAATATTCTTTTGTGAAAATTATTTCTTTAGAGGTTCTACAATATTTAGGATACACTGAATGATATCATAACAACGTTATGAAAATCTGGAAGATCATAATAATGGCCATAACACATACGAAATGGAATACACATATGAATACAACAAATGTATCTGGCAACTGCATACAGAAGACAAGAAATAAGCTAGACAGGAAAAATAAATTAAGTAAGACTTAGAGTAATTATTCTAATAAAGTTACTCTAAATTACCTCACTGTCTTCCATAGCCACTTCTCCAGAAGGAGGTTTAAAAGAGGCAAGCATCTCTAACAAATCAAAAAGGGTGGTAAGATGAGGTTCTTGCAATAGTAAAAGCATTGGAATGTTGTCCTTTTGAGGAGGAGGTAGGCAAGATGCTGGAAGCTGAACGCCTTCACCTTTACGTTCTCTCCTTGGTGCTCCCAAGGATACAAACACCATCTAGAAACAGAGAGAAACGAGGAAGAGAGAGGCAGCTTTAAAAATGCATATGCCAAAGTCACAGAATGTTTTCAGCAGCATCTAAATTAAGACCTTAATGGTAATGATCAAGATAAATCAATACCTGTGTTGTCAATTTTTTACTGAGCATCATTTTGAACAACTGCCATAACTAAGGCTTGGTTTTGCTTTCACTTAAAACATTTATGATACAGTTGCATACGCTGCTTGCTTTAGCTATAGTAGAAACTGCTGTTTCCTTTTCCCCCATCCATCCCTTATTTTGCTAGTCAGGCTGGCAAGCCTCTAGTACCAGCCTGACTTCTCAGTAAACTAATAAAATAGCACAAAAGCTAATCCAGAAGAAAAATAAGATAAATTGTCTAAAAGGACCAGAATTATGCTAGTGAGGGTATAACAGCACAAATACCAGCATAGTTGGAAAAGCTGAGATTTGTTATGCTGGCATAACTACACAGTAAAAAGCAATTCTGAGATGAAATGTTTATGCTGACTAGTTACCACCTCCCTGCCCAGCCATTCAAATGGCATGTTACTGTTTCTTCAAGTTCTGCAAGGATAAGAATTCATCTGTCTGTGACATAGTTTGATTCTGTAAAGTGACCTATGTTAACACTAAAAAAGTATTTTAAAGTCTGTTTTCATTTTTGTATCAATCCGATTTATTTAGCAAAGTGAAAAAACAAAGATGTAGTCCAACATATCATCCAATTTGGAACATCAACAGTTAAAACACATTAACTGCTACAAGTGCTAACAGCCAACAGTGGCACACGTAAGTGTATTAGTCAGCAATAATTCTTCTGTGGCATAAGCTTTGTTTTCCTTCAGACAGAAAGAAGGTATGTGATGATCAGCTGGCATCTGTTACAGTCCCACCTCCTTAAAGCACTCTCTATGTCATTCATACATCAAACTAGGCTTGACAAATCAAACTAGGCTTTTCCAAACTGTAGTCTTCAGTAAACTTCAGTAAAAATAAAAAATTACAAATAAGCATTATAACCTGCTTCAGATTTAACCCATGGAAAAACAGAGCTTGTCACTGCTACTGTGGAATTAACTCATCTTCAAAGGTCAGACAATATGTGGATACTTAATGCTGTTTTCATTCTCCTTGATGAATGAAAAAAAAATGAAATTTTCCTTTTACTCCTTGAGTCTTCAGATCAGTTAGCATAACCAGAATCAGGCTTTTAAAATTATTAATCATTTTAAAGACTGACAACAGCAAAAAAGGACAGATAGTATTGCTTTGAGCTTACAGGAGACACATGTTGGATGGTAAACAACCAAATGCAGAAAACTGTAGGATGCTCCCAAAGAAAAATGTGCCCTCTACCATCACCACACACAGCAGCTGCATAAAAAAAGGCAGTATATCAAGCAACTTTTGTTGGTGACTATATGCTGGTAATACCTGCATATCCTTGAATCCCAATTCATGAAGGGTTTTTTCATCATAATCAGTTGTCAGTTCATGCCCAGATGAAATCATTCTCACAGGTCCCATGAGGCCACCTATGATTTAAAAAAAAATAAATTCTAGTTTCATTTTCTAATCAAAGTGTCGTTAAGATTCATTTTTAATAGTACATCCTTCAGCAGCAATTAAAACCAGACAAAAACTCAGTGCAATTTCCTTATGAAAACTGCTTATTACATTAAACTAAATTTCTTGCATGTATTTAAAAATAGCATTTTCAGTATGAGTTCACCCAATCTCGCAGAGAGAAGTGTCTACAATACAGATTAAAACATGACTTCCATGTTTTGTAGTAAGTTATACTATGGCACACAGAAGAATACATGAAAATGACTGTGACCATCAACAAAACTGCTTTGTATCACATACTTGTGATAAAAACAGCAAAAGCAAAGACAAAATAATTAATCTTGCCCAAATGTAAGTTGGAACTGAAGATACTGCATACTACAGAAAGGAGAAACTCAGAATACCCTCCACAGAATTCTCAGACTACTTGTATAGTTCTAACCACCAATGACAGTGCACAAAGATATTTGTTGTGGATTAAAATCTGCAGAACTTTTCCTGATGCTAGGCACTGATCCTGCACACCAGTGAAGAGCAGCCCTACTCTACCACTACACTTCAGCACTGGGTTTTCAAAGAGGGTCCTTGAGAAAAGCCTATTTGTTTGATCCTCCTTCAGAGATCCTAGGAAGTACTCAGAGTTGTGCTGCCTGAAAATGCTTCAAAACAGTATGTTATTTGCCTGTAGAAACACAGTATTAAAAGACATGGGTTAAAACCAAAAAAAAACAAACTTTATTCTCTCCCTGTCTCCAGAACAAGCACAGTGTAGCGCATACACAGTCAGCATTCTTCCTCTGGTAACTGCTGAAAGCGCATCACCTGCAATCTGCAGCCACAGTCACTGCTGCTGTGTGCACACAATAAATTCAGGTGATGCTTCCCAGAAACAGCAGATACGCACGCACGTGCTGACCTTTCCATACAACAGCACTGCAGTCAGATGTAAAAGCAGCAGCTTTGACTGCCAGACAAATGGAAATCTCAGACAAAAACACGATCCTCAAATCCTGCACCTCAAAAGATTTGTGAGATGTTTTGTGAAAACTGGTATTTGGTAGTCTTTCAAAGTCACGTCAGTGAACAATAAAACCATCAAGGTTTTATATGGAGTTGGGCATAAAATTTTATCTCTCACTGTTCTCATTGTCCCCAGCAGGCTGCTTTGAAAACTTATCAATGCAGTCAGGCAAAATAAGTTCAAACAGCTAAAGGCGAGCAAACACATCATCCATAAAAATAATACAGAGATCTACCATCTTCTGCACTTCAGCAAACCCGTAACAGATTTCAGAAGAAAGAATACAGGAAATAACCTGAGAGAGAAACAAAAGCAATCTCACATTTCTCACAGCACTGTAAATTTCAAATAAACAAGAGATGTTATAAGAGGTTTTGGGACCTCAAAAGAATTTTGTAGTAGATGCAAACACACCTGAGAAATCAAAAATTAATTAAGGACAGGAAGATTTAGCTCTGTGAGAAAAAAGTGGGAGAAAAATTTGTACTCCTGAGCAGAAAGATTGTAATTCTTACTGAAATTTGATAAACTCTGTTTTGATTTCCACCTCCGTTAATGGAGTGTCAGCCATGTCAAGTTCCTAACCAGGAACTGATTTTCTTTCTTTGCTTTTGTTACAGATTTACCACTACTAGTGTATGTAAATAGACACAGTTCAAGTCACTGAGACAGAAGAGTGCACCATATACCTTACAGAGGATGTCTCCTGTGATGCAGAATGACTGAGGTTTCTAAGTCTAACAGTCAATACACTGAACTGTAATTCACAGAGATCATGGTGACCATTTTTTTTTTTTTTAAATCAGCTATACAAAACAGTCTACAAAATAAAGCAGGGCTGAGTAAAACAACAAGTTTTATCTGAATGTCTCAGTTTCTGTCCTACCTTCTCAAAATTAGGAGTTGAAAAGTAGAAGTTATTCAAGTGCATTATTTCAAACTAATGGTGGAATGCAGAGAACAATGAAAAGATACTTCTTCAGGAGTTTCATTAATAAGAAATTTAGCCAATTCCAGGATTTTATGCATCTATCAGCCAACACAGCTATCAATTACAAGATGAAGTACTTAAGAGGCAGTAGTACAGATTTGAAACCTAGCAAAGAACACTGGGTTTATGAACCAAGAGATAAAACCTTTATGGTGCTCCAGCTTCCCATAGTTATGGTACATTAATTATTAGTGTAATGAACACGGACAAATTCAAACAACATCCATAAAATATTAGGTGTACAAAATTATGGTTATCGGCACAATCATTCTAGCATCGTTGTATGTGTATTTTGTGTGCATGTAACACGGCTGAATTGCAGCTCCTGTAGGGCTGCCATTCTGAATTTGCTGGATTTTGTGTTTCTACATTCCCAAGAAAAATAAAAAATAAAAAGAATCTGGTATCTGGCCATACGCAGTGGAAAACAAGACAAGTTTATTTACTAAAACAGCTTCTGAGAAGCAGCTAGAAAGCAGACTTCATCAAGAAGGTAATTAAGATGTCTAGTGTTCAAAGTCTGGTATACTGACACTGTGTCTCATTAAAACATTTTTTAAAGTTGTAAAGCTACAACAAGAAAGTCAGATTAACATTTACACATTTCCTAATGGTCAGTGTTGTTGGAAAGAGATGTGTTCACGGACACAATTTGTTCAGATAATATACCCAGCACACTAACTCTTGCTCATAATTGAGTCAGAAAGAAAACCAGAAAATATTGAGGGAAAAATAATTCAGAGAACAAGAACATTCCAAACAGCAATAGCCACTAAGAACGCTATAATATATAGCAACAATAAGATTCAGAGAATGTCCTTCTCCTAAAGGATAAAGAAAAAAAAACACTCAGAAACACATAAAGAAAGGGAACAACGACAGGAAGCTTATTCATCACGCTGTAAACAAGCAATGACTATCTCAGGAACAAGATGACTTTCAAAATTAAGAATATAAAAATAGGATGAATGATCAATTTAGCTACAGGATGATCCTAAATTAAAAAGTAGTTGCAGGAGTAAGGAAAATACAACACCTGACTGGAATACATATGTGCAGGGTATAAATTAGGACTTTAAATTACTAATTCAGATTATGAATCATTTGCATGGACAGAAAGGTGTATGTATAACAAAATATAGAATAATGTTCTATGAAAAAGGATCGCTAAGTTACAGAAAACTACATAATTAAAACAACAATGAAAAGAAAACCAATGCAGGAGAAGTCTATTAGCAGTTGGATCTTGGCCAGATCTAAGGACATTTGAAAGATCTACATTTTCTCTGCAATTTCAAATAAATGATAGCACTTAAGAAGAAATGCTATTAATTGAGGATGATGCTAACTGTAACTACAGGTAGAATAAAACATATAATAATTTTTGCTTACTGAGGATATCTGGGGAAGAAAAACCGATAATATTCTAAGCTGTAAATGCATGAACACTCATATGGGCAAAAAATACAGGCGTGAGTCCTATAGCTTACCAGGGAAATCCCCTTTGCGGCTGCTTTGGCCAAACTCCTGAAGCTGTGCTTGTTGATTTATCTGCTCCTTCTGCAAATTTTCGTACCAATGGGTGACTTCTGCTCGTAGATCTGCCACCTGATCACTGGGATACATTTCTATAGTCATCTGAAATTAAATACATATTTTGTTTTTTGAAGCACCCAATGAACTTACTAGAATTTAAGAGCATAGGATGTAGTTGTAAAAGGGCTTTTTAACTACCTTGTCAGGAAGTCCTGCTGGCTGACATACAATTCTTAATGGTAGTGACTGTTTGTCACTCAGGGCTTTCAAGTGACTGCTGATACCAGTACCTTCAATCTGCCACTGTCTCAGATGATATGCAAACCTTAAGAAGCAGGTAAAAACATTCACAAAGTATTTTTGTCAAAATCTATTTAACACAAACTGTAAACAATTACAGGAAAAGAAAAACTTGGCCCCTTATTCTTTTTTTTTTTTCCCAAAATAAGAAGAGATGATTGGTATTCTCATTTTTTTTTAAATAAAAACAAATGTGAAAAAAATATTTATTTTGTGAGGGATGCAGAAATGTGAACCATAACCATACATCTTTATACAAGGACAATGGCCAGCTTTTGTAATTGTTTAAGCTTCACAGGTTATCTTTCAAAAATATCCACTGCTGTCCTTACTTTACACAAAGAAAAGTGAAGAAACTATTATTTATAATAGCAATTTTGTAACTCGTAACTCATTCATAATTACTATAAGAGAAATTAAAAGAAATTCTGCATCCAAATATACCGAAGCTATTTACCTTCTCCTAAAAGCTTCTAGGTGTGTCTTTAGCATTAAGAGTCCTCTTTCAATTATTGTCAGACTTGAGTGAGAATCTTGCTCAAGATTACTAGAAGCTATCATCAGACTCTCCATACACTTGCTAATAAACTCCTGTTCTTTTTCAAGACCAGTTTTACCTGTAAAATCAATGTTAAAGTCAATTATATAAGCGCAAAATTAAGACTATGCATTTTAATATTAAGAATAAAAGGAGGATAATGTTAGATATTCTTTAGAACATATTAAACAGAAAAAAAAAAAAGAAAACTCCTACCATTGATATAATAAGAGTTGATATACTGGATAGCTGCTCGACTGACATCACCAGACTGTGCTCTTAAAGCAATACCCCAGAACTGGTCCATGCCACACAACTGTTACGACAAAAGGAAAACAAACAGAATATAGCCTTATTATTTTACTGGGAGTAAAGCCTTTCTGACCTGAGAGATTTTATCTTCCTCTTGATCCAAATCCTAAAAGTATCTCCTCTGCTCAGGTTCTCATCACTGCAAACACCAATTATTGTAAAATCCCACCAGTGATAGAAATATGTTCGTACTTTGAAGTGTTAGGACAATTGGGTAAAATTCAAAAGAGTGAGTTTTAATTTTTGACAAAGAGGAATGATTTTAAATGAAGCCTTAAAGTGATGGCTATTACCGGTATTCGTTGTAAGAACAGAAATCTTAAATCAATCATTGCCTCAAATCAATTCACAAGAAAATATCCTACTTATCACTTTATTTCTATGACAGTTTCCCGGTAAAAACAAACTACAGAAGAAAAACATCTAAAGCGCATCATAGGTAAACTGAGGTACATTTTAAAACAAATTTGTAGTCAGAATGAAATATGCCTAATTCTAAGTAAAGATTTTCATGTAGTCTGAATCTTATTATTTACAGAATTAAATGTTACAAGCCTATTCTTTAATCACAACAGCTAACACAGTTCACTTAAGCAAAGAGTATGATAAACCACACAAAGATGCACAGGCAACAGGTATCACTTTCTTCATGGTTTCCTATCTCTGTCTCTAGAGACAAAGACATCCAAAGTTGTGAGGAAAGGTTGAAATTTGCAGGGCTCTTACTTCCATTTTACTGTCCCACGTTTGAAACTTTTGAGAGAGATGGTTCCTGAAGTCTCTTCAAGGCAGAAATCCATACTGCCTCCATCACCACAGGTTGTGACATTAGTGTTTCAAACTAGTACGTAATTTTCAAATCAGTATGTTCTCAAGGTAAATACAGCTGCAGGTAAGTAATTTAATTTTCCCTTTCCCTTAAAAAGAAGAAAAACTTGAGCACACAGTGTAGGCTTACCTCTGAGTTTGAGCCACCATCATATGCACTAGTTGCCAGTCGAGCCAAATTACACAAATGCTGGAAGAGGTTTAGGCCAGTCATACTAATAGTTTCAGGTTTTAGCTGTGGCATCTAAATAAAATATGTTTTAGTATCGAAAAGAATAAAATTCAGCGGTGGAATAGGTGGAAATTACAAATTTCAAATTCAAGTAGAGAGAAATTACAAATAAAATTTGTTCCTGCAAAAGATTTTATGCGCAATATAAATAATCTACTATAAATAATCTACTATAATGAGCTCCAACAATCCCCTTTTCTCTACCACTGATTTGGACTGTAATGGTTGAGAGGGAACAAAAATTACTATTGTAACATTAGGTGCCTAACTTACAACAGCAAGAGAATGTGCTGGCACATATGAAATGTCAGTTCAACAAATGCATACATTTAAAAAAGTAGACAAACTGTGTAGAATGCTTAATTTACTGAATAACACAATCTATATTACAGTCTGTTGAAATGAATGGGACCCCCTGTAAAAGGCTCTACTGTGACACGTTCATATTTTCAGTGTATACATGGATGAGATTTAAATGCTACTCCCAGAGCAAAGTCTTTTTTTTCCTTTTTTTTTTGGCAGGTAACTGTATATCATTTGGGAAAATATAGTTTTGGTTGGCTTTTTTAATTGAAATGAAGTGCTACACAGCTTTAGATACAGCACACACAGGCTATATGCACAGAAGCACTGGAGTAAACATCCTTGTGAAAAGAATTCATGCCAATCCCTTCCCCTAATCCCTGCATGCAGAAAAAAAAAAATAATTTACACAGCAAGTGGGGTCCTCCCGGAGTACTGAAGAGATATACCTCATATAAATAATTTTAAATATTTTAAACTGTGCTGATATGTAAAGAAACACATTAGAATTACTAAGATTTACTATCTCCATACCTTTTCCAAGAAGAGATGCTTGTAAGTCTCCATACCCATAGCATGCTGATCTTTACTTCGTACTTGATTCAAGAACCAGTGTAGTGCATCATCATAACATTCTGAATCTTCTACTAAGCAGTGCCACAATATGTCCACTTGTTCTAAACTCAACCCTAAAGTTAGGGAAGCATTTTTAGCTATTTCAGTATATCATCAAATACATGGCAATGTTCTACAAACCCAAGAATACACACAGAGAAATCAGAAAAGGTTTTGTCAGGACAATAAGTTTTCAAAAGCAGCAGAAGAAAAATGCACCTTCTGCCAATGAGGAATCATAGACTTTTCCCTTTTCAGAGCTGGCAATTATTGAGTTTCTGGTCGTTAGTGGTATCTGTTAAAATTGTGTGTTTTAAAAATGACATATTTTTTTCAAATATCACTGATTATTAAGAAGTATGCAAGTTTTACTTTGAGGTGCTTCTCTGTTAAGTTAACCTAAAATACTTACTGAAATGATCTGGTGATCCTAGAGTTGAAAACACGCATGTCAGGAATTGAAGACGAACCTGAACTTCTGCGCTGTGGCTGTATCTAGAATTTACATTTGTATAAAAAAGAAAGTTTATTTAACTTGGCAATATTTAATTTCTTATTGTCCTAACTTTTTTTTCATTAATGCATACGCCCCTCAACAGTGCAATTTTTCATATAAACTTTTCTATGAACTACCAGTCCAGTACATAGCCTAGACTCCAGTTATATACATTAAAGAACCACATCAAAAAAGTGAAATGAGACAACAGTCATTAGTAGATAAGGTGAAGAGTTTAAGATTTTGTGTGTTTTTTTTCTTTTTCTTTTTCATACAGTCCAATTCAAATGCATTATTTTGTCATTAGCACCTTGCAGGAACTGAACTTATTTTTTCCTTATTTGTTTACAAAATTATTTTCATAACCTACACAAAACTATTGACTTTACTTCCATTTATAAGCTTAATGGTTAAAGGAGTGGAACAGTGTACCGTCTTGCCTGAATTTAAAGCAGTTCAACCCAACAGCTTTCAACCCCCCTTTGGAGGTAGTTTCTCATTAATGTCCAATATAATGGTATATAATGAATTAAAAATATGTCAAAACCTGAAAAATCCAGTCCTCTGGGATTGAGAAGCTAGAAATCGTATCTTTTTTTTTTTAAAAAAAAACACACCTACTTTTTAGCATACATGCTGGAAAGTGGATGAAGGTGTTAAAAAAAGAGTGATTGTAAAGGTCAATGATAACATATTTTAAAACAGAAATCCTTGAGTAATGGTTTCATGATATAACAATTTTAAATTAATTTGCATACAAAAATTCCTTGTTTTATCTGTAAAGAAGCATTCAACAACGTCTAACAAAAATGACGCAAGAGTACAGAAGTTGCTGTGTTTTGGTTTTCTTTTAAGGAAAAGGAAACTAACATGTGACTACATTCATGGACTTTTCTCTCTCTAAGCATGTAATGCCACTATAGAATTTTTTTACTTAAAAAGTATGCATCAGAAGCACCCGAAGAAGAAAAGTACAAGAGATACGTTTGAAAACATAAAATATCAAACAGTCAAAATCTGTTGTGTACTTACAGCGTATGCTTGTGTCGTCCTTCCCTGACTGCCTGGATGTAGTGTACCAAATTATCAAAGAAAAGTTTCATCATGTTTAGTTCCTTTTCTGCCCACCTGTTTCAATTCAGAAAGCAAAAAGCATTAGGGCTTGTTTAAAAATGCCCGAAAAGCCACAGGAATTAGACAGCTATTATAGGAAAATACACAAAAATAAACTGAATGTTGCATTTTCCATCTACCATAAATTCAAGTTTCAGTACAGCACCCTCTTCTTTATTTTCATCCATAAAGCTCCGTAACAGACTTAGGAGGTCAGGCACACAACTGACAGATAACTTTGCAGCCCATTAAAACTGTTCCTAAAGGCACTAAATCAGCAAAAACCCATGCCAAAAATCAGAACTGGGTTCATAATTAAATGCCATGTCAAAACGAACAAGAAGGATTGCTAATAAGCAGTGTAAACTTTCCTAGAAATTCAAGTAGTCCAATTCTCTACAGTTAGATCAACTAGCTTGATTGTTCTAGTAAGCAATGCTATGCTACATATTTTCACATTTGAAAGGTTTTCTTACAAACCATTTTATTACCGAGCTGCATTTGATATGCAATCAGAACAGAATCATGCTGATCAAGTTACTGCAACAACCTTTTACGATATACTACTCCTGGATGTCTAGTACTGTCTGACAAGTCTTTGACAGGGTTTGGGGGGAAACAGTTAAAAGAAAATTAGTCTTCACCTCAGTTATGACAGCAGAGCTTATTAGGATTAAAACTAGGCCTGAATGATTAGACAAATTCATACAACTAGGCCAGATAACAGACATGGTAATCTTAAGTCATTGTTAATTTGGATCACACTAGAAGAGCAAGCCTCAAAGCAGTCCTCTGGATGTCATCACCTCTGTTGGTTTAGTGTGTTTGTGGGGGGGTTTACTTACATTGTTATCCAATGTGTATCATAACTGCTCCCAAACTGTTGAAACGTACCAAATAACTTTGGAAGAAGACGAAGTGAAACTACTACTGATCTAAAGAAAAAAGAAAGAATCACTACAACGTGACTGTTACAAAACGAAAGTCGTTTTAAAATACTTTGGGAAGCTCCTGGTCAATGAGCAGATATGCTAAGTGAAAGCACTGGAATACATCTGGGTAAAATTTAATCAGTCTTCTGAATTTGAACTACATATATATCAAAATATTTACATATCATACCTCGCACAAAGAGCTGTTAGACAAGTATCAAAATAAAACAGTATGCATTTCACTTATTTAAAGTGAAAGTATTTAAATTTCAAAAGATACATTCTTATTTTTGATGTTCGTAATACGTATCTTTTGAAATTTCACCAAAATAGGTACATTTTTTTCTACAAACAGATGACACAGCAGAAATAAATCTCAAACTGTCAAAATAGACTCAATATTGCCATTTTCAAACTGTACAATCTCACAGTTTTGGCTGGTATTAAAAGTTATCTAATGTCAGGGTACATCTTCATCCTCCAGTTGCTCCTTCATAGAAATTAAATCTCACAACAGACTTGGTAAGAACTTGTCTGTTTCTTAGTCACTTAAAGGTAAAATCTAAATATTCAGCTCAAAATGCTTATGCTAAGGCACTTGACATTGAACTCAACTGCTTAAGAAAGATGTGAACCCAAGTTTACTAACTGGTGGGAAGGCAGTAAGCTCTGGCAGAAGGGAGAAAAGACAAATGCACAACATGGGAAATTCAGGATGCTGATGGAACGGGAAAATGGAACATCAGACACATCCACAGCACTTTTAAAACAACTTTTATACTTCAACTTTTGTCTGTTTTAAATTGGTTTCCTGTAAAATTAAGTAACTGGCATATGCAACTTGGATTTCTTATATGTTGAAAAAAGATGAATGTAAAAACAGATAATTTAAGTTACCTGTTGTTTGCTAAATTTTCTAAGCAGCCTTCAATAAATCTCATTCGAATCTGTCTGTCAGTGAACCAGCATACTAAAGAACAGAGCAGCTTCTCTGCTTCATTTATTAACCCTTCAGAGAGATGAATCTACAGCAAGTAGAAAGAAAGGTCACTGAATAGCATATAATTTATTTTCTTTTAAAAAATATTCTTTTCTTGTATTCAACTTACTGCATCTTCATCCTGGACCAGATCCCACAAAAGGGTATTTCCTTTCTTACAAACATTATCCAAATTAATGTCCGTCACCGCATTGCTATTATATTGATGTTTATGAACTGCTGGTCCTGAACAAAATATAAAGACCGTTATTAAATAAATAGAAGGAATCATCTAATCTGAGTATTATTCCCTCAGTGCATGAAGAACATGCTTTACTTATACATTTGGCTATTTTGAATTGCATACAGTAACATTACAGTTGCAGCTTTTTTCTGCATGTGATTTCTTAAAAAAAGAAAGACAAAACATTATAACCATGCAAAAATTCGACAGGACAGTTAAGGTAATATTTGCATTGTTTTTGGCTAGCTGCAAGTGCAACAAAAACACTACCTAAGAATTGCAGATGCAGGTGCAATTGCTTTTTCATTTAATTAGACTTAATTCATATAAACATATATGTAGTTATACATAATTCTTAGCACTGTGGACTGAAGGGAGGTATCTTTTTAAATACAATGGTCGGAAAGTAAAAAGCACATTTCAATAAATTCCTTATACTTCATGATGTCCTGTATCTAACCAAAAACCAGGAAAAACAAATGCTATTTTTACATATGATAGAGAATTAAAGTGCATGATTTTAGAAACTCGTCATGTTTTCATGAACAGGGATAGACGTTTTCCTTCTTGTATGTGGTCGCAGCTGGCACCATTCATTTATCTACTATTTGATACTGTTTTCATACTGCAGCAAGGTCAAGTAAAAATTTTAGAATGTGTGCAGAACACTGTAATCATTTGCACATTCAAAACTAGGTGTGTCAAAAATAATTTGCCTCATGCTCAAACAGTAATTCGGATCTCTCTATATAATATGTATACATATGTATCATATCTATGGAAAATTGATGCTGATTTACAAAATATTTTAAATACAAAGTTTTTTAAATACATCATTCCAAATTTTCAGTGTCAGGCTGAAATTTTGATTCAGTTTCAGATAACAAGAAATACTATGCCTGAAGAACAAACACCTAACCGTGTTTCAGGGAAAGATATAAATAGTAATGGTTTTACTGTCTGCTGGAAGATAGCAAACATGGGTCTCCTGGGCCAGTGAAGAAAAATGTCAAACCCTTCACTAACCATACCCTCTGTTACATTTAAAAGAAGGATAAAACAGAAAACAAAGCTGCCAAAATAGCATATGGAAAGATATCATAATTCATACAGAGCATTACAATAGCGAATTAAATTACACCCTGAAGAAAAGTAGAAGATTTGGCAGTGAAAGATAAAATTGCTTAAAATGCCCTTTAAGGCAAGCTCCCTCTGATATCAAGTTGTATTTTAACTCATTTTTCAAAAGTTATCCTTTGCACGGTCCATTATGGTTAATTCATTTAAGATGATAAATGTATGAAATCACAGTAAGATCCACCCACCAAAAGAAAAGTCACATAAGGTTTCAGGGAAAAAAGCATCTAGCGTTTCCGTAGCACTTTTCTCTTAATTTCAATTAACTGATTTGAAAAACAAAAAAAAAAAACTTTCTTAGGCTTCTTAGTGCCTTTGTTTTAATTTGTATTAAAAGCTCCAGTATTTTTTTTATTTATTTATTTTTAAAGATTAACACAGTTAAATATAATATGATACAAAACAAATCCCTTGGAAATGAATTACTTGAAACAGTAAAATCTCAGTAGTTATTCTTTGGACAACTACTTATTTATATACAACTTCACACATGTATGGTTAAAGTAATTTGATTATTCAATTTATTATTATTTATTTAATCTTCTATTGAAGAATATTTTAAAATTACAGAAGTTAGAAGTATGGACAATGTTTTTCTACTTTCTTTTTGTTACTACTCTTACCTTGAGTAAGATGTTCATGATAGATAGAGGCGAGGTTAGGAAGATGCTGCTGGAGATGGGATGTTAGCTCAGCATGTGAATTAATCTGTACAAGCTCTTCTTCACAGCCAGACTCTTCCCCATCAAAATCTGCCATATTTTTCTCTGATTTTGCACTGACTTGAGAACTACTGCAACTGACATCATCTGCACTTAACATGTCATCAACCATATGTCTGTAAAAGAGTAACATTAGAACAGATAATATCAAAGAAAGCTTTTCTTACAGCAGACTAATTTGATAAATGAGAGTTAAAGCCTTTACTAGAAAATAACTGAAACATTACGATGTAGTCAAGTTACTCAATGTGTAGTTTATACACGTGTTTCAATACACTGCTAATGTAATCCAAGTAAACAAACACCTCTGTAAGCTAAAGTCAGGCTGAAGCATTTGTCTGAACAACAGACCTTTATATAAATTTGAAAAACAATTATAGATAAATTGAAGGTCTCACTATCATGATAACTGGGTTGACTTCTTTAAGCTAAGTAACAGCATTTTACAAAGCAACATTAACACACTTAAATATTGTCACACTTATTCAATCTAAAAACTTTATTTTTTTAAAAAAAAGACTTTAATCACATCAACCAAGTTAATCACATCAACCAAGATAAGTGTATAACTACTTGAGATAACTATCTGTCAGAAAAAAATATCCCAAGTATAGCAAAACATCAACACAAATTTCTGATCAAACCGAGTATTTTGCCACCAGTTTTATTTTTGTTACAGGAGGAATGAGGAGACATGTCAAGCTACCTACCCATCATGGTGATGGTGGTGGTGGTGGTGGTGGTGGTGATGCTGTGGACCAATGAATTGCCGACAGTTAAATAATTCATTTCCAATAGTTTCCCCCAAAAAGTCCCCTGTATGAGTTATACAAGAATCTTGAGACCCTTGTGAAATGTGAGCAGTGCTCATTTCCCCTGCCATGTCATGCTCTGCATCCTCAGCATGGGAACAGGCATCTAGCATTCTAATTCGATTATCCACTGGTGTCACAGAGTCAGTATTAAAAACATGGTCCTTTCCTGCCCCATTATTTGCACCACTCCTCTCCGATGCCCCTTGTGAATCTCCCAGACAAATGCCTGTTTGTGATTCCAGTTTCCTGCTCCGTAGATCTGTGCTCCTACTGCTTTTTTGGGGATTATGACTCCTATCTTCTTCCTCTTCATCCTCCTCCTCTTTGAGAGCTTCAATATCTGCAATGTCTTCAGACTGCACTTCACTGCCAGGACTTCCAGCAGACTGGCTTGCATGACTAGAGTTGGCCTCGTTACTGGATCCATCACTGTGGCCACTGCTACTACCAGGACCACTACTGCCATCTTCACCGCTGTTTGCTGTCTCATCAGAGCTTCCTTGCATGGACTCCTGAAATTTGTTTTTTTTAAGATTGGAGGAAAAATAAAACACCATTGAAAATGCATAATGAACATCATCATCATTCAAATGCCATTCTTTGTTACAAGGAAATGTGTCAGAGATACAAGTTTTCATTTACTTTTTCTCAGTTTGGTTGTCAATAACAAAACACTCCGAGAAAGATACAGATTTAAGAATTTAAGTTTTGTATTACCTTAATGATAACAGACATACTCTTTGCACGTAAACAGAGAGTGGTACTGTGACACATGAACAATACATAATGGAATCCCTTATGAGATTAATCTCACTTAAATGCAATTAAAAACAGGAATTGCCTCAACCCCCACTTTTTTTTTTTTTTTTACAGTGCACATGCTCATAGGCAGGGTACAATACAATCTGTATAAACAATGCAGAAAAAAAGTAAAGATTCTAGCTCTCCACTGTCCTGCTGCAGATAAGCGTGCATATTATGTACCTGTTCAGCTTTTGAAACCATTATGGAAAAAAAAAATCCATACCTAATATCAAGCAACTCAGCAACAAAATTCACAGACTAAGATTTACAGTCTTACCTCCGTATCTGAAAGTCGCTGCTGTACATGTTTTGTTCTGTTAATAAGCTGTTCTTCCATTTCAATATCACTGCCTCCACTCTGATGGGTGTCACTGTTGTCACTACTCTGAGGGCTAGCTGCTGGTGACCCTAATTCAAAATGACATTTCCCAATTACTTTGTGCTATATGTTAATAAGAATGTAACAGCATTACATACATCTGCCTCATAAATCTGACTTGTTACAGGAATCTGCTTAACTGCATTCTAACTGTGAACAGTTGAACAAGGGATGCAACTCAAACAACCCAAATACTTCAAAACTATTTTTTTAATACTGTTCATTGTACAATAAAATTTGTGTTCTGATGTCTCTTTGTGCCAATATCTAACACAGATATATCAATTGGCTAGGTTCTGTAATAATTATAATTTTCATTTAACTCTCATAAAAAGCTCAACTCTCATAAATAAGCTAAATATGAGCTAACAATGTGTGCCTGCAGCCCAGAAAGTCAACCATATCCTAGGCTGCATCAAAAGAGGCATGGCCAGCAGGCTGAGGAAGGTGATTCTCCCCCCTCTGCTCTTGTGAGACCTCACCTGAATTCTGCATTTAGCTCTGGGGCAGAGGTTTGAAATTAGATGATCTTTAAGGTCCCTTCCAACCCAAACCATTTTGTGATTCTATGAAAATATAATTTCAAACTTGTACTATTTTTTTCTCTATAAAAATATTATAATATCAAACAGATCAGATTGTGGTGTACTTCTGAAACTATACTTACAAGGTGAAGGGGCTGCTCTTCTGAGCTCTTCTTCTTCTGAAGGAAAAAAGCAGGATGGAAAAACAGGTGACTAAAAATCTTTTTGCCAGCATATAGTTGTCCGTGATTCATAAAAATCAGCAGTAAGAAAAGGAAGGGGAACTACAGTATAATGGCTTGGCAGCACCTTTAGTAATGACCATGGGGAAATAAACAGTTAAGTCCAAAACAAAATAGAAACAGCATGTAATACCATAAACAAGGTAAAAATTAGATAAAATTTTGTAAGATATTATGTATCTACAAAATTATAGATGCTCATCAGAACAGAAATAGTTAACTGATCAGTAATAGACCATCATTTGAATGAAAGTAAAAACAAAAAAATATATATACTCATTTACACAAAGAGAACTGTTCTGAAACATAAGGCTTTCCAAACTCCTTCACAGTTTTAGTGCTTTCATCTTTAGGCTGCTTTATTTCACACTCTGTTTGAAAAATATGCCAGCATGACACCCTTCATTTAAAAATGAAGTATTTTTAAATATTTCAAGTAAAATATTCTATACAGCCTTATTGTCCAAAGTCAACAAGGAGACTATGAAAATTAAAAATTTAGCTATGATATTAATTGGAAAAAATACGTACCTTTTTTGTTTCCCATTGGTAGATTAGTACTGAGTAAAGATGCAAAAGAGCTTTGTTTTGACAGCTGAGCCTTAGCTGCTAGTGCATTATTCCACAGTGCTTTTATAAGCATTGATGCCAAATACAATGTCTGTGAACAAAACCAGATAACAGTGCCATGAAGAAGCAGCAGGTTTTGTATGCAAATGTACCCTGCTAATATTTCTGTCTGCCAATACTACAGTTCATCAAAATAAATGCATCAAAATAAACAAATGCACAAAACGAAGAAGTATTGTGTGGAACACTTGCTAACTTCAGAAATAATATTAAAATACTCTGATGGTGGTTATTCAGTTCTCCAAAGCCTCCGACAGAGATTGTAATTCCAAAGCCAGAATGGCCTACTTGAAGAAACACTACAATTTTACTCATATATGTTCCTCTCTTATGCACTAGTAAATACTACTTGCATGCAGTCCTTTAGAAAGGCAAACATGTAACAGTGAATATACTAAAATAATTTCTTGCAATGATTTTGTTCATCTTTACCTGTTCAGTGTGAGCACTTGGATGAAGAGTTGAAACTAGGTTAAGAAGATGCCTAAGTGGGACAGGGTCCAAGTTTTTGATCAACGAAGGAAATAAATCGTGGATGTAACGACTGCAATGCTTCAGCTACAAAGTACCAACAAACAGTAAATAACAAGAACAGTAAAATAGTTAGTTATAACAGTTTCTTTGATAAAAAGATGGATAAAGTTGCAGCAATTATGCATCATCTTTCCACAAAATATGAGGAAGCATTTGACCAGTAATTCTAAACTACATCAGATTTGCAATTTTGGTTCAACTGAATTTTTACATTCAAAAGGAGGTGAAGTTTAGTAAAATCATGTTACACCTACCACATATTTTCTTTAGTTCCAGTTCTAGGGGATTTGGTGAAAATAATTAAAGTTAAGTTTGCATTTTAATGTAAATAAAACACCTTGAATATTACAGAAGTTTAGATATCTACTTCTATCCAGAGAAGAGAATTTTTTGTCAAAAAGCTAGCTATAAAAATGAAAAAAAATTACATTTTTAAGGCCTGCTTTTATACTGAAGATATCACCCTTTTAAAACAACATTAGAGGTTTAAACCCTTCACAGGAAGTAATCTGGATGTACTTAATTCTGATATTGAACATGTATTTTGAAAATATCCATACATTAAAATAAGCATGGAAACTGTAAAAGAAATATCACATTTGATAATCATATTAAGTTCTGAAAATAGTATAGAAGAGAAAAATTTAGAGCTCTAACACTAGTGTGAATTACTGTGGTGTGAGAACATCAAAGAAGATAAATGATCACTTTAAAAATACAACTGAAGTAATTATTGATCTGATACAGAAAAGATTTGGAGCCTCTCAGAGTGAATGCTATTAAGACGAGCATTTATTAACATTCCTGCTGCATTTTATAATGGCAATGGACTACAAAGTTTTCAGTATGTTTACAGTAGTATTTGAATGAAACAACTTAGAGACAAACACCATTGAACATAGGAAAAATAAAACCTTTCAAACTATAACTTGTTTAACAGTCTGTTCCCTACACCTATTTAAAAAGACCAAATTTTGCTGACCTTCGAGTGTAATTTTTCTGAAAAACTGACATTGAAACCTTGAGGTTTCTTTCTTTTCCAACATGGGTCCTGTTTCTGTTTTGTTTGTTTTTAATGCAAGATAAAATTGTGAATAAAACCATGGAAAACATTTCCACTGCAGGAAATCAAAATATCTACTGTATTCAAATTTTCTAAAGAAAAAAAACACATAATCTAAAATAAAGAGTGTCACAAATACACATTCAAATTAGTAAACAAATATATTTTTCTGAAGGAAAAAAGCCTATCAGAATTTCCAGGTTTACCATGTGAAAAATAAAATCTTTGTGCATTCTGTAGTCATCACCACCAGCACTGAAGCACAACTATGAACTTCACTGCTGTAATTTTCACTACCCTGTTCCCACCAGCACTAAGTGAAGTGGAATCTACGCTATGTAGGAGCAAAGCAATTTACCACAACAGTAAAAAAACTACATCTACCTTAGAATCTCTGTCCCTGTTCTTAGTGAAAACACCACATCTGCAATAAGCAACTTCATTTGTTACATGCATAGAAGCAGCTTAGGAGAATTTTGCAACTAATGAAACAATTTAATTGTGTCAATTACTAAGATAAAAATTTGGTGAGCTAAACACTAAGACAAACACAGAGTGAAATGCAAGACATTCAACTTTGTGAATGTAAAACAAAATTAACTTGCCATTTTCTGAGTTGTTTTGTACCACTCTTGCACTTATATTTAAAAAATATAGTATATACCTGTGCTGCAGCCCAAATACAGTCTATATGTTGAGTACTGAGTCTCCCTTCAGCTGCGAGAAAATTCAGAATCACTTGGCACTGTTTGATGATCTGCAAAGTGAGAACATATTGAGGAAAGATTTACTAGAACAAGAAGTTACTCCTCCATGTTTATAGTAAAAATAATAGGAATAATTTTATACAAACCTCAATATGTAAATTTGGTCCAAAAATGTGCTCAACTACATTGTTGCTGATAAGCCAGTCTGCAAGCTCTTTTGCAATTGACCTAGAGATGAAAAAGGAGTGGAAATATATGTAAAATTGTATTTAATAATGCATATCCAGTACTTTTCCCTAGTACAGCATGTATTTCAAATTAATTCAGATTGATACCTGTAATTGTGGTAAACATACACAAACTTTTTGGAACACACAACATTCAGTCATTTATATGTTCTCTGTATTTTTTTGTTCAAATGGAAGACAAATGCCGAACATCAGTTCCCACTTATCCCTCCAGATTGTTAGCAAACATGTAAACAACGATACTACAATAGTTTTTTTTAAATTGAATACAGTTCAACAGACCACCTGCAGACCACTTTCAGAGACCTAAGGGGTACGATTTGATAAACACTGCTATTTGACCTGAGTTTATCACGAAATTGCAAAACAACTATTGAGTTTGCAAATGTAGCAAAAGCTGAGAGTGATGCAAATGATTTTATAAGAAAAGCACTTGAATATTTTTAATTCTCCTGAGCAAATAACAATTCATATAGTTTTAAAAACTTACGTGTTACATGCTCATACTCACTCACAAGTAGTGTACAGCTACTTCAAAATTTTGATTTTGTTTCAGCCACAGCAGTACGGGAAGTTCACCTACTGCCAAATCCATAACCAAACATTCAAACAGAGCAGGACAAGGAAGCTGAATTTTCCAAAATAAAAGTTGAACTTCCAGAAATAGCTGCCCTGTCTGGAAACTAGTGCATAAGCTCCTTTTTATTCCTTCCTTTCAAGCAAACGTTTGTTTATCCAGATTTTGGCACCAGAAGAATTAGAGGACATTTCAGCATTTAAAGCACAGCCTCTAGTTTAAATGGCCCTGGAATAAAAGTGCTCTGTTTCACAAGGAGGAGAGGAGGGGAGGGAGGGGGTGTCTTAGAGGACTACAGGAAGAATATTTTTACCACGACTAACTGTGCAGCATTTACGGTCACTATTATAGTCAGGATTGCCAGTCTTTATTATTCACAGTAAGAAAACAGGATTCTTCAGGTAAAAAGGGATTGCCTTTGTAAGTTATCCAAACAGAATTCACTTTTTCGAGGCACAATGCCAGTTCTACAGTTCTTTTAAATTGCTTGATCACTATGGATGAACGCAAGAGTAAAGTTCCTATTACTCAACACCATTCCTATACTGCCTACTTCCATTCTGATTCCAGGATATGGGGAATCAAATGTTCTTATTCAAAAAAAAAGTAATGTCCCCAACAGTTAAGAACTAACTGCTTTGCAAGACCTAACAATTTACCAACAGTATTATTTATGACTTGATAATAACTAAGTTCTCATACTGTAAAGTCAGCATGGGTATCTGCTCAAAAAGGATGAAAAAGGTAGGCCAGGTCTGTTCCACAAAACCAAGATCTATTTCACTTCCTACAGCCTCATTTAAAAAAAAAAAAAAAAAATAAAAAAAAAAAAAAAAAGGAAAAAATAACTACTACCCCCAGCACTTCAAAGACACCCACTCCAAACCAAACTTTGGAGTACACATTTACGTACTCATTCAGAACTTGAATTTCTAACAAAATTTGAAGAAACACATTTTCATGTGGGTGTATGGGTGTAGTGATCTTGCAGATTTTACAGCTGAAGTTGTTATTCATTTGAATATATACTACCAGTCTCCTTTAGACACCAAAATGGCTTTAAACAATGCTCTTATCCATCTGCCCCCATGCAGAAATTACCATAGTGGCACTGTCCCTGTAGGGAGTTTTTCAGACTGCTGGTAGACTTTGTATCAATTGCAAGGTCAGGATGAAAACAGAGTGCTCACAGATAGATTTATTTACAAGGAGTGAGCAACCAGTTTAATTTATTTGTGAAAGAAAATGTTCTTTCCTCTGTTTCGTATACAGTCTTCATTGTAGCAGAGCCAACCACCATAAGGATTACATTACCTTCTGGGAAGTAATAAACCTGTAGAGTATAAGCAGTCATAAAGAGCTGTGATGGAATCCAACATCAAATATTACAATTTGTCTTAAATTACAATTTCCCAACCCACAGTCCTGAAAGCTGAATTGAGCTTGCAAAAACATTCCCTCACTTACAACCTGTTTACCCCCAGCTCATTCTTCTTGCTTCATTTTATTATTGCTTTCCCCTGCTGTCGGCAGAAGGGCTCCTGCTACGTGACCACCATGTAGCCAGAAAGCATCTGAATTTGTGTTTTGCTCATAGAAAAGGTACAGCTCTGGCCACAAATCTGGCACAGAGCAAACCCCCCTGGATGCAGGAGACCTGCATGGCGGCATTTCTGGATATGTGAAAAAAGTCATCTCCGTAAGAGGCAACAATGTTAACACCAGTCATAAGCCAATTCAAGTCTTAATTTTGTTCCAGGACCGCTTAGTTTCTACGTGGATCTGAATTTTCCAACCTGTATCTTTGAGAACTGATCCTACATAAACACTTCTAGATTCAGCACACATTAACAGTATGAAAGGACTCACTGCTCTGCGTCTATTTAAGCTGAATACTCCTGCTAGTGGCATAATGTCCATTAGACGTTGTATCCAGAGTTGTATGTTGCATTTTGGCTACTCCAAAAGAAAGAATAAAAACTTTCATGCAGAGTGAGCTCTGCATGTAAGTATTTTATTAAATGCATATGACAATTCTTTATCTCTAATCTGCAACATCTTTTCCTTTGAGAAATAATGGATTATTCATTTGAAGGAGTACCTTTCTTAACACGTCTTCCCAAAGGTAGAAAATTTCCTTATTTTACCAGAGAGCTAGACTGTGCTACAATGACATCTCAGATTTCTGAAAGTAAACATAGAGATTTATTGAGGATGACCAAGAAGAACAAGAAGAGCCTTGTGAAAGACAGAATGGAGCTTTTGTGTTTCCCTGCAAGAATTGTTCCTACAAGAAAGTTTTGCTGAAGGCACACTAATCACTAAATATACTGGGTTTTTGAATGACAAAGCAACTACCAGCACTAACTATTTTGTTCTCTGCTATACTGAGAAATATATTCATGAAAGCAGAATCAAGCATTTACCAAGAAAAGCTCATTTCAGTGTAAATGTTGTATGTCAGACTTCCTGAACATTTCCTTTTCAGGAAAGGTTTTTTTATCTAGTGGTTTTCCTCAATTTGTTTCCTCACCTTCAAACAGAGTGAATATCTCAACTCACAAGCAGCTCCAGAACTTCACACAGACAAAACAAAGCAGGGCAACCCAGAATTACTTTTTACTGTAAGAATTAAAGCATAATCTCCTGTATTTTTCAACATGGTTTTATTTCGGTTTCCAGCTATGTTAAAATTCCTTTCATGTAAGTCTGTATTCTTCAAAATTCAGATGTACTTTTCAGAGTGATTTGCAAATTACTGTATGACTATTACTACACAATAACTCTATGAGTCAGGCAACTTAGCAGGAACTAAATTTTCAGTAAAAAGATGCTCAAATTTTCTTTTTAGAAAAATTTTCCTCTTCATACAAAGGTAAACAGTGAAAGACACATATTATGATCATGGCATAGATATACTTTTCCCTCTAAAATGGAAGTAGCAGAACAAAGAACTGTTCTACAGGTAATATATCTAAGTCCTAGAGACTTTAACAGTGAGAACACTCACCTTGGTGATAACATGTATCAGCTATTTTTCATGGATTTAGTAACTGAGATAGCAAAAGAAAAAGTCATTGAAAGGACTGGATACCCCCTCTGAGTGTGTGTTGTTGGGAAGGGGAGAAGGGGAGAATGAAGAAGTGAAGGTAGCAGCCACTCCAGTTTCATGTCCTTTTCATGCTGGAAATCTACACAACGTATTAAGGTAGATGGTCTCCAGACTTCATTAATTTCACCCTATACTTTTAATAGAATTCATAGTCAATTCATGTCTTTCAAAACTACCTGGTTTAGATCCAAGAAATTAAACTTAAGCATTTTTGACATTAGTTTCCCCAGGCATTCCATGAGACCTTGGGAGAGGAAGCAATGGATGTTTGTGAACTGCATTTATGACAGGTGAGTATTAGAGCTTGAATTCCATTCAATAGTGTAAATAAAACTATCCAGAAGGAAACTACAGTGTGTACATTTTCCTGGTAGCTCAAAGAATGCCTTCCTAAAGGAGGACTGGGTTAAAGTCCTAGAAACATTTTAATCTAAGACTGTGGCGCAATACTTGGTAGCCACATGATCACCCAGATCCAGGAAACAATCCCACAGCAAAATAACCCCCCAAAATAAAATCTTTTTTTTTTTTTATCCAGCCAGTCAATTCCCAGCACAATTCACCATGAAGCTACAAAAGCACACTAGTTCTGTACTGGATGGAATGCAACAGCAAGTCAGCAATGTCACTGAAAAAAAATAATGTAAAACCTTAAACAAAACATGTAGCAATTGAACGAGCACCTTGCAAAGGACGAACACTAACATTTCTTGACTAAGTCACTGAAATAGCATCTGCAACAATAACTACACATGGGAAGCACTACTCTTAATTATATAGGATCAGAAATATGAAGAGGCTAACAACACACACCTTCCAATAAAAACATTCATACACGTGGTTTTGTTTACCATCCTGCACTTTCCTAATTTGACACTCCACAGGCTCCAAAAACAACAATCAGACATCTTGCATATTTGTTGAACTGCTACGTATGCCACTAGATAGCTGTACGCCACTAGAAAGAAACATTAGTGTTTCTAAAACTGTTTTTTTTTAATTAGTGTTTCAAAAAATACTGCACTTTTTCCAGATAAAATCTGAGAAGGTCTCTGGAATACGGAAATAGAGGGAGGGGAAGGGATGTTTAAATCGTGTTGCCATAAATTCAGTTGGTGAGCCTAGGCAAAATATGAGAAAGCAAGACTTAACATAAGCTAAGAAAACAGTAGTGAAGGGAAAAAAAAAATCACAAAACTTGCAGTTTAATATCTCAATACATGAAGAAAGAGAGGGCAGAGAAAGAAGAAAGCCTAGATCTTTTTGTTCACAGGTGAAAGAAATTTTGGACACCTGAAATTACTCTGTAGAAAGCTTTTAAGCGAGGGCAGTCAGGTTTTCAAACGAAGAGGGAGGTCATCTCAGCATCAACCTGAATCCTGAAACTCAAATACTTGGCTGCCTGCCAAGTGCAACGCAAAACAAAATCTCTCTTTATACCTGTTATTTTCACAGACCGGCAGTCTCCTCATTACAGAAAAAAGAGTATGTCTTCTTATGGTCTAAATAGCACAAAAAATCTTTCCGTCTATGAAAGGAATGATCATTTTTCACTAACTAACATCGGGAAAATAGTTTTAGGAATCACTGTTCAAAGACCTGAAGACTCTTCTGTTCAATCTCATTATTTTTAGCTTCAGTAGATTTCATACTCTTCAGTACCTTAGATAGTCCTCTGATGCCAAACTTAAGAACCAGGAACACCTAAATTAAAGGTATCTCTCTGTGTGATATTATGAAGTTGAGCCCTAAGACACTGCACATAACTGGGCAATATGCCTACTAAGTCAGCACAAACCCTCAGCCCTGCAGAAGACGGTCAAGTGAACTAAATCTAAAAAGACATGCAAATACCTACAGCTAGAGAACAGATTTCCCTATCTTAGCTTTCTGCTGCTTTCAAGTGGAAGTTGTGAAATCCAATGTTTTTCCTAGACAGAAAATGCTTTAGCTGCCTTTCCACAGAAAAATTTGCAACCCATGCAGATAAAAGTGGGAAGCTACTGTTGCAAAACATTTGCTAAAAAATTCTGATGATACTTCTAAACAAAAGAGAAGAGCTAGAACTAACTCGTAGCTCTTTTAGAAAAAATACAAAAAGATACCTCCCGCAAACCCACCTTATCAAGATACAGAAGCAGAAATCCCAAAGGTTGACAGTTCCAAATGCATCTGGAAAAGTCAAAACACATAATGGGGATGACCAGACATAATGGAAAACATCTTCCTTTGACAAACCTGCAGAGGCTACAAAGGTACAAAACAAATCTTAGTCTTCCTTTCTCCTTTGACTAAGTAAAAAAAAAAAAAAAAAAAAGAGGAATGAAAAGCTTTCCTTTTGCTGCTCATTCAATCACTGCCAGCTCTGTAAGTGCTTTCTGATCCAAAAATTTCTCATGAAGAGAGTCTCTAATGAGAAGGAAGCTTTGTACTACAGTTTGTTCAAACTGCAGAAGTAAGACATGTTCCCCATCCTTCTGCACCAGCCTTTTGCGATTATTTGGCCAGCAAAATACCATGATAAGTGATTGCAAAAGACATGTGAAGACAAGCAGCAACACTTGATATTGATTTGTTCCCAACTTTTCAGGTAAAACATCAGAATGACTGGAATTCAGATTTAAAAAATCACATGCTAAAAAAGTGCAAAAGGTCTTCTGTTCGTGATGCATTCCTTTCAAATGACAGGTTGTTTACAGATGCCCTTGCCAGGAAAGTAATATCTCAAATGAGAACTTGACAATTTCCTCCAGCTTTAAGATAACTCTGATCTTTTCGCTCTTCTACAGGGAAATTAAAGCTCCTTGTTAGTATTTCCTTGTTAGTGTTCCTTAATTAGTTACTACTTGTTAAAAACAATTTCATTCACACTGTACTTCAGAAGATAAACTAACCAAGAATCACCCCAGTTCCAGATTTTCAACATAAAAGAAGGATGGGAAAAAATGGATAAAACTGAGGTTTGCCTTTCCCATTGTAACGATACACCACAACTGGCAGTACAATACTGAAAATACCACAGCTAACCAAGCCACCTCACATATTCAACATAGTTCTTAAAATGCTCATTTTGCATAACCTAAAAGCTAGTTATCCTCCTCTAGTATTTACTTCTGCTGCTACACAACTAGTGGCTTTGGAAAAAAACCCACTCCTCTCAGGACACAAACAATCTTTGTTAGTAATGCAAATCTTTGGAAGTGTACATGAGCTTAATGAAATTACATTCAGGTCTCACCAGATCATAAGATATTTCCATCATACTTGCAGAGAATTATTTTTTTGTTTCTTTTCGTTTTTCTGACCCTATGTATCAAAATTAATTTTAAATTAATGGATAAGCATGGGCTCATGCTCACTTACTGACTTAATGATGAATGACATGAAAAAATTGATTTCAAGCAGTTAATTGTTTTGTATTCTCAAGGTATTTTCATATTTTTATGGAAGCAAAAATGTCCTACATTCTGATTCTTTATTTTAAAAATATCAACCTATTACCACTTTAAACATTCAAATTGCTATTTACATGAAATCTACAGCATTGTGCTCTTGACTGCTGCTACATTTGAACAAGCAGGTGTTAAAGAAAACCATCTATAGTAGAACTACCCACATAAAAAGCAAGCCAACTGCTGCTGTAACGGGAGAATGTGTCTCCGGTGAGACAGACAATGCGCATGGATATAACCCCCAAGATCAACATAAATTGTGTATCACAAATAAAATCCTAGGTATCCTTTAAATAACTTGCCTATTATTTCAAAAGAATTGTTATTTCAACTTCCTAAAGATGTAATTTTGTCTAAATCTTAAGCAGTTCTAACATTAATTTTATAGTTGTTACAAAAATAACACATTTCCTCATTGGAATACAATCCCACACATGAAACTTCACAAAGATTTATAGGAGTCTTCTTTAGAATTGTTAAACACGCCTGAATTACACAAACACGGATTTTGAATAAAAACAATAAACAGTTTTAAAAGCACAGACTCAGAGAACTCGTGGAAAACTAATAACAGGGATAGGTGCCAGTGATGGCCAAACAAGCCTTATTTAACCGAATAATTTGGAGCATTGTGATGATGGCAAAAATACTACTTGCATATGAGTTAGCTAGTTCTTATTTATACATGATAACTGGTGTGTTTATTATTTCATATTCTACGTTTTTCTAAAGGTTACTTTATCTCTTATCTTTTAAAAAACGGTAAAAAAATCCAAAAATATTTAGAAATATTTTGAAGTAACCATTTAAAACCATTTATTACATCTGATTAGAGTATCTCTGATAACACCCCAGATTATCACTACTCCCCACTGGGTTAAATCCACAACAATACAGAAGAACCACAATCAGACAGAGCACTTAAAGTATTCATAATAATGTTCCTACTTACGTTTCTGTGTCTGAAACTAATGACTCATTATTACACACATCATTGAAGGTATGAAGTTGATTCTATAGTTAGAAAAAGGAAGAAAAAATTAAATTTTTATCTAAATATTTTGCAAGGTAGTTCTCTTTAATAAATAATATTAGTGAAAGTAAACATTTTTTCTAATACTTTAAATGTTTTTAAATGCAACTCTTTGACAAAAATTGAAACAACAGATATTCTAGTAGGCAAGAAGGATTTTTTTTTTAAAATCAACCTTTCTTTCATTAAACCAAATTAAATGATGTTAGGAAACTCCGCCCTCTACAGAAATCAAAGCAAGGCATCTAGCAGTAACTCTGCACACGGGTTTTTATGAGACATGAAACTCACACTCTGGAAAGTAATGAGTAAGGTTGAGTCCCCCATTATTGTACTGTAAAGCTTACTACAACAGCAAGGATTTAAATACTGATAATGTGATGAAAGAAAGCCTACAAAATTGGAGAGTGAAAATTACAAAAGACTGTATATATAATGAAACTTTTTTCACTATGTCACAAAGAAATGAAAAGCCTGTTAAAGGATTACATCTTACACATTAATCATCCCATGTTTACACAACACCTTAGTAATTCATGAACCCCAGATTTTTGTGGTTGTATACTAATTGGAATTTTGTTTAGGTTGCCAAAATTACTTGTTAATATCCTTGAAAGTTCAAAATTTTGAAAAGCTGTAGCTGATAGTGGTTGTGGTTTTTCCTCTGTGTGTGTGTGTGGGGGGCATGTGTTGGCTGGTTGGTTGGTTGGTTTTTGTTAAATTCAGCGCCTTACTCTATTTACAGGGAAGAAACTTTATTTACTATGTTAGTGTATGAACTCCATGCTTTGGAAATCCACGTGACTTAAACATATCATTAGCATTAACAATAATTGTCAATCTGTCAGCTATTTCAATCTTCTACTACTGTTAACAAAAACAGATTCAAATAATATGAGACAGAATAAGTTTGTGGGGATTGCATCACCATTTACATATATATATATAAAAAAAAAAGTAAAAGAAAGTTGTCTTAAAAAGTGAGAGATGTTTATCATCATTTGAAACTTAGGTCAAGGCAGCATGAGAAATTTAGACCTTTACAACACCTAAAGGTTGTGATGGAGGAGAGTGAGAGTAAACTAGGAGTACTGGGAATTTTAAAATAAAAGCTACACACAGATTTTATTCACATTTTGTTGAAACTACTGGACCTAAATTTTAAAAAACATTTTAAAAAAATGTTGTGCACCTTTAAACGTTTAGAATTTCTCTAGTATTTGGAAAGGCTTTCCATATGCACTTTCTCTGGAGATGTGCTCTCAAAAGACTACGAAACTGTTACAACTCTCTGCTATGCAACTTGACACAATTGGCTGAAATCACACTGGTTTTCTTCCAGATCTGTAAGCCTAAGGGGTCTTTATAGAAAATCCTAATTTCAACCCTCAGAACGAACTTTCCAGATACATAGATGACTGTTACCAATTCTTTACATGTATATGATATTTTTAAACATTTAACATTACATAATGAAACTTATTGGTAATCTTGTCATCGAAACCATTAAAGACACAGGAATGAAGTTTTTGAAATTCAAATTAAAGTTGTTGCATAGCTTCTTCAAAAAAGTTGTTTCCTTCTTGAAACAACTCAAGTTCACATGCTCTACAATTCTGGTGAGTTAATCTCCTTCAGACTGTACAGAAAGATTTATTTGTGCCTAACTTCAACAATTTTAAAGTGAAAAAATGTTTTTGAAGAAGTAAAATTGAAAATGAATTAAAATTAGTGAGGCACGAGAGCCTGATTACACCATTATTATAGGTAAGCTATTAGGTATTTTCAAATGAAATACATTTAGGAGTGGAAGAGTACATGAACAGAACATAATGAACAAATTGTTATGGCTGATTAGAATTGGGTCAAATAAAGAAGTGAAAGGTCACTGGTATTTCTGAAGACTCACACCCCATCTGAAAATGTTTTCAAAGGTATCAAAAAGTGAAAGAGTATCAAAGTATGACCATTATTGATTTTACATCTATGGTCATGTGTCGATCCAATACAAAATCCTTATCCAAGAGAATTTTGATGAAATCTTTTTCATATTTGCAGGTTCAAATAATTTATACAACTAGTCTTAGATTACTGGCACAACAGTGCAATACAACGTACAAGAGGCATAGTGCCGCACCACCTTAGCCTCACCCACCTCCGAACCTTTTTTTGACTTCATTTAGTTACTATGAAATGCCAAAGAGTGTAACATACTCTTACAATTCCACAAGATATATGAAAGATTGCAAGAAAACAAAGAGGTATCTGCCCAGACACTCCTTAATCTAACACAAATGTGTTAGTTACAAAGTACAACAGAGGAATGAAGTTTTCAGAAAAGAACAAAAAGGAATCTCCCTAGCTACTCTTGTCTCAAGACCCAGGCATCAGAAGAAATTACACTTCCTACATAGGAAATAAATGCATGAAGAATGAACATGCAGTGTGCAAGTTTGTACTGATTTTTTTCTGGGAAAACCCTACAATGTTACCTTTGTATTTTCACTAATTCACAGAAATAAAAATGTGTTGAAAACCTGGAAAAGGAAGGATGCCCAGATCAATTATGAGAATTCATTTTCACATATTTAAGTTCATCTGTAACTGGAAGAACAAGAAAAAAAAAAAAGACCTATCTGTGATGCAGTAGTAAAGAAAGAAGAGGGTATTTTGGAACTGAACCACCTCAACTGATGGATGACTGGGAGATGAAATTGAAAAGAACCAAGGCAACAACAAAAATAGAAGTCCAGGTATATCTTGGTTTACACTTTGCTGTAGTTTTCTGTAGCTATTTCCAACTTGATATTCAACCAGTCAAGCTTCCACTTCGCTAAAATTAACCTACACGTGCCTGTCTTCAACCTTGTTTTGTAAATAAGAACTTAAGTCAGATGATATGACACATTATGTATACACTACTCCCTCAAGAGAGGCAAGTCTATATTTGGTGGTAAGCAAATATAATCCCTGTATGCCATACAGCACGTATTCTGTGAGTCTCAAGAGGTTCCATGAAACTGAAAGGTTTAATTTTAGGACTGGTGGTCATGTTAGCTGTTAGGCAGGAAAAAAAAATATCTCTTGGCAGACACAAATCAACACCTCCATGTTAGAACACATGCATCTGTTTAGATTCATTTATGTTTTGGGTCAAAAATTTCCCTCTCCGTAATGATGGCAGAAGTATCTCTATCTTGCAGAAGGAAAAGTTAGGCATGCCACAGGACTTATTTGATCAGCTCTGTATTAGTCTTGATCCTGTGAGTGAAGTTAGAAATATGTATCTGAGTCAACTTTCCATATGAATAACGAGAAGATATTCTTCTTTGAAATAAAATGCATATTTGGAAGTTAACACTTTTGAATATTTTGCATAGAATTGCACTGCAAGTTTTCTTTGAATCTTCACATCAATTGAGAAATGAAGTGACAAATTGCTTCAAGGCTAAATTCTCAACTTTAGGCAAATGGAAGTCCAGGAAAGCAAAATATTTTTCAGTTGCAGTTATCTTGGTTCTAAAGTCTTAAATATATAACAGGAGGCTGAAATTGTGCTGATTGAGAAGACAACTTCAATGAAATTACTTTGACAAATTCTAGCCATCAAAGACATTAACAGAAAAAAAAAAATCAGAAAGGTAGTCATGAAAGTACATCAGTAATAGAGAAGGTTGTCTGAAAATACTAACTAAACTGACCTACATTACGTATTTGTAAGCAGATCCTTGCTTGCAAAGAGGACACAAAATTTCAGTAAAGAACCAGTCAAAATTTCTGTAAATTTTGGTTCAAATTTCACTCTCAAAGTTGCACAAATCTGGCAATTAAAATAGTTCCAGGCAAAGCATACCAAACAAAGCAGAACAAAATTCAGAAGCCAAACAAGAAAAAGCAAATGATGCTTCCAAAGACATCTTCCTGAGATCTTTAAAAAGAGAACCAAAGAAGAGATAATTTGTATTTGAATGAGAAAGAATAATGAACTGTCTCAAGAGTTCCAGAGTAGTTTTAGAGACTATTCATGTAAAAAACTCAATAGCTTATTAACAAACAATATTCCAAATGTATTATTTTTTTTTTTTTTTTGTGAGTGTGTGTGTGTAGTTTTTGTTTGTTTGTTTTTACAAGCTGAAACCTATCTGCTATAATCTAAAACTGCTGTAGAATATTGCTTTGGTAATACATACCTGTTATTAAAAATCTCACTTTTACATTATATATCATAATATTTAACAACTGTAATATGTCAAAGTGTAACAATTTAAAATTATGCTATTTCGCACTCCCCTAAAAGACCTATATGCATGAAAAATAAACAAACTGATACATTCTCATTTTCAGACTTCCTTTTGGTGAGGATATACAAAAAAGCATACAGTGGCAGTTGAAGGACAACTGTACAAAACTGAAGTAAAGTACGTAGAGAAATAAAAATCTAGTGTAATTGGAACTATGCAAACATTAGAAAATTTACTTTCAAGTCAATGATACTCAAAATTATATTTTCCAAAATTGCACAAATTAAAAAAAAAAAAAAGATAAAGAAGAAGAGAGGAGGGAGGGATTACTTCTATGTCCAACCAATGGACATATTTTAAAAATACATCTACCACATATTATGAGAGATCTGTAATTGTATAAATAATAAAGGACATGGGAATGAAAGTCAAAACAAAAATATATGCCATATTTACACCTAAGACTTCATCAACTCAACTCATATTTACACAGAAAGAATCCAAAAATTCAATTTACACTAATTAATTAGGACTGAAAAGTAGAATTCAGACACTGAGTATGCAATATATAGCATTTATGTAAAGTCATGTAAATTTCTCTGTAGCTTGCTTTAGCACCTCCACTGGACAAACTGCATTATGTTTTCATTCGTATAAATATGAAACTGCATGGACAATGGATTCAGATAACTTGTATGTAATGACACTCAGTGATGAAGAGAATCACTGTGTGATACTATGTAATCTGGTAAAACAGAGATGATTAAATGTGCTCAGAAAAGACTACAAAACTTAGTAAGAAGAGCATGTTTATTCATTCTAGTATAGTTTGTTCCTATTCATCATTTTGTGCATAAGGCAGACATGACAATATGACCTATAAATCTTAAATACAAGAGTGTCAGCAAAACACAAAATTGAAAAGGCTCAGGTTAATAAAAGAAAAGTTTTAAAGTTCACTTCTGTGCCTGCATGACTATAATGTGTATGTAGGAAACAATGACAGAGAAAGGATGCCCAATGTACATTGACTAGTGCCATTTGGAGCATTTCCATGGGAAAGAGAAGAGTGGGGGTTCTGATTTTAATCTATTTCTATTTAATGCTATTTTCATTTACCTATTCAATTCCATCTTCTGCTAATGGATGTAGAAATGCACTCTCTTGAGAAACAGACTATACTAAACAAACAGGAAAAAGAGGTACGTACAATCTGGAGAAGTGGCTACACTACAGTCAAGACAATCTAAAGGTAAAAATCAAAACAGACTGAAAGCCTTCATAAGCAACAAATATAGCCATGACAAGGGACTCAATTTCACATACCTGTTGCAAAACACGGTTATAATACAGTTTTGTTTAGAATGGTAAACTGTTCAGGAAATGTGTTATATTTCTAGATACTGCAGAATATAGACATGTCTTAGTCCTATCTCTCAGTGCACCTTATATTCAGAACCACAACTGTAATTTCCTAAGATTGCATATACAAGGATTCTCTTGTTTTCACACATTAGAAAAGCCCCCAAAATAAGTCAGTAATGTAAAACATGATAGAAACATTATTTTTCTAAATATTTATATTTAAAAAAAGTTCTTACTGTTATTTGACTCAGCCCAGCCAATCGCATTGTTAGAGTTGGAGACATAAAGTATTTAAACGCAAGATCAAGACTTTCTTTATCAAAACACAAGGCTGTATCCAATGGTTCTTTAACTGTGCTCCACATTAAATCTGCCATGTTCCGGGCTGCACTCTGTCTCAACTCCTGGTCTGACAGTTTACATAAATACCTGGAAAAAATTACAAATGGAAGAAAAGAAAGAGTATGATTCAAACTAGAACAGTCCTAGAACACCATCTTGATTAAAACAAATATGCATTTCCAAAAGCTGTAAGACTAATGAGTTAAAATATCACTATCAATAAAATAGCAGAAGTTGACAACAATGAAAAAAAAACATTGGGGAGAACAGATTTATGTAAAATACATTAAAAAGGAAATACATTTCTGACTATAATGCTCTTCAAATTTCTTTGTTGAAAAAACAGATACCCACAAAATGACATGAATCCCACACAGCTCGTTGGAAATGCAGATTTGAAGCCTTCAGTATTTTGAAGTTTCAACTACATCCAACCTATATTTAACTACGAAGAAATGTGTTAAAAATCCATTTGTTTGACAGCCTAAGTCTGGATCTATCCTTGGAGACTGGACAAATATATGCAAGAATCTTTTAAAATATAAAAGAGATATTAAATTACACTTAACTAGATTTATACACCATTCCTTTGCATTTGCATTGTATAAACATTAGTAAATTAAGAAAATAAAAAATACAGGCCCTGATTCTTATTTAGATTGAGGCCTTTTTTCACAGCTCTTGTGTAGTGGCCTTAAAATAAACACACTTCAATGATACTTAACATTGTCAAACATAGCAAAGAGACTTCAGCGCAAATAATCAAAGACTGTGGATCTATGACAGGAATCACTGATAAGTAACAGAAGGACAAGAGAAGGACCACTGGGGGCCATCGTAACCAGATTCCTCACTTTTATTAATTGTAATATTTCTTTTCTTATGTTGAGCACTGGAAATCAGATAATGGCAAGGAAGTAATGCTTCTGTGCTATGATTCCTAAACAAAAAGTGGCAATGAAAAGGCATAACTCATTTGAGAAAGTTCAGCAGCAAACCCTACCTTGTCACCTAGTTCTAATCTACCGACAGGTGAGAGGATTAGAAACACTGATGAAAAAATTCATTGGTCTGTGTTACCAAATGTAATCGTCTCAACTATCAGTAACCTTGGACCATCTTTTATCTCCACATTTTTACATGCAAACTATGATCAGTCCTGGTTTCTAAACCTTTTCAATCATTATTGAAGCTGTGGGCAGATAAATGCCTTTTTCCAAGATGGGAAATGCCATCTTTCTGAGGAAGCATGTCAAACTTGACTCTACCTCAAAGTGAAACTGCAAGTGAAGGAAAGCCCATGTATAACCAAAGCCTTTATTTCTGGTTAAATACTGGCACAAGCTTCCTAGAGAAGTGGTTGACGTCCCATGCCTGTCAGTATTCAAGAGACATTTGGATGATGTTCTCAACAACAGGCTTTAACTTTGGTTAGCCCTGAAGTGGTCAGGCAGTTGGACTAGACGATTTTTGAAGGTCTCTTCCAACTGAACTAGTCTGTTCAATTTTATCCTAGAATGCACATTAAGTCATACTTGATTGTTTTGTCAAGATTTCAGAATATCTTGAAGATGTTAAAAGAAATTAACAAATCCTCACTTTACATATAACAGATAAAGACTGCATGTGTTTAACAGGCATGGATCAATTTACACAGAAAGACGGATGCTTTTGAGGCTTCACTGCTTCTCACTAATGAGGCTATCACCTGAAACCCTGCTTACACTAGAAAGCAACTATGTCGATATGGTTAATGTAACAAAAGTCTCTGATTATCATGCAACACTATCAATGTAAGCCCACTTTTATTCATAAAACTTACACCGCAGCAGTATTTTAAAGGTTCTTTTAACTTATTTACTGTATTTAGTCTAAGCTTACATCAGACCTATGTCCTGTTTTCTGTACCATATAATTGAGATAGAATTTTTAAAAATCCCACTTTTATAACTTGAAGTACAGTGTAGGTGCATTTTCAGAGGTACAGAAGTACTCCAACAGTACAATCTGCTTTGCTCAGGGTCTAGAGAAAGCTACAGAGAAAGAGCACTTTTTGTTTGTTAATTTGCACCCTTTCTGAGCTTTTTTAACATAACTGGGTTATTCTAAGAGTTAAGCACGGTATAGATGTAGAATCACAGAATGGCTGAGGTTAGAAGGGACCTCTGGAGGTCACCTGGTCCAACCCCTTCTCAACCAGGGCCACATCCAGATGACTTTTAAAGATATCATACTTGCCTTTACAAGGCAAATGGATCTACATCAGAAAATTTATTGGCACTATTATGCTGGTCATAAATTAAATATGATCAAGTTTTTATTACCAGGATTAAATCTGCTGAAACTTGTAAAGTATGCTAAGCTTCATTTTGGTTGCAGAAGGATACAGTGGCCTAAGCCACTGTAAACTGGGTCCATTTTTTGCTTTTACTGGTATAACTTAACTTTTAACAAAAATGAAATCTTTAGCTAGCACTTGAAATTAATACACATCTTTCTTACACTGGCGAGCTGTAAATTTGCTGCACTGCTTTGCACAAGAACAGTGTCACTGGAGCAAGACAAAAGGTCTGGTCAGCCCAAAATAGACTCTCTAAAAGCAGATGAAAAATTTATTCCATATGTTAAAAGAAAAAAAAAAAAGATGAAACTATGTACTACTGTGAATTCATTTCTCTCTTCCTTTTATACTTTTGGCTTTCTCATTAACCTGTGGCCGTTAGTTTCACAATTGCATCTGCATGAGAAACATTCTGTTAAGCCTGCAACCTGATGATTGCAGTGATGTTCTCCTCTTTTTGTTTTTGAAAAACTGTATAATCATTCCCCTGTTGTCTTCATATCACTCATATAACAGCCATTTTTGTCCAAAAAAAAATTAGACTGCCTCTTAATGACGGTTTTTGTCTACCTGCTTCGTAACCCTTGCTATCACCACAGTAGTTGTTGTTACCTTTGTGAAATGGAATTAACAGAACATACACATATATACATTAATTTTTAGAGGTTTTAGTCTGCTGCAACTATTTGAAGTTGCTGTATTTGGGGGCAGAGTTCAGTTTTAAACGTGCATTTCCATTTTTATGTAACGCTTACAAGCACATCTCATGCATCACTTTAGCTACTCAGCTGTGAAATAATCTTTTTTCCCATAGTATGACTCCTTTGGACCACAGCTACAAAAAGGTTATCAAGCCAAATGAGTCAGGGCTCTTTAGCGATACCAAGGATTAACTTAAGTGCCTAACTATTGTCTCCTGACTGAAAACTTCAGGCTTATTACAAGAGTTTTTTAATGACATTTAGTAGCAAAGAGTAGTCTTGGGTACTTCCATAAAATTCAAATTCTTAAGAAAAATATTTCTAAGCAGTAATTTGAATTCTTTCAGCTTCACTCTGTCTCACCGTATTGCACAGAAAGCACCGTGGATCAACAATTCCATTTGGAGCTTCCACTTCCTCTGCATACACCAGCACTGTGCTTGTGCCCTGTTCTGAGACTAAAAGGCTAACACTGGAGAAACTGCCACATGCAATTTCCTCTCAGTGTGTTTTAGCACAAAGCATCCCATTTCTTCCTAGCTGGGGCAGAGACACAAACCCTTTGTAAATAAAATCTCTCAAGATCAGTCTGAAAAAGGGAGAGAGGAAGAAGGAAGAGGAGGAGAAGAGGTTAGCACTAAATACAATATTGATCAGTACTGGTGCTACGCATAGCTCTCTCAGATTTTACCAGAGGAACATTTAGTAGGTGATACCATCTGTGAAGGCAAAGAAAGAAGAGTTTTAGGTCTTTCCCTTCATACTATTCAAGACTATTCTAGTGATTTATGGAAGCACCTACAATATCAGGCATACAAGTTTAACTCTTACTTCTCATAAAAATGGACTTCACTGATCACCTATTTCCTTCTCAAGGGCACAACTATCCATGAGACCCCATGTTTCAATCAAGTTTGCTGCTGAAAAAAACACTGTCCTCAAAATGACACTGTTCATAGCTACTGCTATCATGAAGCATCCAGTATCTGGAATTATGTAGAACATCTCCCACCTCCGATCTTGAGGTGAAGTCAGCTGGAATCAACTATCTGCAAGTCTTGTCTTTCTTTTTATCACAAATAATATGATAATTTTATCATGAGAGTTTTGCAATTTGAAATGGAGAACTGTAAGTTATTGTGATCAAAAAAAATTTCCTTCTGAGGACGTCAGAAATACTTTGCTTCCTCATTGAAAGATGTCCCTTTTAACTTAACTTCTTTTATTTCTTTCCTACACTACCCAAAAGCATAGGGTTTTCAGAGGCAGGATATAAATACTATTGCTCTATTCTAATTAATAGTATTCATTAGACTTGCTTTTAGTAGGAGCAATAACAACTTCTTTAGTCCGGCAATTTGGACTAACAAAGCTTATATCCTTTAGATGGAACTTCTCATGGAGGCATCTACCATCGACTACAAAAGGCAGATTTCAGTGAAGAGAAACATCTGGGCATGCACGGTAAACTGCATTTCTAGATGAGGGGTTTCCAACATGCAGACAACAGGCCATTTCCAACCAACACAAGGACCATGACTTAACGTGCATTTGATGGAATCATCTTCTTATGAAGGTTCTAGCAGGAACCCATCTCTTTCAGATACTTTGAGTAACAGCTGACACCAATAACTGACCACACATCCACCTCACTCCAGCATGGCGAAAGACGCCTCTGCAGCACTGTTGCCCCATTTGTCACCTGCCCTGGGAGGAGGGTTGCACAGTGGGGTCCAGGGCACACAGGAGGCCCACCCCGAAGTGCGAGCAGTTAATTAGAACCCCAAGGGCCATTCTAGACTAAACCCCTCTCCAAGCTCTCTCGGTGACTTTGCAGAGCAGCAGAAGCTAATGCAGAATTTGTTTTAGAAGTGCTGTGTTGCTGTGCCCAGGGTTATGTTTGCTTTCAGATATGAAAGTGGAAGGCAGAGGGAGATCTAGAGACCCAATGAGGTGAGATCTGTAAGCTTGACAACCAAATGAGGTGAGCTGTATAAGCCATTTTTTGCTGAAAGCATCTATGTTAACTTCTGTCCCCTGTAGAGGTATAGCAGTAAAGATTTTGTTACGTGGCTTCCCAGGTTCATGTCTCACTCTGTAAGTGCATCTTCACAAAATTTTGGACTTCATCATGTTGAGAAGTCCCAGATCTCCTATCAACAATCAGTTGTATAAAATGAAAACTGAGAGAACATCCTTCTCTAAACTGCTGGTAGTTTTGATAGGTGTATCCTGTATCAATGTTACCTTTCTGACGGACACAAATGTATTGGTAATAACATCAGACATCAATTTATGACAAGAAAGTTCTTACAATGCACACTTTGAATTAGATGCAAATATTTCACCAGTTAAAGAGATGAGGAAAACGGAAGAATAAAGCATTTTAAGTGACCCTAATTACATCTACAGTTACAAAGTAGAACATGCTTAAAGTATGATGCCAAGCAAGGGAGAATTAACAGCAATATCTGCAGGGTGTTTTGTTCTGTCTCACTCGAGTTCCTTATTACCAGTCTATCTCTAATTGTTTATCCTTCAATGCTCTGTTTATTTTCCATACACTGCAAGAAGACAGTTAAGGCTCACAAACCAAACTCCCAAGTGCATCAACAACTATGGGTGGAATATGTACTGGGACAAGCACTTGAAGATCCCCTGCTTGCCCTTCTATGGCTGTTTTCCAGACTGTTTCATGATTAATAATTACTTTTATAGGACTTCAAAGATAACACATCAGCATTAAAGGAGTGTGCACAGCTGGACTGTAACTCAAGAGTGATATATTTTAATAAAAGATCAGAATACTCTCCTCCTATCTGCTGATATAATTTTGGTAGAAACCATATTATACCAGTGTAGGTCTGTAGCCAAGCAAATTATTTCTACACTGTTAAACAAATTTACAATTAAAACCAGAACATTTTAAAGTATGAAACATAGTTCTGAGCCTCACTGTTAGATGTATGTTTTTGTTGCCAATGTAATTATTATTTTTTAAGTGTGCTTTTACACTGGTACAAATAAGACAATGTAATCTGCAAGGGCATGTTTATTGATAACAGGGAAGTAAACTATGACCAGTGCAAGCATGTTTCTAATAGTACAGATACAGGAAACCCAAAGTCATGGAGAAGTTGTGGGCACATGCAAGAGCAGTGGCTTTTTATGTTGTCTGCACCAGAAAAAATTAAGTTTGGGCTACTAGTAGTGACCAGCCCCCACCCACCTCCAGGCAAATACACATACACCAGATAATTTCATCATCAACTCATTAGATTTTTTTCTATTGTCCTAAGACAGTCACTAAAAATAAAATGCTTGTATAATTGAATATCTTTATAAGTACTTTAATTTTAAAGTGTTCATGATAGGCAGCTTATAAAGAAAATCATTGAGACTGGATATATTTAGACATAGAAAAGTGCGAGTAGACTTTTGATCACACTTCAGTTCATGCCAGCTGGAAATACAGAACATAAAAATGCAAAGCGGTGTTAAAACTTGGTAGATGAAATTTCAGTGACTACCTAGTACTCTTTACTTGTATCACCTCAGTGTAAATTTTCACTGAAGTTATACAAAGATACTGCAGTAAGAGAAATAATTACAATTGGTCCTGATATGACATATCAGAATGGGGCTCAATGTTGTATCAAAAATGCTATTCCCAAGATTGATCTGATTGATACTGAAATTAGGTAGATAGAAGGAGCTGCCCCAACTAACTCTAAATATTACCTTCATTCTCCTCATTGAAATAATACAGACAGAGCAATAACTTGAACAACAAACAAGCATGCAAACTGAAATTATAAATAGGTGCTATCAAAAAGCCCTCCCAGGAACAAATTCTTAAATTAAAAATTTACCTGATAACATAAGTCCTAAAGGGTATAATGTGCTGCATGACAGCAGGGATGTGTAGCCATATTCTGATCTATAATGCAAAAACATAAATAGGTAAAAAATTCATTAATGACATTTAATAAGAATGTTAAGAATTAAATACTGTTGATACATTTGCATATGCGACCCCATTCTAAAAAAGGCTTTGTCGTTGTTTTCACGTGAATTTTAACAACTTGTTAATTTCCTCATTTTCAAAGCCATTAGCTGAAGAATGTTTCTGCGACTTAGAAACATGAGTTGCATTTTTTCTTCTAGTCATCCAGAAAATATGAACTTTGTGTAGATAGTATCATACTGTCCAGATATCTCATTTCTGAATTTTCTGTGGTTTCTTCAGTAGGAAAACCCATTGCTCAGCCATGTGGGGTTTCTTTTTCCCTTTTTTCCTTTTTCCTTTTCTTTTTCTTTCTTCTTTTCTTTTCTTTTTTTTTTTTTAAGTCTCCATGAAAAATCTTGTTCCTTACAAATCTCTCCTACATCAAGTAAAATCATTTTACTTACATTGATGTTTTGCTTCTTAGGATTTATATACCCTACAAAATAAAACTACGTTTTATAACCAGTGATTAAGAGCAGGTTTTTTACTACCACATTTGCATTCCCATGTTTACCATACTGCCTTTACCACTTCTGCAAAACTGTATGCAGTAAGAAAATGTATGCAGAGAAAAACAACCTGAAACAGCTATTCAGCACTGCTGTGAGGAAAAGAGGACCAACCAAACTACTTACACAGGCAAAGTTAGAAGTTCCATCTGCATTTCAAAAAGGAATGCTGAGCCTGTTAAACCTGTTACAGAAAGACAACTACGTGCCAGGTAAGGGATCTAGCACAGATGAAACATTAGCAGCTGTTACTACTGACATAATTTTAATTATGCGTGCACACTTATGTTCTGAATAGCTAACACCAACAATCACTCAAAGATGAAATGCAGAAAATTCTACATTATTCTTCTGGCTAGAAGAGAGAAATAATAGGCAGTAAGAAAACTGTATGGCCAGCATTTATTTTAAACATTTGTGGAATTAGCCAAATAGCTTTGAGTCAGTTCTGGAAAAAATATTTTCAGACTTACTTTTTACTCTGTGACTTTTAGTACACAATAACAATACTAACCTATTTTGCAAGACAAACCTGCAAAATCGTCACATTGCAAAAAAACACTGCATTTGGAATAAGCTTCTGATTCTACTTGAAGTCTCAAGAAGGAAAAAAAAAGAGTCTAGCATGCCAAATACAGAAAGTGTAACTAAAAGATTTTTGTGGTAGAAACAAAAATTAAGTAACATTTTGACAAGGAATTGCCATGATGACAAAGGGAATTCAAACAATTCATTTGGAACACAACGATCTGCTGTTCTCCATATGCAAGCAAGCAATCCACAAGGAAATATTTTTATGCAATAAAAGTAGTAAAAGGGTTTTATAATTTTTTTCAGCTTTCATTGTTTATCTTATATTTCACTGTATATTAATTCAAGCCTCTCAAGCCATTTTATTCATCTAGATGTTTCCATCACATATGAATTTCATCCTCAGAATTGAATTGATAATTTTACATTAATAAAGGAAAACGTAATTTTCATCATGAAATCAAACCTAAATATACTGAATTAAATAAAATTACATAAATATGAAATAACATATAAAAATTGACATAAGTTTTTATAAATCCGCAACTTTCCTTAGACTCGTTAAGCTTCCACCTGCTTTTAAGATACAATATTTATTGCAACTGTTCTATCCTCCAGCTTCAGAGGTTCTTTCTTTTTATCGTTTGGTTTTTATAACATAATTCATTTCTAAAACAGTGCCTCTCTCAACAGTTTGTACTTCTGACTTATGAAGATTTACATAGTAAAATTTAACAAACATTTTTGAAATTGTCAGCCTATTTCTATTAATTCTTCTCCACTGAGAGGGCAACAATTCCTCCATAACATCAAAAAATTGAAATCGTTCAGAATGAAGCAATGACAGGCTTTTCCAGGGATGTTTAAACCCTCCACAGAACAAGCTGGAGGTCATGGATTTCTCTGCATCTGTTAGTTCTTTAAAGAGACCAGCGTAATGTCAGGTAGTTAAGCTGAGCAAATACCACAGAATATGAAATGTGGGAAGAAAGGTGGAAACAAATATATGACTAAAAAAGAGAGCAAAGAAATAGTCTCAAGAAGGAACACTCCTACCACAATACATGTTGCTAAGAAAGCATCTTGCAGAGCAGCAAGTTGGAGAAAAACCAAGACTGCCAACTAGACAACTCCCTGGGTGATGCAAATTGTGTTATATTACATTTACTGGCTTTATTACAAACATAAACTTGTCTGATGAAGGCATTTACTCAAACTAGGTTTGCTCTATAAAAAAATTCAAGCAAACATCTTTTCAATAATTTTTCTGTCCTCTATACAAAGGAAACACCACTAATAATAAACAAGTAGCTCAGTTGCCCTGAACAATTTACTGATTTGTGCTAGTGGTCTTCTCTTAAATAAGCCTTTACAGTGCACTTTATGAGATATACACCATTCTTTGTGGAAGAAACAGTGCAAATGCTTTCCAAGTTGAATGTTACTGCTTGTTAGTAGATGATTGATTTGACTTTGGTTTACTGGTTCCAACTTCATCTATTACACTTCCTGGAGCTTACTAAGCCTAACATTTTAATAAGAAGTGATTAGTCCATCTACACTACAGACTTACTTCGAAATATTTTTGAAACATTTAAGATAGTAGCTAAACAACTCATTTGTCCCAAAGATTTTAAATAATTCCATTATTACTACCTCTAATAATCTTTAAAATAACGGCTATTGAAATACCAACTCTCGAGAGTTGGTGCTAATGTGAAAATGTATTTAACGGTTAACATAAACTAGTTCCTGCTTTGCACAATGGTACCACATAACAATTGGTCTGCTCACAAATTTGTATCAGAATCTGTTTCATTTAGAACATGAAAATCAGTTCAACTTCCTACTTGAACTACAACAGTTCAACTTCCTACTTAGTCTCTCTGCTCATTTTAACTTGAGTTAGGACATCACAGGAGAAACTCAACTGATATACTGGAGCAATAGATACCAGCAGGTTGTGCCAACAACAGACAGAGATTAAAAGCCCATCAGCTTATCACCTGAAAGCTCATCAGATCCTACACAAAGGGCCAAAAAACCTAACTTTACAGTATAACATAAAGAGGTGCTGCAGCAGTCCTCCTGTCTAAGATCACAAGTACTGAGCACATCACGGCCTTACTCATTTGTTCTCTGACCTACAAGTGAAGAACCATTACGCTAAAAGGATCAGGAGGAAGTGTTATGATCACCAACGCTGGCTTTACTTCAGTGATTGGTTCCCTCTATGCAAACTGGCTGGTCAGGAATGGAGCAAGGAGGGAGCAAAGATGTGTGGAAGCAAGGATCTGATTTTAAACATTTAATACTGCAATGAGCCAATATAAAAATGATGTTAATCTCACTTCGTACAAGGCGTAAGAAGCTATTTATTTCCTTTACATCTGTATGTAACGGGACAGGACATGACTTCCCATTCACATTATGCTAACTCTTCATATGTCCTTCTTCAGAAAGAAGTTTTAATTTCTATTACTGATCTCCTCTGAATCTCCACTAAAATCCATTCATAATTCTTCTAGTAAAAAATTGCTATTATTCCAAAAATGAAACAATGAAGGATATTGATTCTAAAACTAACTGAAAATAAAACACAGCTCTCTCTACACTGCAAATGTGTATAGTGATATAAAATCACAGGAAACCGAAAGGAAAATAAATCCCTTGTGCCTCACAGGGAATAGGTAAAAAGTTAATATAGCCTAAAACAGCTTAGAATATTTTCATGATACAACTCCAGGAACAAAAATGACATCTGAAACTGTCCTTACAGGTATTTTCTGAGACTCCTACAATCTTGATGTCTAAGAATGATGAAACGATCCAAAGTTGCAAAATTAATTACGTGCCTACAGGAGATATATAGGGTTTGGATGGAAAAATGCTGCCTCAGTGGAGTATTCCCAACATGGACAACTTTGTAATGCTTTTCTTCCTTCCCTTCTCCTACAGTTTTTCCAGACTTCAGTCCTTTTACTTCTTACGCTGTGTTTAACGTAAAAATAATGTAAAGACACTACTTACATTAGATACCACTGTGATAAATGCATGTGCTATAAGAAATGGCAGTGTCTCAGGGGTTCCATATTCAAAACAATCCTTCATGAGGGAAAGGCCATTTTTTCCACAAAATAGACAAACATAGCGAAGCAAGTGCAATGGTACTTCTACATCCTAGAGAAATTAAAAAATAAAAAAGGAGAAGAATACAAACAATCAATGCTAGATCCATTCAGATACACAGGAAATGCAAAATAAAATAACATCATAACACAAATCCATACAGAGGAAGCAACGTAGCTATTTTAAGTTTCTAAGAGATATGTACCTATTTAAAAATGGACAACTTACATTCATGTCACAGAATGCTCCTAGTATATTGCTTTCTTGAGCAGAAATATCCTGTTTAAAAGGAAAAAAAAAATAACTAATAGAAGCAATACAAAATTTTTGTAGAACAAAACACAACTGACCATTAACTGGTATTACAGTCAATTAACAGAAAGAGCAAAAACCTAGATGAGAGGAAGCCAGGAGCTAAAGCTTTGCTCCACTTTCACACTCCAAAACATATTTTTCTTATTTATGAGTTTACTATTGTTAAAATGCATTTTTAAGTGCACAAATACACATTTAGGATAACATCTCAGCAGTGGCTCTCAATGACTTGGATGAAAAGATCAGTCTTCACCGCCCACCTACCCACCCTCCCTTTCACCCTCAAGATAGCAATTTTTCAACAGAAATACTACAAAGGGGCATACAGCCTGGTGCAGTGGCTGCATATAATTCCTTAACTTCAACTACTATATTATTTTACATATAATGAAACATCTCTCATAAAATTAGTTCCTAATGCTATTTATAGGATAAAGCTAATTTAGGAGGAAGAAAATAATATCACCTTATCAATCTGTTAGCTATCTGCTGTGATGAGAAACATGTTTTCCAGAAGTACTAAACTGAAAAGAGTTTAGAAAAATAACTTTTTCATGTTTTCACAACACCTACTTGTTGGGCAGCATAAAGCAGGAATTTTCTTTATTAGGGTTGTTGCGCATACAGTGTGTATCTTGCATGTGGCTAGGAGCAAAAGGGCACTCAAACTATCAAAAAATGTGACTGTAAAACCACAACACTGCCACGGATACTTGCAGGTAGTTACAGCACACATTCTTCTTCTTCCCATCCCTCTGTACCAAACACCCAGTTCTCATATTCACAATTCAAATGCAAGTTTAGGATAAAGTTAATTTTATAATGAAGTTTCCTGAATACATTTCAAATACCTCTGTAGGAACAAGCTTCTGAACACTATAGCACAGGATGCCAGAGGCAAGTGATTTTGGAGGGATTAAGTGTGATACGAACATTCTGAATTATTTAATATGCTTGTATTATATCTAAGCATTTATTTTCCTTTTTCTCCTGCTGAAATCTAAGTCATGCCTGAACTCGTGATACCCTAACGGCTATTTTTAAAACAGCTCTGAAGCCAGTAGGTGGTATGTTTTCAAGTAGCTAGAAAAGGTGTTCAGTGCTATGCTCACGAAAACCGCAAAAATACTGTGAGAAATTTCATTAGTTTTCTTGAATAAAATAAAGAATTATTGTCAGGTAAACTACAGTTCTTAGAATACAGAAGTCATTTCATGGAAGCTTGCTGTGTGAGCGCTTACTGAAAGCATCACGCTTGAGAGACCGAGTCTGGAAATGTGACTTCTGCACTTGCAGATGTGAAACAGAACAGTCAGGGACCAAGAAATCCTTAAGATCACCTTTATAACGAAATAAGAGAATTCCTCATGGGAATCTAATCTGGTATTAAAAACCACCACTCCAGATGAAATACGCTAACTGAAGTCTGTCACAGACACAGTTTGGGGTGGAGGGTACTTAATTAGGAGCATCTTCCAAAGAAAATTTACTTGAAAAGCTAAAGCATAGATGGCAACATTCCAAAAAATCAGAGGACTACAGACACCCAAATGACTGATTTTTTCCTCTTTCATTTCATCTTCTTTCAAGAACTGCTGAACAGTTGGCTTACTCCCTTAAGATTCATTATTCATTCCTGTCTGGAGGAATTTTAAGACAGTGCAAAGTTCAGGAGTGCATTTCATCTTTCCGCTTCTTTCTTTACAGGATTTTAAGAGCCTCCCTATTTAAAACCTTTTTTCCCCTCTGAATTGTCCATTAAACCTGCTGCATAAAGTATAAACTAAATAACAGAGCATACTGTTTTAAACTATTCTGTATGCAAGATCTCTTAAAATATATTAAATTATCAAAAACACAAGCATATTTATAAAAATACTGATTGTGTCTATTTTTTATCATTTAAAAAATAGAAAGATCTCTCTCTCTGTGCACCAAAAATAATGGTAGACTCCAACAGGAATAAATGTTGTGTTTCCAGACTTCATCTTCACAGCTTTATTCTTCAGTATTGATGCCTTGAGATGAGCTGTCCCCTAAAGGTCTACAACCAGTTGTGCTCTTCTGAAAGCACAGACTTAGTAGAAAGACATTTTTCCTTAAGTTTCTGATCAGTTTAAGAAAAGCTGAGGCACACCTGTCTATACAGATCCATATTCATTCTATGCAGGTCAAGACTATATACTCGGCAGTTCTCAGGTAACATAAGCTTGATTTACTTCCATGTAACATACTTTCACTATCCTCATATCCAGCACATTTCTGCCCTCTGCAAGGTCACGTTCACTTTGCTGTCAGAACTTAATTGTTTAAGGAAGCTTCTGGTGCTGACGTGCAGTCCTTCAGGCTACCAACCAGTCTTCACTTCTCATTTCACAAGCTCTTCACTTTCTTCACAAATGTCATAAATGTGTAACTGACAAAAATAACTCTTAGCCGGTACTATTTAAAGACAGAGTCTATAGATTCACATAGGGATTGATATCCTTTTCTCTTGGTTTATTGTTCCTTTTTTATTTAATCCAACTCGGACTTCTACAATAAGAAATATTTGCTAATCTCATATGAAAGTTCTTCTCCACTAGATGGTCAAGTGTAAAATGGCACCTGGATTACTCTTCAAGATTTGTATTCTTTTTGCTATCATTAATAAAAAAAGATTTTGGTTGTGTATGCAAAGACTAACGGTAAATATTGACCACTACTCATTACCAGAAGGTAACACCATGCGAAAACCTTGCAGTGGAAGTGTTTAAATGACAGCCTAGTCAGTCATTTCTAGGCAAAGTGTAACCTCACTGGACTTGATTGATGACTCAAACTGTACAAGTTCAACTCAACAATCTGGAGCAAGGAATTTCTGAAGTGGAGAGTGTAGTCTATTTTTCCATCAGAATTTTTCTCTTTTTCCAAGGCAGAGGAAATGCTCAGAGGGGGAGGGAGAGCTACAGCGGCTTTTCACACCAATGCTTGGTGGATTTGGTCTGCCCAGGAATCTATTTAGCTTACAAAATTGATGGTACATTTAGAACAGGTATTTTTTGTTATTTTGATTCCAAGACTGATTTAAAACAAGAAGTGCTCCCATTACTGGGACTAATAATTTGTCCCAATTCAACTAAGATGTGCTCTACACTGAAATCCAAAATTGAATTCTAAATCTCACAAAATGAGTTGCAGTAGCAAAAAGTTTTGACATTAAAATAGCTATCATTACTACTTTAGAATAATAGTACCCTAGGGCTTCTTCAATATAGAAAATCTCATTTTGTGAAGAAAAATAAAGATTGATGGTGGATGGTGGGACCTTTTAAATAAATAAAAACCACCCCAATAAAAAAGAGGAATAACGTACATAACAAGTGGGGCAAGCTAGCATACCTCCCTAATCCATACCTGGGCGCACAGAAGTCTAGCAGAAAGGGAAAAAACACTTTTCCCTCACAAGTTATATATTTTTAGCATAGCTAATGAAAATATTCAGTAATTCAGATGATCATCGCACAACATACACTCTCTACAGTGATAGTCACTCACAATGCAGCAATCTACTGCATATCTGTGGCCAATCATTGTATGGTTGCACATCAAGTGGAAAAGAAATCTCACCAAGCACTTTGATATTTTCTTTTTATCATTTGGAAGTGAAATTGAAAGAAGAAAAAAATACATGAAGATGTCATTTAAAAGAAGTGTGTTTATACATAGAAAACCTGTTCCAGAATTGTTCATTGCATATTCCTATGGAACTAGTTTCAGTAGGCGTCCCAGAGGAGTACAAAAGCTAAATCACTTCAGCAAGCATTGATTTTCTTTTTTTTTAAAACTGACAAGATACATCAGCCCTCTTCAGTTTCTACTTGCAGACGCAGAACTACAGATTTATATATGTTTAAAGCTTAAAAGCCAAACCAAAATGAACGATGGGAAACCTGAAATCCACAAATCCTAAGCTTTGTGTCATTTTTCTATATACATATTTGTGAAACTACCAATGTTAAATTATGCCCATGTGTTTTGGCAGAAGACAGAAGAACAAAATCCAGCCCACCCAAAAGAACTGCTGTTGCCCATCTTGCCCTACAATATTTTAAACTAGATTTATTGTCAGATGTGGCAGGATCCCTTCAAGAAGAACTAATCCCACTAGCATACATAAAAAGTGATGCATGATGACATCTTTTCAATTTGAAGTGAAGTTTAAAATGCAAGCTCAACTACTCATAGCTCCAATGGAGCTCTGAAACTGAAATTAAAAAATAAAAAATTGAGTTAACTGTAGTTTCATTCTCCACTCTTACTCTGAAGTTTGTTGGACAGAAGTTTTCTTTATGTAGCTCTTCTTTGTTTACAGATTTTATAAGCTGTTTATATGTTAAGAGGCCATCACAAGTTGAAACAAAAAGCAAGCTTTCCACGAACTACGTTGTTTCAACTAGGAAATGTTAACACTATAATATTTATCTTAGAAACCATGAGTTAAATATTTATAGTTTTGAACGTGGTTTTTGTTTTTTGTTGTTTTGTGTTCAGAATGCATTACTGAAAGTGAGTGGTAGGCATAACAAGTATCACAGGAAATCAGACTCGCAGAACAAAGCTACTTGCGTTGAAATCAGTTATCCCCATCAATTTAACAGCTGTTCTAATAAGAAAGTCTGGTCTTGCACAAAGTTCAGTTATGAATCTTTGCTTCTAGAACCATAGATTGTAATGAAAAGAAATTAGTAAACTATTAATGGGTTACCTTCTGGAAGAAAGGCTTCGCTACAGTCCCCTTTTTGCCTTCCTGTTATTTAAACAGTACAATAATTCAGTGTACAGTTCCATCCAACACTTATCAATATATTACCTATAACAATTAAGCATATTTTAAAGAAAGTGTAAGAGTATGTGTCATTTTAAAAGTTTCTCTGAAAAGATCTACTGAAGTCAACAGGAGAGCTGAATTTGCCCATCCTGTATGAAAGCAACTATCATCAAACACAGTCTAGTGAGAACAAATAATCTTTCACAAAAGTAAAAATATACACATAAAGATAAGATATACCTCTATTGTGGGATGAGTATTATGCTTATAAGCAGTGTACAGAGGAAACTGAATCTGAAAGATTTTTGCCACACACAGCAACAACTTTTCCTTCTCATCAGTGCTCCATAAGCTAAAAGCATCAGTGTTCTTTGCAGACTCCTCCTCTGTCAGGACACAAGTTCTTGCAGAATCTAATTTTTTCTCTATAGATTTTTGCCGTTCTCCATTTTCTTCTTCATGAGACTCTCTTTCTACATTCAAAGGCTCATCAGCATGATTACTCTGATCTTGCCATGTTGAATCTATATTAATAGTGCAATGTTTACAGAGCTGGTCCCGCAGAGCTTGAACTTGGGCAATCACTAAGTTAATAAGCGCACATACTACTTGGTTAAAGATCTCCAAATGTTTATACTCCTTGAAACAGCACAGACATTGTCTGTAAGAAAAGAGAAAAATATATAAATAAATAAAAATTCCTGAAGTAGCTAAAATCAAAACAGCTAGAATGACAAACTCAGTAAGACTAGACTCTATTGAGTTAATAAAGGGGAAGAAAGGACAAATTCTAATACACAGGTTACTAACCAAAAAAGACTCTGCACATTAAGACATTTCAAACAACAGAATAAGTGACAGCCATGGAAGCGAGAAGTCTAAATGAAACTGATGCTTCCTAGCAGCAAGTTGGAGTCACAAAGGCCTCCTTAAACCCTGTAAACATCCAATTATTTCAGTTTAAAATATACTTAAGCTATCTTAGAGGTACAGTCATTGAACTGCTAACGAAATAGTGTTTTTGAATGTGTTCCTGAATCCCTTTCTTCACCTGGATTTCTCTATCGATATTGCTGCGCTAAACCACCTGACATGCTTGTTAGCTGTGTAAGAACTATTTTTTTTGTTTTTTAAAACAACAGGGCAGCAAAATAATTTCTAATTAGTACTGAGTTTTTAAACTCATGTCCTTTATCTGCGCATTTGGACAGAAACCTCATGCATATTAGTACCCTTTACCCATATGGGAAAAAACAATATTGAGTGTCTTCATTACTTCACTTTATGGACTCAGAGATTATTCCTCTGAATATCTACCAATACACCGTAGACTGAAAATAACAAGGGGAAAACTACGTACTGTTCCTCTATCAATAAAAAAAAAAGTCAATCCACTTATCAAATTAGAAACCCCTTTATTATGGCATTAGTTGTGGGCAAGGATAACTAGATATGGCAAAGATGTTCTGGGTACACAAACATCCAAGATAGGTACCCTAGAACCTATACAGGAACATTTGCTTCTTCCATGCAAATAAGGCAATTTCCTCATTCCAAACAAAAGGTGAATGACGGTCCCCTAAAAGGATCTAAATCCTGGAGAATGTAGAGGAAAAAAAAAAAGCAATCAATAAGCGGGGGGGGGGTTCAATGAAGACAAAAATTAAAAGTTACATGCTTGTAACAGAGTATTTGAATTAGACTCATTACTCTCTCACTCAAACTCTACCAAATGATGCAACTGCTATAATAACTGCAGCTATCGTCCAGTAGAGGCCTTTCTCCTGTTGCATGCAGCACAACAGACCTCAGTCCATAAATATAATTCTCAGCTACTACAGTAATGTAAAAATTGCACATTCCATTTCTAAAAAATAAGCAGAAAGAAGAAAGGGCAGGAAAACATCAAGAAGAGATTAAAAAACACTCCCACAAAGTACTGCATTTAATCTAGAAACCTGACTTAAACACTAATTTGTGAAGAAGAAAGAGACAAAGAACTCAGAACTATGACAGGCAGTGTGCTGCCTCTCTTGACGGAATACAAACATGGCCTTGAGCTACAGGAGTTAAAGAATATACATTTTGAATATAGATTTACTTTTTTTTTTATTGGTTTAGACAAAGTTAATATTCATTATTCCCTACTTTCAGCATAGGTACAATGATGGAAGCATCTAAAACTTCTGGTGCTAAGTAGAAAGTGAAAGCCTTTTGGTATCATTTAAGTGGAGTGTCTTCAATTGAAAATAGATTCTTATGATGTCCTAGTAAACAAGAGCTCTAGTTCACAGTACAGGATGTTTTGTATGAAGAGAAATGTACAGTTGAGAATCATTATCATCAACATTCAAACTCATGAAAAAAATACCTTTGTGTCCAGGAATTGATGTAAGCAAATATCTTGAGCGCATGTTCCTTTCTGAGCTGCAACCCATCAGCACCTTCAATGTCAGATACTAAAGGAAAACAAAAACATATTAGTGTTGAAAAAAAAAGCATGTAATTGCTATATTTTAATTACAAATCATCTTTGTTATTTAAGTAGAAAGCAAAACATAGATAGAATTTTTCTAAATATGCTTTGTAATAATAAAAAACAGTAGTCAAGATACAGTAACTTTATGTCAAAGGTTTTTCAGCATAAAAAAGGCACAGCCACCAGATGAATTATCTTTTCATAGTGGAAACTAATTTTCTCAACCAAACCTACCTGTTTTTTGCCTTTGGTAACCAGGAATAAAGTTTCAATGCAATTAACTTTAAAACAGATATTGTGTGGTAATACTGGACACTGCTGTGAAAATCAGTCGTTCAGGACAGCTCCTTCCTCTAATCCAATACCCTGTACTAATGGTTAACGGCAACCTCTTCAAGCACGGAAAACTTAGAAATGGTAGTAACTAGGGACATCTTGTGCGATTTATAATTCCACAGAGGTCTACTGTAGAAACAAAGTTTTCAAGTTCCTTAATCACATACTTTTGATTAAAAATGCCTCATTCCTTAGCTGAAAGGGACAGACAAGTGTTTCAGAAATGGATGCTCAGAGAAAGGTTTTTAAATCTATATAAGAATCTAAATAGCTAAATTTACAAGACAGCTGAGCATAAAGTACTCTTCATAAGCCCCACTGGGAGCTACTGTGCATTTTCAAATATGAATCTTCAATAATTTCACTCATTAGCCTTTTTTTTCCTCCCAGATTTTAAAAGCATGCATCTTGAGATGACCATGAGACCTTAGCTTCCTTTTCCTGATCAGATAAAGGCCAGGAAAAACAAACTATCACGGTAAGAACAGATGTACAAACTACATGTAAAGCAGTTCATACTACTTAAGTTATTGGTTATTGTTTTCAAATATAGACATGACTTCACTGACATTTAACTGTAACAAACCACTAATTGGCAAGATGATAAACATACACCACACTTAGCAGAGCCAGATACCAGAACAGTTTTGTCCCGAATGCAAATCCAAAAACTTTCAGTGAGTTATTATCAAGTATTCCACCTTCATCTAAAAACGTTTACACCTTCTAATAAGCCAAACATCAGTAGTTCACACCTCCAATTCCGTATCAACCAGTTACATCTATTAGAGCACTGGACCCTGCTTACTAGCCACATACCCTTCTCCAACTATCAACACAGAATTCCCATTTGCTCCTTGCCCTAAATTTCTCAATGGTTCTACAATTCTCTAATTACTACACAAATTGAAAATGTCAAGGTTCTTTTTTAAGTTGACCATTCCATTTATTAATAATAATAATCTATTCATTTCCACCTTTCACATGAAATTTCAAGCATTACGTGCTTACAAAGCTCCTTCACAAGGAAGCTTTGTGGGAAAGGTTCTCTAACAGAAACAAGCTCTGCAGAATCCCTGCCCCAACCTCCTTCCCAGCCTCAGGCTTGCAAGGTCCTATGTGAACAGTCAATACACGTTTCCAAAAACTAAAGCTAATGAAATCGTGCTGGCACAGATCAGAGAGTAAACTTAAGAAGAATGCCACTTGAGAAAAATCACACAATACAAATAATTATATTGGTTTTGAAATAAGGATATATTACATACGCATGTGTGAGCATATATGTGTCTATGTATATATATATATATATATATATATATATATATAATTTAAAAAACATTGACAACAGTCTCAGGAGGATACTTACAAGTGACAAAACTCATTCCTCTATCTCACTCTAAGCAGGCCTTGAAGATCTCTCCGTAACACTTGGGCAAGGTACAAAACTGACAAGTGGATGGCCTCGTGGGTATCCCTTAATACTTTTTTATTTTAAACACCACAAATTACCAAGACACTCGAGGCCAAAGTTCAGCACTGAAGAAAACAACAACTGTCAAACAATTTAGGTCAATCTTACAACAAAAAGACACAACGAAACAAAAGTAGCACCAAAAAACACCATCACCTTACTCAGCCTAAGTTCATAAAACCTAAGTTTTCTGAATGTTGTTAACTTTTCCATTACGATGGGTTCTTTTAAACTTGACACAAAAACCTCTGACAATAACTCAGTAGCAGTGAGCTTATTTCTAACTTGGACAGTCTCACACACACATTGCTACATCTGTAAAAACTTGCCTCTTCCCCACATCTCCCTACTTACAAATATGCTCTAAAAAGTCACTAACACCCAACTTTCAGAGCAGCCTTTTCTCTGTGATAGTTGGGAACACTTCCAAATCCCTCTCCTTTTATGAAACGTACACAAAGTTAAGTAAGCTGGTCCCTCCAAAGCAGCAGCTAGAATTGCCACGTGAAGTGTACAGATGCTAAAAGTTATGGAACACTGAAGCTTATGCCCTGCCCCCTGCCACCCCCCCCCCCCCCAAAAAAAGGTAAAGTTACGTGCACTAGTAGGAGAAATTGGGTATTTACAGAAAGCTTATGCATGCTACGTCTCACACGTAGACCAACCTCAACTGGTCTTATTCACTAAACATTGCTAATTAATAGAGTGGCAACATGCATACTTACATTTTGTGTTGCTGGTGTTTTGTTTGGCTTTATACTTTTTTTTTGTACTTTTGTAGCATTGTTCTTGTTCCTGGAAGTACTTAGGAAGCTCAGAACAGAAGCAACAGAGGTTGTGGTCTCCCAGTGGATTTCATCAGATCTAAGTATTACCAAAAGGGGCAGTGGCACATCCAGCAGGGCTTCTCCTACTGGACCTTAACTGAAGCTCTTTTATCCCTCTGCTGAAATGACACTTTTCAGCTGAGCTGATTTATGTTATCACAACCAGAACTTAAATCTTAGGCTTTGTAGTTTTTGGCTCATTCTGACTATCAACTTTGGGGATACTCGTTGATTTACAGCACCTCCCTTCAGGGCCACATGCAGTTTGAGGTACAGCAAAAATCGCTTATGAAGCCTTTCTATCCACTTTTTATTGAAAAAAAAGCGCAGATAGAAAAGCAATAAAAGCAACTGCAAAAGCAACTCATCACTCCTGTGCATTTCTTGGGTTTAGTCAGTTCTGAAAGGACTCCCTTGCTGCATATGATTTCACTTCCTAATAGTATCTTTCTCACCTTTCAAGCTCATTGTCATCTATCTTGAATGGGCCAATAGATAAAACAGACTCATCCGCTTTTAAATAGAGCACGTCCTTTTCTTCTCTCCCATATTCAAGCATCCTGTAACACCTTACATCCTCATCAATCTGCTGTCTCCCTAGTTTCCCACACTTCCAGTGTTCCAAACCCAGCACTGACAATCACCAAACTTTTTGAAAAACTTTTATTCTGACAATCCCCTTTCGTGAGACTTGATTTGGTGCCTAAGACCTTTCCAGTGATTCCTGTGGGCATGCCTGTGTGCTCTGAGAGCAGCAGAAGCATGTCAAAGTAGCACCCTGGGAGCTCCTTCTATCTGTCCTGAGTACCCAACCTTTGCAGCCCAGAAGGAGCGAGCAGTGGGACGTGCTGTCTGTGAAATGGGGCAAGCAGCCTCTGCCTGGGGTAAACAGACTTGGGGAAATCTGCCTGCTGCAGCCTGTTTTAACCCAAAGCAAGCACACCTGGAACATGAAAATTTTAGGAAACGCTGACCTTATGAATTCCCTACTTGAAAGGGAGACATCAAAATACAACGATCCTCTATTGCTATTGAATTGGAAGACTTATGAGAATAGACTTGAGAATACAGGGCTGACTCTAAACTGCCTACCCTAACCCAATTAAGAATTCAGTAAGAACTAACAGGATGGGCTCCAGAGCTTTAAAACCGGTCCTCCCATGATCTCTTAGTGTCTCTTTCAGTAGTGGCCCTCTGCTCCTAGGCTCAGCTTCTTTGCCCACTGTGTCCAGTGGCTGCTTCTTTCTCCAAGCTCTTGCAAGCCAGCACCATTAGAGATAACTTCTCTAATTTACTCCCAGAGCTCAACTTTCTGCTCCTTCCTTGGATTAGCTCCAGCAAATTTTTTCTTCTGTTAAAGCCTTTTAGACCTTCTTCTCACCCTCCAATCCTTCCTTTTCCTCTAACTTGCCCTCACACTGACAGCTTTTCCCTGCTCTACATACAGTTTCACAATCAGCACAACCCAGTTCCCAAGTCCACCCTGCTCACAGCATCTGTGGCCGTGCATTTCAACTCCTCCCAGCAACCATCACCACTCCTGCAGGAACCCAAAGACCCAAACAGAGAACCGAGCAAGTCCAACTTATCCATCTAACTAAAAACCATCCTTTTTTTTTTTGTGTGTGTGTGTATCAGCTTTGTAAACCACCAAGCCCTCAGAGTTCATCAGCAGGAGGTGCTGAGAAGGAAAGCATGAGGACCACGAGACTGAGGGAAGTGATCGCCTTCAGTGACAACGAAGGTAACTTCATCTTATCCCACCCGGTGCAACTGCCCATCAGTACTACTCATCTAAAGGTGAACAATGAGGATACTGTTACTATTAGAGCACCGAAAAAAGCTGAACTCTGAAGGCCTTAAACAGATCGATCTGAGACCAAGCTAACCAGCAGAAAGATTGGTAATCGGTAAATTCCAGCCAAATGTTCTACAGCTACTGTGTAGGAAATGGGGTCTTTTTACATACTTGCAACGTCTCATTTCACTGACTACAGCAAGATGGTTTAGAGATGTTTTTGTCACCCTAACACCATACTAGAAAGAACTGAGCTACTTAACCAATCCAAAATAATAATTGCTTAGTTGTTTCCTTTTTTTTTTTTTTTAATCCATCTTCTAGGGCATAGTTTTCAGATACTTCATTTTTAAAAAGTAGACCTACTTAAAACGTAGTGGTTTATTCAAGTAGTTCACAAGAGGCAAAAACCCATGATGGTCAAAGTAAAAATTTAACACATTGCAGGAAAAAAATAATCTCTTTGTTGCTATTTCCCACTTTATTTTGCTAGCCTTAAATGAAAACACGAGTGATATATGATAGGGGGATTTGTTAAAGGTATTTTACGATACTAGAAACAACACGATCTCCCAAACAAGGGAAAAGTCTATTAATAAAGCCACTAACACATTACAGTAGATGAGAAAAATATAAAAGCTGCAAAGAAGGGGACAATATAACTTCAACTGTGAACTAATGAAGCCCAGGTCATAAGTACATTTTTAGCAAGAACTTCAGAGCTAGAGGAACAGACTGTAATTAGACCTCAAGGACAACCACCATGCTAGACTTGTGAGGAATATCTTGTATCCAAAGGTCACTTATCGCACTAAGCACAAAACCAAGTGGCAAGTAAAAATAATCATTTTTAAAAGTGTATTTTCCCTACTTTCAGAAACAAAACTAAAAAGTAGGAGGTAAGCAGAGAACACTAAGTAAAATTACAATTCCTACGCATTCAAACCTGTAACACGTTCTGGTTGCATACAGATTCTGCTCCCTTCCCCCAGGCCTCATCTGATACTAGCTTCTCACGGGAAAGAATAGATCACTTTCAGAATGGACATTATTCTCAGAAATTGTTTCCCAATACAGACTAAATAGAGGAAATGAGAGCCACACACTAAACAAAATACTATTAGGACAACGATACTAATCTTAAAATAAATATATACATAAACTTGTATAGAATTACCATTGTTCAAATTGAACCAGTAAATATTTTATATACATACATGCATTGAGATGTTTTTCATTATTTGCTGGAGTTCTGTTTATGATTGATAGTAAATCAGACGACAGCCAAAGCTTAGCCTCTCCCATTCCCTTTCTCCTTTGACAATTGGAATTCCTCCTTTTTAATTAAAAAAGATTCAAGATTGCCTTAAAATTATTCATAAGAGTTCTAGACCTTTACAATGCCATTGCTGATGAGTACATAAAAGGACGGTGTCAATCTGAAGTTCAACGGCAGCAGTTTAACTGTCCGTGCTTCCCCATAACTTTTCAGTGAGGAAAAACAGAGAGTCTTCTTTCCCTTCGAGTGTCTCCATAAAATAAAACCTCCCCAGAATATTGACTGGATATACATAATCAGAAAGTGCTGGAACTCTACGAAGGATATACTATTATCTAAAAATAGCCAGTTAATTCTTCAGCATTAGAAATATTGTTCAAGTGCCAGGGTTCGTGCATGAAAAATCAGATCTGTCACTCAAAATACTGCAGTTATAAAATTATATATGGTTAAGGTGCTCCTGAGTGCCTCTATGATGTATTCATGGCACTGAGCTGTCAGTGCCCACCTTCATCATACCACTACAGCATAACGTACCAGTAACTATACCCACTCCCATCCCAGAACGTACCTGAATTCCTTTTAAGTCTACATCTAACTCCAAATTTCTTACATTTATAAATGCTCCAACTTTGTTGTTCCCTGCAAACTTGTAATACAGAGATTACAAAACAAGTATTACAGAGACAACACAGTAGCTTAAAGATAGGAATTAACAAACCTTTAAAGTCTCATTTCCTTAGAAAAACAAACCACGATCAAGTTACTGGCCTCTGTCAGACACTTATACTTTTAAACATAAAAGCAATTTCAAGAAATACGAGAAAGTTTTGCAAGTCTAAACAGTCAGTTCTTGGGAATGAAAATACAGAACCTGTGCAAAAGCATACGGTAAAAGCAGTTATAGCTGGTGCCCCAGCAGCCCCCAAAAGCAGTCCCAGTTATGCCGTGTGGTTCCTCACAGCCCTTCTTCAGAAGGCCTTAGGGGTTTTATTGTAATTGCGTACTCCAACGAACAGCAAAGGTACACAGAGCAGCACTGGCCATGGTACGTTCATCAGACAGACTGCCTGTAAGACACGGCTTCACCAGAACAAGGCGAATCAGCTGATCTTAGGTAATTTCTATCTTTAGGCATCTCCCTGGTTTCCTGCAAACACCACGAAGTTATTTTCTCTTTGATTCTCCTTCTCTTCACTTAACATACATTTCCCTTTCCATTCCATCTCCCTCACCTTCTCCAGCAAATGCCTGTTTTCCTTTTACTGCAAAATGCTAAGGCAGTCTGGAGGAAAAAAACAGCAGAAACTGACACTGAAAAGCTGTATGAAATTTACGAATTCTTATCTTTCAGAAGTGCTGCCATCATGAAGCTTTCCACGTGCTAGGTCACAATTGCTCTGGGTTAAAATGCCCCTTTAAAATGGCCACGGACTTCTAGTAAAACCAACAACTGTATTACTCAGAGCAGCATGTGACTTCCACCTGCCTGAAGCAAATATGCCACAGCAACTGTTTCTGGGGAGAACAGTTCCACACAAAATTATTTTTAATGCAGTCGAAGCTTGATTATCAGTGGATAATTTATCCGGGACACTGAAACTGGTTCTACCCAGAACAGTGAGGATGAGTTATCACCTAGATAAACTCTTATCTTAGCTATACCACCTGAAACACAAAACACAACTGTACTGCTTCAGTCAGCTCAGGCCGAGAGAAACACTGCACCTTTCAGCCACGGCAAAGCTTAAGACACTATGTGGTGTGAACCCACACAGTTCCCAGTGTCAGCCATAGCTCCAAGTCCAGACGCTGCATCTATGCAGTACTACCTAGCAATCAAAACGTGACCCGTATGTAAGGGTGTATGTTGGTCATGTCAGACGCGAGATGTCTATGAAGAGACCTGTGCACTGTACTTCCTAGTACTTCTACTCTCTCAGGATTTTCATCTGTCCCTACTTCTCCAGGGAAAGGTAAGTTATACATGACTAAGGAAAAAAAACTATTAAAAAATTACATTTCTTTAAGTCTTATTCCAGAGTCCTGTTTTAACTCAGTGTCATAAATTATCTTTAACTTCCAATAAGATGTTGTAATTCTAAGAGTACGTCTTCAAATTAAAGTTTTTACTCTTCTTCTTTTAATAGAAAAAAAAAGCTCAGTTAAAGCAGTATTCCCATAAAACCAGGTCTGCTTTACATCACCTAGACATACACTACACGCAGAGAGTCAGACTGCCCATCATAAATATTTGACAATGCCCACTTTAAGTTTCTTAAGGAATCAATTCAGGATCGGTCAATTGTATTGCATAAAACCAGACTTCCCTAGCATATCACTTAGTACTCCAACATAAACCTCAAAGCTAGGGCTGACACTGACAATGCTGAAATGAGTGCTCTGGTAAATTGTTGCTTACCTCCACAGCTTGAAGTGGAAGTATTTACTTGCATTCTTTCTTTTTAATAGCATTACCTTAAAAAATAGGTATCACAACTGGAATGACTGTGGTTTTGAATGACTTCTCTTCATGGACCCCAGCTCTGAAACTTTTAAAAACACTTTAAAGTAAAAGCACCGATTTCAAAGTTTATCAAACTGTTTTACAAGTAGAACAAAAATGTAATTGCGTGAACAAGGTTCCCAAAGCTAAAGAGATTTTCTATTAGTCTTAATTAAAATAACAAGGAGTACAAAAATTATAACTAGTACTCCAGGAAGCATTCTATTTTGAAGAGGGAACCTTGCAAATTAATTTAGCTGTACTACTTGGCACGCTAAGAATCAGTTACAGAAAACAACAATTGCTTTTGCCCCACAAGAAGAAAAAAAGGCCAGAGCCCACAACTGCATCCATCTCCGTTTACAAACAGATTTATTACAAAAGCACCTAATAACTGTTCTTCAGCTTTTAAGGAGAAAATCTGAGAGACAAATATTAATTTATTTCTTACAAAGTATATTTGAGCCTGCTTAAACAATGAGATAAGAATGTTTAGTATAATGACCCACTGCACATTTATCAGAGCTTCAGGCAGTTCCCCAGAAAGCCCAAGAGCAGCTTGTTGAGTATTTGAACTCCAAGGCGTTATTTGTTTTCATCGAAACAGACACAAGCAACCCTCAATCAGAAAAGAAAAGAAAATACCAAGAAAGGATCGGCAAGCAGCAAGGTTGCTCTCTCAACTTTCAAACACACGCTCAAATTTTAGTCACTTTTACAAAATAATCGGTATTAAATAATTCACACAAATATCATATATTCAGCCATTTATTGGCTAGTGCAGTGCATAATTATTTTTTTTTCTTAAAACTAGCAGTCCAAAATAAATGAAAAACTGCTAAAGGCAATGTCTGTGGTCTATACAAACATCTCCAAGACCGCATTAGTTTTGCGACCAGCATGCACTCCCATCAGAAGACGTATTTACAGATGTCATTTTGGTATAATCAAGTATTTTGCAAGTCAAGCATCAGCAAGTGCACGCAGGTCAAATCTGTAACTATGGCTACACGTAACCTAAAAGCCAACCCACTTTGCAAACATCTGCTCGGACTTGTGTCAATGGATGCCAGGTAGCCTAGGATGCAATTCCACAATACAGCTCCTGACTGTGATACCAAGCGATGGAAAAGGGTGGCTTAAAACATGTTATGCAAGCTTTTCCCAGACATGATTTCCCAAATTCCCCAGTAGGTGTTGATATCCTGACCCTTCTACTGCTTTTCTGGAGCTGTCCTCCTGTGCAAACATGCCGCTGCCCATTTCAAGCACTGTTCATAGCTCCTCCAAGCAGAGAGTAGGGAGGTAGAAGAAAGTGCTGTCCGTTTTCTCGATGCTCAAAGAATTTAGAATGAAAACTGATCACTAGATTTGCCAAAAACTGAGACAACTAGCAGAAGAGAACTCTGGAAAACTCTAGTTTTTCAGCCCAGTCTCCCCACACCACGAACATGAAAAAACAATTTAAGTAGTGGTGAGAATAAAGGGGTTTGTGTTGCAACAAATTCAGAGCAGTTTAATAGTCATGTGTCACAGACTGATAAACAGGCAACTGACTGTTTCCTGACAATTAAATTAAGCTCTCATGAAAAATTATTAATTTCCCCTCAAATGGGTTGAGAAGCACAGTGTAGAGCCTGAGAGAGCAAACCCTGCACAACACAGCATACAGCACTCACGCTAATCTCACACAACTTCTCAAAGCATGGTTTTTGTCCAGGGGTACACTTCAGTGGCTAACAGACTGCCTTTTCAAGAAAAATCCACTTGCGGCTTAAAAAGTGGAACATCTGCTCTTGTGAACGTAGAGAAATACTTCAAGTTTCAAGGATGCTGGTTTTACACAAAACGAGAAATTAAAAGTGATGTGCTTCCATAGCTGGAACAAAAAACTTTCTCAAGGCCTGCAGAATCCTTGAGTGCTTCAGTTATTCTTCATGAACCTGCTAAAAGGCAGCTACACGAAATCATCCTTGCCTGCTCACCAGCACAGCACGTATGGCAATAGCACATTCTCTAGGAAACTACACAGTTCTTAACAGCGATGTACAGAGCTAGCTTTTTGGCTACCGTATTTAAGACCACAATGCCCTGCCTCACTTCAGTTTTCATACACAAGTTTTGCCTGTTTCTGTATAGATTTACACAGATGAAAAATTTTGAAGTGCAAGTCAGTTAATAAAACCGTGCAATGAATTGGAGGCTACTTTGATCTAGTATGGGGAGAGGGAAAAACAACAGCAACTACTAAAACTTTGCCACTCACTTCCTAGATGGGAACCAATCTGCTGTGTGGATGCAGATGTAAAGATTGAAAACAAGACAACTGAGGCACAAAGTCATTTACAGACCTTCTACAAATTAGCTAAAAAAACAACACTCCTAGGCATTTTTCCACAAGGACTTATTCCAACAAGTTTCAACTTCTTCAACCAGTTGGTGAAGCACTAAATTTCCCAGAGGAGTTCTACACACATGCGTGGAAGTACGTATAGACAGACAGGAAAAGCCTTTCCTCTTCTAATACAATCCACAAATAACAGTAATTCCTTTGCACCAGATTTCCCCAGGAAGTTCACCTTTCACCAAACACACCAGATCTGGAAAATTCACAAAGTAAAGCTTTGTGAAACTAAAAATAAGCTGGGTATTTTAATGAAGTGTTAAGAAAACGACAGAGTTCCTGACAGTTGCGTGTTCATGTTCAGCACTCAAATAGCAAATCAATTTCTGTGTAAAGCACAGGGTGAAAAGAATGGCTTCTCACCTCTGCTCAGAGTTTAGACTATAGAAACCACCAATTTGCTGCACAAAATGGAAAAAAAAAGTTAAAGAAAAATAGAAAAAGGAAGTTTATAATGTTTTGTTGTTGTTTGGTTTAAATATAAGTACATCACAAAAGCCATTCCACACGCACATTGAGAATCTGCATCTCCCTCACTAGCAAGCTCTGCTCTGTACAGCAGGACACTTAACAGAACTTGCTGGAAGCACCAAGACACCACTCTAGCACTGCCACCATCCACAGGAAACTTCTGACTGATAATTTCTCATCTTTTCCACATCAGACCTGAGCAGACAGTGGTCAAGAGAACACAGGAAAGGGGAAAAGTTTATTATGGAAGACTGTTAAAGGGAACAGTGAAACACGAAGGGACAAAACTGTATGTATACAACACTGAAGATAATAAAGCAAGGTGGAGGACAGAGAAGAGCAGAAAGAGATACAGACAAGCAGAACAGAAAACTGAAAAATGGAAAAAATCATGAGGACAGAAAAAGAACAACTTTGAAAGACAGCTAATAGAGGGGTTGCAATAATGACGAGGCACTGGACAGAGTAGGAATATTATCAAGTACTTAGGTGAAACTAAATACTCCAAGTAGAAAATACAAGAACTAACAGGAGCGCAGTAGACACTGCTTTCCCTTTTCAATTTCTGAAGTGCCAAGTTGCAAACTGCTCGTCACGTGTCTACAGAACACAACTGCAGGACACAAGACCTGCTCTTCTCACTCAGCCTTACCTGAACACAGGAAGACAGAAGTAAACGGCAGATGACATGAAGAAATCAAAGTAGTGAGGAATTAAAAGTTGCAAAAAGAAAATTGGTACTAACAATGGAGCGACACACCTTACCATTTAACATGGCAGAAAAATATACAAAAAAGAATTCTACAAATTAGAAGGAAGTCTCCTAATCCCCCTGAGGCTATATTAGTCCCTCTATGCAAGAGAAAACAAAACCTTTGGTCCTCCAAACACCCAGGCAACACCTCCATGCAGGCCAGGCGGAGAGAAATAGGGCCAGTCTGCTCTCCAAGGTCCTGCCCCCCCAGCCGCAGCACACGGCTCCCAGCCCAAGCGTCCTCTTACCGGCTGTGTCCCACTGCGCTCCCCATCACCTGAGTATCTAAGGACACTTACAGCGGCTGGTCTCCCCAAGAAGTGGCACTGACAATATCTGGAACAGACTACAGCACAACACCTTGGACATGTCTCAGGAATTGCTTGGGATTTCCACATCTTGAAAACTCCCCTTGCAGAGGAAGCACCATATAGCACCACACGATAAGAAAGAAAAAGTAACGGGAAGTTTTCACAGGGAATGAAACGACTTCAAGTTCTACACTATTCAAATATTTTTTAAAAAGTCAAATGGTAAGAGATGGGAGTTTTTCTTTCTTTCTTGAATTCCGCTGAAGTTACTCACAGAACTAAGCAGGAATTACTGTAAAGTCTGCGTATGCCCAATAGTAGGAAGGGAAGGGGCATCTACAGCACAAAACTTGTGAACCTTTACCATAACCAAACAAATGAATTTCCTTAATATGACATATGGTAACAAACGTAAGGAAGTCAATTTCTACAGCTTCCCTAAGCTTTAAGGATAAGATTTCACTATACACAAAGAGAAAAATCTCAGCAAATACATGTCAACAGCCCATAACTCACAACAAAACTCAGCAGAATGGGATTTACGTAACTAATCTTCAGCATCAGTGATCAAGCGGCTTGAGCAATGAGAAAGAACCAGTCTTCGGCAGCTTGAACAGGAAAAGTTTCAGAACAAAATCATTTTTAATCACATCAAATAGCATGAACTAAAATCACTGTACAGAACAAAAGCTGAAATATCTCGCTAAAAATAGAAGCCTTTCAGCTATGAAAGTCAGAGTTTCTCTTTCATTTGCCTTGCAATTACAAACAAGAAGTAAAAACTACTTTATCTTAGCGTCACCTTTCCTTTTGCTTTAACAGTTCACAGTTAAAAAGATATAATTTCCTCCTCTCGTTTTTTTCTGCTGGTTATTCTGATTTATTTGGAGTAGTACTTCACCACAGTCCATCATAACTGCAATTTGGGAAATACTGCTATGAAGAAAAAGTTATTTTCATTTTCCTCTAAATCTGGTTGCTCATCCCCTTAAATGTGTCAAAGACAAAAGTAAACATGGAAGACAGCGAATATAAAGTTTATAAACAATTTATAAAGCTTTTCTTCAATGGAAAAAGCAAAGATTTAGGTTAGCATTGTAAAGTTGGGCAATTACCCCAATAACTCCCCAACAGAATCTCTGCAAAGGTTCTGAACGTAAAAACATTGAGGAATTAGAATTTAAGTAAATAAAGGCACGATGCAGCAGAGGCAACCGTCTTGAAGTCCTGCACAAGATAAATAGGCATAGTCAAATAGTCCAATAAAACTCTAGATCTGCACAAAAACCTACAGGCAGTCAAATAATTGATACTAAAGCTTACAGGCAGCCATTTGCCCAACAGTAGCTCTTACAGACTGAGTGATGCTGATAATGCAGCATTTGTGATATTCTTATTATAAAATAAATGTATTATCTAAAATAATACATGATGCATGCATCTACAACATAAAATATTCATCCTCTCCAGAGTCCAAATACCAGGCTGAACAATGCACTGTTCTGGAATATATTTATTTCTTTTCTACCTCACGGTAAACACCGTGAGTCCACCTTTAAGTCTCTTCTTGGTGCCTTCCACATGCCAGGATTCCGTGACAAGAAGTCAGGTTAAGCATCTTCAGCATCCAAATTAAGGGTGATCCTGAACTATACAAATAGCAATAAAACACTCCAGTATCTCAAGTGTTTTATGGACCTGATCATATTGGAAGGAGTTCTGCACCCTAGCTGACAGTGATAACGGACAGAAGACTAAAATCTGTAGTAGTACTTCCAGTAGCACATCCACGTGTAGTGTTACATCCATCTCTCATGCTTAGGTAAACTCACTTGTGTTTGGTGGGTTTTTTTTAATGATTTATAAAATATTTAAGAAAAAACAATGACAAATATGGCCTAAAAGTTTGTGTAACAGTACTATCTAGAAGCCTCTACTAATCAATGTGAACTGATTTTATAAGGCTTCAGCGTTGCTAGACAAAAACAGTTGGGCTAAAGAGGAAATCACTGAAGAAAGTGAAGCAGAATGGTGGGAATAAACACTTAAGTTTCCAGAACCAGAGAACTGCAAACAACCTAGGCCTGCCAATGTTACCTAAAACCATGACACCCACTCTATACCAAAACCTATTTTCCAAGTTTGGTGTTCTTTCTGGTAGGTTTTTTTTTTTTAATAAAAACAAACCAAACATAAAGAACAAAACAAATGTAAACTGAAACCATCTATGGAGCTTTAAGTCAACATACATCAACACCCGCTGTGGTCCCACAGGGAAGCCTCTTAGGCAACCGAGGCTCTCTGTGACATGTCACAGCCAGGATTACAAGTGCAGCTGACTCGGGACCAGTATGAGAACCTCAGATTCCCACTTCAGGTTCAGAAAAGGCAGTCCCAGGCACACAATAGCAATCTTTAACACCTATATCAAGGAGCATCACGTGCTCCACACTTTTAAGTGAAGGCTGTGTAGGTGTCCAACGATAGAAAGGTTTTGCTGATACCTGGAAACCACTGCCACGAGACACAGCGACCCACAACACTCTGATGTAAGAGACTTGAAACAGAAAAAATACATGTTTATGTTACATTTTTGTATTTTCTGAGTTAACTAATCATTAGTTCATGATTATATGAATATCTGCATTGTACCTAGCAAAACAGAATTATCCTGATCAGGGCCTCTGGACAGGACAGCAATGTAAATATTACTGAAGAAAAAATGAAACTCAATATAATCCCTCCTAAACTAACAAGAACTGGCATCCAAAGAAACCAAGGAATGTACAGCGTATTGATACCAGGGTTCATTTTAGGATACAAAATGCTGGAAATTAACATAAAAGAGCACATGACGTCCTCTACATACTTTTCCTGTAGAAAGCAAGTACATTTAAATGAGCCCTTCTCATGAGAATCTGTTAAGTCTTTTATAAGTGCCCTTATCTTAGACTTTAAAAATAAAAATTAAATAAGGCTACTTAAAGTGTTTATGTTGAGAAAGATTAATTCAGAAATCAAGACTACCCTCTATATAGACTTTAATTCTATTAAACCTTGCCTAGGAAAACTAAGTGATGCTAACACACTTAGAGTGCTCAGCAAGAAATTAAACCATTCAAGCGAGCAACAGATCGTGCAATATAAAAAACTGCTTTAAAGCCTATTTCATAGATGACATTGCGCTTCATGGAGTTCCTGAATCAAATCATAACTTGAAACTGCTACTACTTCTCAGGAAAGATCCTCAAGATCAGGGAACTTACTGGGTTTCATACTTAGATCAACTGCTGATAGTAAAGATGCCAAAAAAAAAAAAAAGAAAAGCAACACTGCTGCTTCTCTCCATAAAACACTGACTGCTTGTCATGCTTAGGTAGAGTAATGAAACTTTGTGTTAAATACGCACACACACCTTTCATCAAACAAAATACATTTTTAAACTAGTTTTCTGATTCCACAGGAACTCACCTGGCACTTGAAAACACTATAGAAGTATGCCCATCAGCTGGCTACCTCTTACAAAATCAGGCCTAAGAACCTTGAATCTTGCAATGAGCTCCAGCGAGACAACCCTGGGCCTACACAAAGGTGTCTGCTAGACAAAAGCTCTAGCTCTGCACACTGTGATGGGGTATGGATTAGTATTTTAACAGTTTACAGGAACTAACACACTTATTTTAAACTATGTCCAGCTGCTTGCAGAATCACCAAGTTCCATCCTTCTGTCCTCCGTAAGCTGCTAACTTCTGAAGGAAACTGGAGCTCCTCAAGTGTTCTTTTCCACCCAATCCATTAGGAGTTGTTAGTCAATTCACTTTCTAAGTGACCTGTCATACAATTGATACCAAATAATTATTTTGTAAACATTAGTGCAAATGAAGACAAAGGGCAGTATGTACTCTTTGTAAAAATATTTAGTTTAGCAAGAAATGTCTAAAACAAAGTAGACGATGTTTCTTGGACCTCTTTCAAAACACTGTTTCAGTAGTTTCAGTGAAGAGGCAATCCCAAATGCTCAGCGGGCAGAAAAGGAAACTGCTGGCAGTCTCTGGCTCACACATTTTGGGCATGACCTCATTCTTCACTACTACTTTCCATTTTTGCTGCAATGCCTTAAAAACCAAGGCCTGACATTGTTTTTGTACATTAAGATTAAATATTACTTAAGAAATACAAAAAACACAACTTGAAGTTACAAAAGAAAGTATATCGCCCTTATAAATCCTTCTCACAGCAGGAACGCAAGTGACATACACCATGCACCGTATCGTACATCTCAGTATCCAAACGCACACACAAAGTGTTTAAGTTTTCTTAAAGCATCCTTGCTCCTCTGGATGGAAGACCAAATCCAGTGTTATTTGACCAGCATTTCTGGAAGTTCATTATACAATAACAATGGTGCAAATAAATAATTCCCTAATAAATTTAGCTGTTAAAGCCAAATTTGCTTTTCATAAATGGCAAGTTTGTATTTTAAATTACACAGAGCCATCCATTATACTGTCTAGACCATAGTTTATCAAGTATTATAGCGATTTATGATAAGTGGAGTATCTACATGCCTACATTGAAATGGTTCTAGAAATAAATTCATACTGGAAATTCAGAGATTTCTTGAAATACCAAGTTTAACACTGCATTTTTTTTTCTATTTAAATATATCAGTCTTGATCAAGTTTAAACAGCGATTACGTATCAGCTCATCAAAACCAACTGAAGTTATCTCTTCCAGCAAACAGTTGTCATCGGCACACCATTGATAATTTGGACCTATTTTGAACCTACTGTTTAAATAAGCACTTGGTCTATAATACCAACATATTCCCTACCTCTGCAGTTGAGAAAGATAAGATACACATGCTAAATTAAGTAAACATCCCGACGATTGTTCAAAACAAGAAAGAATTATAAACTTAGTAAACTGAACAAGCAATTTTAAGGACCCAACAGTTCTCTGATATTAACCTTTTGATCTGATTTATTCCTATTTCCAGGCTCTCCTGAAAGTTAGTTTTACACACACGTTTTTGCTTTCCAGATAAAATGCTGACCGCTGCTGAATATCGTATTTCCCCAGCAAGTAAGAGGCCAATGCTCACCTATCGTAGTATCTACTCATAGATCTTAGCAAAGAACAAATACCACATGCAATTAGGCCTCACGAGAGTTTTTTTTAAATAAGAAGAGAAAGAAGGCAAGATCTACCCAGGTACCGTTCTAGGAAGCATTCTGTATTTCAGTTTATTGGAAGCTGATTTGCTTCTAAACCGACTGTGGTGTGCGACCAGGAAAATGTTTACGTTTAAGATTTCAGATAGCTAAACTTCCCGCTAATCACCAACTTCAAGAGGCAAGTTGATTAAATCCCTCGGCATCTCCCAGAAATACCGTTTTGGGGTCTTTGTTCAGGAAGCAGCTCCCCAGACGGCCCAGGAAGGGAGAAAGGTGCCTCGCAGTCCGCGGAGAGCCGCGAGCAGGTTCCAGGGGACACGCGAGGCCTACTGCGGGGGGGGGCGAGGGGATTTCGTGCCCCGAACGAGACGGAGATCGCTGGGGGCCACCTGCCGTGCCGGCCCCCCGGCCCTCCCCGTTCTTCAGCCGGCACCCGTGCAGGGGGAAACTTCGGGGGGCAGCAGGAGAGCACCCCCGAGGCGGAGCCCCCGGTATCCCCTTCCCATGCCGAGCCCGGCCGCTCTCCTCAGGGCGCCGGCTCCCTCACAACCCTCGCAGGCGGTGGCGAAGCGGCGCCCACCGCCGCGTCCCTTCCCCTCGGCCTCGCGGCTCACGGCGGGCTGCCGAGGGGAGGCAGGAGCCCTCGGAGCCGGCTTTAAAAGGCGGCCGGCCCAGGCCCGGCCTCCAGCTGCTGAGCAGCCCCCGGAGCGGCTCGCGGGCAGCTCCTCAGCGAGCCGGAGCCAGCTAGGCCCCGCTGCGGCTGCCGGCGGCGGGCTCCGTCCCCCGGCCCGGCCCCGCACGCACACACCTGGGGGGGCTCCTCGGCCAAACGGGGGCGACGCGGGGACCGGGGGGCACGGGGACAGGCCTCGGGGAGGAGGGCGGGAGGGGGAGCCGCAGAACGGGCAGGTCCCCCCTTCGGCGGCCACCCCGCGGCCGGGAGGCCCGAGCCTGGCGGCGAGGAGGAGGAGGAGGAGGAGGAAGGGCGGGAGGAAGGAGGCGAAGCGGGGCCGTAAGCCAGCCCCTGCGGGGGCCGCGGGGTCCCGGGCCGGGCCGGGGAGCGCCGGGGGGGAGGGTAGCGGGGGAGGGCGGCCGCACTTACTCTCATTTAACACCTCCAGCAGCTCGGCGCAGCTCTCACACATTGTTCATTAACAGCAGCAGCCGCCGCCGCCGCCTCCTCCCGACCATTGATTGATCCGCTCGGTGCTGCTGATTGATGATTGATGGGGGCCGGGGCGGGGGTCAGCCGGGGGGAGGGGAGGGAGGGGGCGGGAAGGGAAGGGCAGGGCAGGGACGGGCAGGGAGAGGGGGGAGAGGCCGGGGCCGCTCTGGGATCGGGGAGGGGGGGATGGGGCGGCTGATCAATGCAAATGAGCCTGTGGCGGCGGCGGCGGCGGCGGCGGGGAGGAGAAGCCGAGTCACTCACTGGCTCCCAGTGGCTCCACGCGCCGCCATTTTGCTGAGGGGGAAGGAGGAGGAGGGGACGGCGGCGAAGGGGGGGGACGGGGCGCTCGGGCTCAGCTCGGCAGTTTCCGACCAGGCAGCGGGCGAAGGCGGCTGGGTCCCTCCTCCCGTCCCTCTCGCCCCGCCTTCCACCCCCGGGCCGAGGAGGAGGAGGAGGAAGGGGCCGGGCCGGCAGCCGGGGCCGCCGGGCTAAAATGGCGGCGGCGGCGGTTGCGGCGCCTCGCGCGCGGGTAGGGCGGGAAGCGCCGAGCCCTGCCCGCCTCCCGTGAGGGGGGAGCGGGGCCGCGCTGCTCGCTGCCCCGCCGCTCCAGACGGCCTCGGCTGAGCCCCCGTGCTCCCTCGCCGTTATTAAACTCTTGAGCCAAGCTGGAGGCTGCTGCCCGGGCGGGAGGTGGCGGGCTCGTGTGTGGGGGAGCGGCCGCGGCCCTTCGGGACCTCCGGCCTGAAGGGAGCGCTTACCGCGTCGCGCCGGGCTCCAGCGAGCGCTTTGTCGGCACGCTGCGACGCGAGAAGGCTTCCTATTGCTAGGAGGTCTCTCCTCTTTTACGTGTTACTGGCGTTTTCCTCTGGCGGGGCGCGGGAAGGAAGGAAGACGCGGCCGCCATCTCCTTCCCGCCCAGTCCTGCTGAGGGGAGCGCGAGCGGCGGCTGCTGAGGTGACTGCCGGGAGGCGCCCGGGAGCTCCTCCGAGCCCGGCATCCCGAAAATAAAACACTTGAAGTGCTATGGTATTATGTGCAAATAACTGCATTTTATTATTTTTATCTCCTGTGTGGCGGAGTTCTTGTTCCTGCTGAAAGACGGGTTTGCTACCTTGGTAGACAGTATATGATAGATGTCTAATGGCAAGTGCCGCTTCTGTAAGTAGTTGAAAATACCCCCATTTTCATGAAAAGATCTCTTAAAATATCCTATAACTGAAGCTCTTTATTCTTTTTCTAAGCAAAGTTTCACAGCTTGTGCCGATTACAACTACCATTTAGCTGTCTATCAGGCACACTTTGAATTGCTGGAAGACAATTGTTCGAGCAGCAGTTTCCTGTACAAAAAAAATAAAAATAAAAAAGAATTAAAATCCTGCACAAGCGCGTTCTCGTCTTCCCGAATCCATGCAGTTTGAACATGCATCGCGTTGTGTACCTTGGCTGGCCGTCCCCCGCTAGGCAGGCGCTCCTGTGGCGTTCCGTACTGGTTGCTATCGGTGTAGTACCGCCCAGCGGGGAGTTACCGCATTACTCGGAGGGGTGCTGCTACACTGACTCGTACATAGGATTAAGGAAACAAATCTATTAATAGCTGCAATGCAGATGTGGTATAGTTCAGTGGACAGTAAAATCAAAATTGCCAAATTAGGAAAAAAGATGGTGGCTGTTTTGTGTTCCTCAGTGACTGACTTGAATGGAGGAAATATGAAATACGAGTCTGGTGTCATCGCTGAAACCCAGTTCTGTCTTCTTTTGATTTCTATATGCATATTTATATGGGCTATGATAACAATGCTAGTGCTTGTATACGTATCCTCCTACTCATGTACACAGAATGCTCTCCTAACAATGATCAAGTTCAGTTTGTTAAGCAAAGACAAGAACAGCACTGCTTCAAACTGAGACAAGTTTTTGTAGTCAATGTTCCTAGATGTCCTGAACCCTGCAGGGCTTTTTTTTGGTTGTGTGATTTCCTTCAGATAGCCTGAAAACTTGTGTAATGGAAAAGAGCAGTCCAGAGTCTAAAATAATCACATTCTGCCTGTGCGTGAAGTAAGGCATCACCAGCCACCTTTCTTCTCTAAAATGGTTTTCAAAGTTTGAGATCTATGAAAAGGTAGATCAGAGGCTTTATGTCACATGTAGACATAGTGCAATTTTTTCACTTGATACTGTGCTGGCTTACCCTCAAGGAGTCTATGAGATTATTTCAATTATTTCTCTTTGAAATATGTCATATGCTGAATAGTTTGAGTATTTGCTGGAATAATTTTTACTTCTTACCATTATCGGAATTTATGTTATTGTAATTAGAAGCTGGGTCTGTACAAAGATAAGCTTATAAGACGTTTTACCTTTGGCATACCAAGCTCATGTGAACACCGTATCTCAAAGAAATCATGTTTATTTGCTTCCTTAACGTTTAGCAACATTTTGTGGGTATTCCTGCTAGCATGGAATGAATCAATGGCTATTCAATTTACGTGAGTCATCTGCATCTGGAAAAGGATTACATTTTTGATAGAAAATGTAATTCCACTCTGCATAATATAATTGGAATTTGCATTTCTCTTTGCCCTCTTCCTTCCTTATACAGATCTTGCAGTCCATTTGATCACAGATGCAAAATTAACTGCTAAAACATCACAAAAGATTGTTTATCTGACAAATCATCTCTTTGATCTGATTGCACAGCCACGTAAGCACCGGAGTCAGCACAAGGAAGAGGCCTTTTGAAGCGTGGTATCACATGCCAAGTTCAGTGAATACAGCAGAAGAATATGAGTGACCTTGAGCATCTCCTACTTTTGTACAGACTTGGGATGTTGCCAAATACTTTTTACTGCACACAAGTTTTTTTTTTTTAATAAAAATGAAATTGCAGTTTCAAAATTAAATGCTAGCTTCCAAACAGAAGCTGTAAGTGTTGGTGATAGTGATCATCAGCTGCTGGTTCATCTATTCATTGCTTATTTTCCCTTGGCCTTTATTCCCTGTGCCATCCTTGCAAGGTTGTTTGATCCCCAGGACACCATCTTTCTTTCCCTTGACTGTGATGCTGCTCTTAATTTGGAACTACTTCCTCTGGTAAACTGCCAGCACAGTTTTTCTGAAGTAATTGAAGATAAATGCAAGACCTGAGCAAAAGTAAAACTCTATATCCAAGCTTGGGACTGGGTGAAGAGTGCGAACATTGATACATGATCTCTCCAAAATGAGCCCCGCTGTGTACCAACACTGGATTAATACTGTAGTGCTGGCATTCTTCAGCAGAAAGATGAAGACAACCATTCACCAAAAGAAAAAAAAACATGATGTGGATTAGGGTTTCAGGTGGTAAGGCTGATCATGGCCACTGTTCTTTTTCTGGAGAGCTTCAGCCTCTCCTAGCCTGCTTTGTGCACTCTATTTTTAAGCCTTCATTTAGACTGAGGATTGTACCCAGCCTCATTCTGGGATAATCTCTCACAGTGTGTTTCAATTGTTATTTTGATTATTTTAGTCTATAAAGTAGTAGTTACATGAGCGATTATCCTTTTGATTCAAAAGCAGATATCTCTTGTTCTCAGCATGAGTGACAGTGCCATCAGTAAATGAACCGTCTTTCAACTTCAAATTCTCTAGTCTAGACTTCAAAGTCTCTAAAATATGTGCACAGCTTTTTCATACATTTGGAACTCTTTTGGACTCTTCACTGGTAAAGCATGCATTTATGACTGTCTTTGTAGAAATGTAATGATTGCTCAGTTGCAATAAGTTAACCCAAGAAGCAAACTGCTCACAGGTAGAGCTCTGGAGACGGAGTTCACAGACTAAATATATAAATGATGGTCCTGATGCTCTTTCATGAAATTACAGATCCACAAATGCCTGCAGACTTGCAAAGAATTATTTAAAAACTGAGACAATATTTAAGAAGAGCAAGATTTAAATGGTATTTTTTAAAAAAGAAGTAGGTTCTTTTACATATTCTGAAGTGAGACTTGAAAAATTGCTATTTAACTTTTAATGAAATGAAAATACGAGTGTCACTTTGAGCTTCTGGACTTCTGTCATTCTCATCTATATTTGTAACTTCAAAAGTGTATCTTCCTTTTATTATGTATCTTCCTTTAATTATCATTTTTAAGTGCTATTTTCTTCTTCCCACTTACAGCATAAAGAAACTCTCACAGGTAGACACACATATGAAGACCAAGAGCAGTGCAAGACCAGACACAGTGCAGGTATGTACCTAGACAAAAAATGCTACTGCAGGTACAAGTTCTAATTGGCTAAGATAGTTTTCTTGAAGAGACTGCTGGCAAAGAGGCTGAATTAGCTACATTCTATTTTTAAAAAGTATAAATTTCTGACTGTGTTTATCAAGCTGGCATAGCAGCAACCTATTACAGCACACTAACAGCTCCATCAGGTAGCCCAAGCAATCTTACCCAAAGTTTTAAATATTGAAAGCAGAGAAAGGCAAGAAATAGTTGAAAGGTACACAGTCAACCTAGCTAAAAGTTCCCAAGACCACGCTGTTGTTCGTTTTTGTTCTCCTCCAATAGGCACAGTAGTAGAAAAGGTCTTCTACCACCCAGCCAATATCAAAGTTTAAGTTGAAACAAAGCGTCAATTATCTAATGTAAGTATTTTCCCCCGGAAATGCCAGGGTTTTTGACTCATCATCATTGTAACATAGCATCTTTCTCTGGATGCTACCAATTAGGATCACAAGCTGTAAAAGTATTTAGAGAGGCTTGAAAAAAATGATCTGAAATTACCCACTTCCTTCAATAGTATTTGCACTGCTGAAAATAGAAGTATTCATGTTTGTTTTTTTTCTTAGTTTTTAAAATACGAACAGGATCTTCCCTCCACACTCAATAAATGATTAGTGGTTTCAGGTACTTTAAGTAATTAAGGTGCATTATACTTAATATCCATAAGAAAGCTCATCTGAAAAGTGATTCCCTCATCAACTGGAACAGCTAAGCCTTTTTCCAATAGAATGTTGTTGGTAAGCCTTGGACAATGGAACAAGGATCTCCTAGATGTGAAAGTCAAAAAATGAGTCCTAAGAAATCATGTAGAGGTGCATTCATGAAGGGCAGGGAGGAGAGGCATGTTGTTTTACTCAATTTTGGCAACAAGTTTTTATTTTAAGTTTTGCTCTATTATATTTGAAGACACATCCAGGAAGAAAGGGAAAAAATCTGGGTGTATCTTTCAGCAAATAAATAATACCTGGGTCAATAATCATTTATCTAAAGAGACAGATAGGCTCTGAGGCACAAACAGAGCTAATGAGAGTCCCTCACATTAATCAGCCTCCACACATTCTAATGGTGGATCAGTTGCAGCATCTTTTCCTTATTTCTCCCCCCATGAAGAAACCCACAGCCAATGCTTTATAGCCTTTCCAGTGCTAAAAACTATCAGAAGTAACTCTTCAAGGTTCCTTGAGTGATGAGCATTTCTAAAGCTTTTTGCATAAATATTAACTTTATTGGAAAATAGTTCACTTAACCAGATTAACACACACCAAATTATTCAAGTTTAAAAAAAAAAAAAGCTAAACCTAAAATGCTTTGGAAAATAATCTGCTTCAGTTACAGTAGCAAACACATGGTAGCCTAAAACAAGTACTTGGGGGTGTCTTCATCAGCTAACAGGCAATCAAGTCATGTAAACACAGAAAACACCCTGTAATATTTTTGTTAATGAGTGTACCTAGAGCACATAGAATTATTGTTTTTCTTTTAAAATCTGTATAGAAATATGCACAAAGTAAACATTGGTTTACATATAATTACAACTTGTAGTTATTTATATGATGGGTCCGTCCATGCTTTTTATCCATTTATTTTCATTTCCAGAGTGTGCATTGAAACTAGTATCTGGAACTTTCTTAGTTGTACATTATAATTATTTTCCACATTCAGGATAACTTCACTAGATATACGCACACACCCTTCCCCCCCAAGTCTTTAATGGTATCAAGAGCTCTGCATAAGCTGAATTTTTACAGCATCTGCAGAGATCAGCAAAAGGCACCAGTTCTGAAGATAACACCACAGGTTTTTTTAGATTTAAAAGGGAAGTGAAAACTAACATTAAAATTTCGTTACTAGATCATCTAAAAGGTATCAAAATAATGAAACAACTCTTCTCTGAATTGCCTTTTTAAAAATACATTTAAGATGTTGTTTGAAAGTGTAGGTCAGGTTTAATTCTTTAGTTAGCATCAGACCATGAGCCTTACAGACTTGCTTCAGTCTTGAACATTAAAGATGTACATAAAAGTGAATATGTATTTTTCATTAAAAACTATTTTCTATGTACTGCTAATGTCACTGCACGTCAGAACTAATCTTGTTCTGTGACTCATAGGATATGGTCATTCTGAAGTCATGGTGCTGGGGGCATTTCCATTTTAATTTCTTGCTGGTCTGCACAGCTTTCGATAATCTGTAGCTCTATAATGCTGCGACTCAGCCTGGTCAGAAGCAGTTTTAATGGGCATTCCAAACGTGTCCTTCAACAGTACTTCAAGTATTTTAAACTGCTTATTAAAGCACATACTGCCTTACGAGAACAGAAAGCCATACTTAATGGGACAGGAAGACATGGAAAAGCTTAAAGCACAAGTCTGACAAAAATGGATTTTTGCATCTAGCAGAGTAATTAACCATTTTGGTAGGCTATATTTTAAGTCCTAGTTGTAAAGGGTTTGAGGAACCTTCTCTCTACAGCTTAGCACTTTCAAATCACAAGTATTTGTGATAAATGATGTTCCAGCAGTAGGAGCTTTGGTTTTTTAAGGCCAGCTAAGTTGAACAATGGAGAGATGTTCACAAACAGAATGAGACCAGTTCTTAAGACTGGAAACATTCTGGTCACAGCTAAGTTCTCTATGAACACTGCTACTTCATGCATTTCTACTTCAAAATGAATGTACAGTACAAAACTAACTACACTATCCAAACTTACATAAAACATCTCCACAACTGTCTAACCTTGTTGTACAGCTCTGCATGAACGGTTATACTTTGCATCACAGTACCAATCCTAAGACTACAAGACCAAAGAAATGGAGAAAACTGTGGGAGACTTTAATGTCAGCTGTTAGAAAACAGAGGAAAGACATTACAAACATGGGAAGCCAAGACTGTACACCGTCTTAGTGTTCATACTGCTTGCTTTTCTTATCTGTAATTCATAAATCTGTGAAAATCATTTAACTACAAAACTTTAGGTAGAAAAATAACTGCAGATCTTGTCTATATTCATTATTAATATGTACTAGTATAATTTGTTTAGTCAAGATACAGTGCGGTAACTCTTTGAAATAAATTACAAAGAGTCCATATAGAGAGAGCAAGAGTACCTTATTCCTGGCATTTTATAGCAATGTAGTATGGAATATTTTTAGTCATGGAGGTAAGTCAGAACAGCTACTGTACTTCCAAATAGAACCCAACTTATTTCACGTTAACTTTCAAGCATAGCCAAAGTCCTTGAGATTAGGGAAGCCAGAAGCAACAGCTATCTAGACCTCAAAGAACTTTTCCTATGCCTTCAGGGTACAAATCTTTGATACGATCACAGCATTTTCATCCAATGAAAGAATAAGCCAAAGAAAGAAAAATAAATGTAAACCAAGTTTATTTTGCTTTTAAGTAGTGTTCTTTAAGCACTACAGCATGGTAAACAATGTAAATTAGTATAAGTCATCTCAAAAGCCAGTTTTTTTTTTTATTTTATGAGTTGTTAAAAAGATGCAGCCTATTCTAACAGGATAAATATTTTAACCATTTCACTTCGAGTTAATGAAGGCTCACAAATGAGCAACACTCCTCATTGAGGAAAACAAAAAGCTGTTGTCGACAAAGCGACAGCACACACACAAAAACAAAAGAACTGTGTAAAAATAACTAACTGTACTGTGTTCCCATACTCTTTAGAAGTTGCTTTACAATGGGATGATATGCACATGATCTTGCTGCAAACTTGCCATACAACTTGCAAATACATGTAGCCTAGCCTTACCACTCAAGTCCAAAAAGCTGCTAACTGATCAAAAAAATGCAGCACTATAATCCTCTGCATAACAATTAATTAAATCTGTTTTACTCATTACCTTTTCTCCTAGACTGCAGGGCAGGCTAGAAAGAAAATGATCCCAAAAAATCGATACTCTTACAGGAAATTGTATAATTTTGCAATATAGTCTTTTACAACTTATGTTTTGCCTATTTTCCCCTTAGCCACAAAATGGGCATGAAGTAATTAATTACTTTGAAAATGCATTAATTTTCAACTTCATGCAAATCTAAATAAAGATGACCAAACAAAAGCTTAAACAATGGAAGGATATTTCACAGAAAATTTCTTATACAAAAAACACATAAGAAAAAGGGCCACTAGGTGACATTTTAATTTACAAATTGGCATCATTTTGGTCAACAAATATCCAAGTGCTGTTTTCTTCTATCACAACAAAGTAGCTGTACAGAAAGAAAACTGCATAACTTGTTTTATTATTATTTTTTAATCACACATCTCCTCAGGAATTTCATGTGGATTAAGGATGCCAGGTACAGACATCTGAAGTTTATGCTTCTCCTCTTGAGCCTGCCGAAGGGCTGTTTCTCTTTCTTCCAAGAATAAATCTGATGTGTCTTCACCTGCAAATTCCTGTATAATTCACATGAAATCATTAGTTTATTGTCAAGCGCTTTAGGAAGACTACACCAGAATAATGCAGGAAACGTCTTCCCTTCACACTCCGTCAGACTTTTTGCTTGCTTTGCCTTCCGTTCTTAAGGTCAGAATTAATATAAAGGAATGCAAAATAGTGTAAGATTTTCACAACGTGTTACATCAGATTTCAAACACATTGTCACTAGAACAGCATAATTGCTACTTTCAATTGTCTGACTACTGTAGTCTCAACACTAGTTCAACACGTGCTTTCCTACAATCATCATGAATTCTAGCATCTTTGGAAAAATAAACAGCTGAGTACTACTATAGTATGTTTCAGAACATGCCCCAGTCCCAAGCAGAATGGAAACATCCATTTTGCAGCCATTTCAGACAAATTGTATACACAAAATGCAAGCAGCATCAAGTATTTAATCCCAATTTATACACGTAAGTCATGCTGAAATCGATTGCACGATCCACCATCCACAGATGCTCAAGTCATAAGAGATTTCTCCTGACATTTTAAATAGCAGTAGACCTTTATCTCAAAAAACACTGTTACTTCCAACATCGCCTTCCTGCTGAATAATCACTTTAAATCCCTTAAAATAAAGTACACTGAACATACCTTGATTTGGACCAGGAAATCCCTTAGGTGCTCCTTGAAGGCAGGAATATCCTGGTTTAAACTGAAGAGTCCTGTTACAAACAGCTTAACCTGGGCACTAACAGTAAACAAACATCAGTTAGTATTTCAAGACATAAGAAACCACTCAGAAGTATAAAATAACCACAACACACTTACTCTTGCAGATGAGGAAATGCAGATTTGAGAAGGTTAGCAACGTACTCCTGAATAAACATTTGGTTGTTCACCGGATTTCCAGGGTTTAATGGAGTACTTATTTTTCCTTCTTCTACTAAGTTGAACATGTATGCAAGGATTGATGCATGCATTGTCAAACCTGAACAGATCAAAGTTATACATACGCTGTTATTATTGCTTTTATTCAGGAACAGGATATGTAACATTGTTTTGACGCTTAAAAGGATTGTTTTCATCAACCGGCTCACATATATGCATTCTTACCAGCAGTATGTGAAGTGTCTGTTACGACTGAGAAAATGTGCTGAAGGATATCACAGAAATATGTCTGATAGAAACTCTGGGCAGCTGCCTCTTCTTGCGCAACATTCTGCAGTAGAGTATAAAGTATTTGAAGTCCTGGAAAATATGAATAAAAGCAAAGATGACCAACAAAACAGGATTAAAATGTCCATTCGTCTTTCTGCCTTTTTGAAGTGGGGCAAATACCCCAAGAGATTCTGATAGGCATTGAGAAATACTACACATGTAAAGATTTTTTCAGGTAGCCGCTAGAGGGCTGTAGCCACATTATATATGGAGCACTGACTTCGTTTTTACTGTTAGATAGCAGAACCATAAAGAAACAACCATGTCACTACTATACTGGTGCCAGCAGAAGTGAGAAACCCTGTGCCAAAAGAAGTATTTGCAAATTTAAGAAAGGAAAACTACATGAACACAGTTACCTTACTAGCTCAAATGACACTTGAAGGTAGCTTTTCTCCCAATCCCTTCCACTCTACAACTGACTTGAAAACTAGGTGGCTTTACAGCTCCAATTTTCTTTTCTATCAAGCAGTCAAGATGCTGTTAGAATTCAGCACATACACACAGCTTCTCCTAGCCTCCCTTGATAACTCTCATACTGGAGGAGTTTTTCATTACTCAAGTCTGCTGAAAAACACAGCTGCTCACTGAAACTTCATCTCAAGTTTAACCTGCTGTTGACCAAAAGGAAGCACCAATTCTTTACAGTCTAAGGCGTTTCCGTTGGCCACGGCTGGCTCCCAGACTGAGTCCACCCCAGGAGTTCATTTTTCTGTTGGTTTTTCCAGTGGTTACTCAGCAGCTGTCTTACTGAGGTAAAAAGTCAAACATCACAGGCTGCACAACAAAAGCAGAGCTAGAACACCAGTTTTAGCACCAATGAGTTTTTGCATCAGTTCAGCCATTTCAGAAGAACCCTCACATGAAGAGACAGCAAGCCGAAACTCTAACAGGGCTCTCTTGCAGCTGCGGGAGTAAAATATCTGACTGTCAATGTCAAACCAGTACAGGAAAACAACATTTCTGTACAAATGCAATATAGCATTGTGAACACTACATTTGACTAAAAAAAAAAGATACACCACAGAATTGGTATTCTACCACAAAGTATCATCTGATACTGCAAGCGAAGTCTGCATTTCACATTTAAAAATTCAGTTTACCTGTATCTGCAACATTTCTCATTGTATGTTTGAAAGCCCAAATAATAGAGTCCAGAACAAGTTTGAACTGTGCAGGTGGAATGGCCAGGAATGCTGGGAAGCAATGAGAATTTACAGCCTGGAGTAGCAAGAAGAAGTTTGTTCTATGTTCAGGATATTCTTCAAAATCCTACAAAGGATAATGGGGAAAAAAAGTGAAAATTCCTGAAGAGCTGAAAGCTCCATCAGAGTATCTCCTGCTAAGACGACAGAGTCAATACCCAATATGGAACAGCAGTTAGGCCCCAGCTTAAATAAATTTAAATACAAAGCAAAGGTTACAATTCTGAATACAGTTTTCTCCCTTGCTTTCATGACCAAAGCTTGATCAAACCATCTTCTAGCATTATACAACACTGAGAGGCTGAGCTACATTTTGTCAGTACACAACCTTAAGCACTACTCGCTGCACAGATTTAAGACAGATGGTCTCAACGCTTGTTGAGCACCTCTGTTACTACAGGGGTACAATTTCTGGTTCTACCCTATTGCAAAGTGGCTGGTAGTGCTTGAGTATTATGCAAGTACATATTGTAATTTTTATGCTACAGTTTGCATCAGCTATGGTATTCAGCGAGGAAGTATTTAAAGAGCTGATTAATACTTATATTCATAAATGTTAAAATTTTATTAATTTTAGTAGTTAGCCCTACACTGAAGTATACTCCTGCTTCCAGAAGCATGACTTTCCAAGTTCCTGGAACAGAAAAACAACTGATAACTCCACTTTTTGTCTTCAGTTTCTAGGGAGGATGCTTTATCCAAAATTTAGATACCTTATTTATCATATTTAATGTGCACTCAAAAACAGCATCAAATATCTGAGGTATTTCAGCAGTAATGTGTCCACCCAGCTTGTTTACAATGATAGCCATAGTACTAAGTACTTCGGGTTCTCTAGCAGCTGGCACGTTTCTCTGGTAGTCAATGAGAACTGCATCCAACAAGGGAGGAACAAAGTTTTCAGCTACCTAAATAAGAGAGCAAGCCACGGTTATAACAATGCAGTTATTGCACAAAGTCTTAAGTGAACAGGTTATAGCTTAATTGTTTAGTTACAGAGATACCTTTCTTAACAAAGAAATACTTTACACAAACTTCCCACCCACTGTACCCATCCAGCAGTGGTTGCAAGAGGATTCTTTTAAACCTTTCTCCCCCCTTAGGATCACCCTCAGCTAAAATTAACTGAAGCATCTCAAACACAGTTCAGGCCTACCTCTGTATGATCACACTTTATCCCTCATATTTTACAGTCCTCCTGAAACAAGCTCTTGTGAACAGGAACAGTGCTGACTGCTCTTCAGTCAGCAACAGGACAGAGTTCTTACTGGTTTTGTCTTATGAGCTATTTGTATAAAATAAGTTTACTTACCATCTGAGGATCATTGGACCTGCTCACCCAGCCAGAAATCAGTTTTAAAGTTTCCCTTTTTACAGTCCTCATACTTCTAATCAAAGGCTGCTTTGTTACCATTTCACCTGGAAAGTTTTAAAGCCTCACTTAATCTGGGTAAAGTGTACCAAACAGATTCACTTCAGCTAATACCATAAACTCAGAATGCTTCATTTTTATACCCATCAAGACTTACACACATTCTGCAGGTTAAGAACTACCTCCCCATTAGTCTAGCTCCATAGGTCCGAGTTGCTACTTAGCATTATAAAAGCGCTACAGGCAATACCCTACACTTAGATGGATCCAAAACAAAGCTTCAACTTACTTTTTAAGTAAGGGAGTCTTGCACATATTTTACTATCTGGACCAAGCTTACATCTGGTTCTCATTAAGTGACGGGGGGGATATGCTGTGTTCTAAAGCAAGCTCCTCGTTTCTTCCCAGACAGACCTAATCCTTCAGTCTTATGTTTACACAAGGAGCTTCATTCTTAGTTGTTTCTCACACTCAGTCAATGTAATCTCATCAGTAAAACCTGTTCTGATTGAGTGCACAGCCATACAACCATTACGGCACATCCAAGGGAAACCCTGGAAGACTGCAGCCAGGGAAACAAGGGTCAAATTGCTTCTGGCACCAGAGACATGACGGGCAAAATAGAGGCAGTTGTGAAAATATACACTAAGGCAAGCACAAACACAGTAGTTGTTGCCGCTCTAGAAGCATGTCCATACTAGAAGTACTACCAACTGCTTCATAATCTTAAAAAAAGTTCTGGCCATTAGAGCTGCAGAATCAAAACACTGATTTCACAGCCAGTTTTATTCTGAATTCTGAGAAGCTACTTCAAGGTCAACCAGCTGCTCACTTACAAAATCATACTTAACATTCACATTTCCATCTAGCGTCATCTGCATGGGTAAGAAAATTGGTCATAACACAGATGACTAATCCAATAACTGACTCATTTAATCTTGTCAAGAACTACTGTAGCAGCACATTCTCGGGTACCATAGGCCCTAGCTTATCTAGCAAAAATTGGTCAGGTAATTGACAATCCCTTCTCAGTGATTACTGGTCTGCTTTATGACGACTTTGAGGCATCTTCACTAGTTCTGTATACTTCATTTCTGTAATAAAGCTATTTAGTAACAATACCAGACTAAAACTCTGCCGACATTAAGAGAGTCAATTCAAAGGCAGTTTTCTCACATTCAAAAAACAGAATAAGCTAGAAGAATGCATGCTACAACTTGTCTCAGCAAGACAGGTATTAGTTTTGAGCAAGCACCTACAGTGTTTTGCATCTTTCACAAGCTTTCTTGCTTATAGCCCTCCTCCCTCCAGAAACAGTTTCTTTATTTGAATAAAGCAGCTGGTGAACAGCAACAAAATCATCTAAGCAAGCACACTTTGAGCCATTCTCCACTTGCCCAAACACTAAAAACACACAGTAGAATTAGCCTACTTATAACATACTTGAAACCTGATTACATGCATTGCCAGTCCCATTTTCAAGAATAATATAGAATTTCTTACCGTTAGCCTGAATAGCTGCAGAAATATTTTCACTTAGGCACTTGTACACATTCAGCATATCTAAATAAATTCTTCCAAGTTGAATCACAAAGGGGTGGCCAACTGCTTTACATGCTCTTACGTTGGTTTTCAGAATGCTACCAAGCTGCTTAACTGTTTCAGGATCCTTCAGAATATCAACATTCTGTCAAAAAATTGGAGTTCATTTTGTTTAATGAATAAGAATGCCTTTTATCTTTTAGTGCAACAACTATCATTTTAAAGAACTTATCTTACACTTATCTTTTCGTATTGAAGAACATATTGCTGAAATTCGCAAACTATGTGTACTGCTGTTTAATTCACTTGCCATCCCCTCACATAGAGAACTGGGATAAAAACTTCAACTGAAGTTTTATTCAGTTGAATTTATGGCCCGGGCAAAGGGGAGTCTCAAAAAAAAAAAAAGCTATTTTTCTGATGGCAAGTAATCATTCGCAAAGAATTCCCTTCTCAGAATTATCCTTCTCCTTTACAGAACATGCAAAGCAGCATGTTCTGTAAAATAATAAAAATCGTCCTTCAAATCATATTTAATTTAGTATTCTGTCATTTAACCGTCCTCTCTCCAAACAACGCTTTTACTATCATGTCACAACCATTGCTTTACAAAAGTCCACCGCAGCTATGTATAACTTAATAGCAGGGAAAAAATATATATATTTTTTTAACTCAACTAAGAATGCACTTAAAATTTAAGGGCTTACTTTTGTTGCCTGTTGAATTATGCTGTCCCATACTTGATTAGGAAGCAACATGTATTTTTCTATCAGATGTTCCTGTACAGTCTGGTCTGTCTGTGCCCCAATCATGTATCCCACTGCCTCATAGAACGTATGCACCTGATTGGAAAAAGTAAGTCAAAGAGGAAGATCAAAATAATATGGAAAAGTTGACGTTGTTCTCAACTAGCACATAACAGAGACTGAAATTGGGTTTCCACTGTCTAAACACCTTCTTCCCACTTGAGTTTACAGGACCTCTCTTCTTTTCTTACTTTCATCACATTGAAAGCAAAGCTCCATTCCTTTCTCTTCAAATGTCACTATGTACATCCTGCAGTCTTCCTTCATTTTGCCACCACATACTGAAGTGAGGAAGCTCAGGCATGCGCCTTTAACTCTCAGGATACATCTCCATTTCTTTGTTTTACAGAACACTGGGCTAACTTAATAGCAAGATAATATTTATGTGCACTCGTGAACTTAACAACTACTCTACTGAAGGCTTCAGTACATTGAAATACATCAGTCTACATCATGTGTGCACTATGCTCTTAGAGGAGTGCATCCTCCCTAGAAGTACCCCTCACTCTGGCACATACAAGACTCGTCTATTATAGTCAGATACTCTTCTTTCCCAAATCAGAATCTCAAAGTTAGATTCAGCATGTTATTTTGTAATAACATTCTAGAATTTGGGATTTTAATTAAACACTTTAATTCTCCTTACAAGAATCCTAATTAAGATCTTAATAATGCAAACCAAACATACTTTTCATACCATAGCACTGTCAGTAATAAAAAACAGTAAGAAACACAGTTCAAGTCTGGAAAATCATTCCTAGATTTCAGTCTTGAGTATTTTTTTTAATTGGCTTTAGAAATTTACCCACACTTCTGAATTCAACATACCTGTTGTGGCTGAAGGTCACAGATGATTGTATTAATATTGTTCAAGATTTCATCAATAAATGGCATGACCTCTCCCACTTGAACCTGAACAAAATGTCGGCGGCATTTTTGTGCTATTTTTATGAAGGTATCACAAGCCATATCCTGGACGCCATCATGGGTTTCTAAATTAAGTCAAGTCAATTACTGTTTAGTATTTTTCCCCAGACATGCACATGTATGAGCATCAGCTTTTTCTCTTTAAAAAGTTAAAAGAGAAAATGAAAAAGATAATTACCATGCATAAATTCAAATAGCTTGTTGACTACTGTCTTCAAAAATTTCCAGTGAGCCCTCAAAAACCGTGGGTATTGACCTACTATGTACATTATATTTGATGCAATAATGGCTTTATTGTCTTTTCCTCGCTTTTGTTCACAGAGTCCCAGGAGATCCTACAATATAACATATTATTAGTTTCCTCCCCAGTTTTGTCCAGTTCAATTAAAAGCACTACAAGACAAGTATAAAAGGCTGAAATGAGCTGTAATAAAGATACAAGAACGTGGTTTCCATTATCAAGTTCAAAGCCCATATAATTTTAAAAAATAGTTTACAACTTCAGCAATTATCTAAGTTTTAAGCAAATTGGGAACACCATGTTTTCAGCCATGAAATCCACATTTTAGATGTAACTGATAATTTCTGCAGGGTAGACCTTCAGCAACCCTCAGTGTTGAATACTGACCAAGCAGCTCGTATTAACAAAGATATAGATGCCACACTTCAAGTAAAGGAAACTAAATCCTCTGTACAAATTTGTATGACATGTTACAAGTGCGGCAAGGTAGTCCTGTAGAGAACATTTTCTTCCTGCACTCTTCTCATGCACGTATTTACCCAGAATTCACTTTGATCAAGAAGCGTCAAGAAAGTAGCAGAAAAGGAGGGTTCTTGTTGGTCAAAAGTAAGGTAGGTTATTTTCCCACTCGTTTCCATTGTTAATCCTTTTCCTTATGTTTTGCTTTGGAGATAACGGAGATTTCATCAAAATGAAATGAAATGAAATCCCCTCCAATTTTCACAGGGAAAAGGTTATTTGGATTAATGCATTGTTCATGACTGAAAAAAATTATCAGCCTTAAATTTGGGATATATTTCCCATTAAATTACTCTAACTTGTTTGTTAATTATATACCTTGTATAAAGGTAACTTGCTGAAACATTAAAGCATTATCTTCTTAAATGTAGTTTATGCTCAAGAAATCAAGAAATGTGACAAAACTATTAGTTCTGCACCATGATACCTTAATTACTGTAACAAGGAATCTTTTTTCATCTTCTTCATGCATTGCTCCACTGATTGAACCTATAGCCCAACATAGGGTATTCAAATTTTTCCACGACCATTCTGTCCCATTCACTTGATTGTGAAGTTTTTCAGTCATTATTCGTTCTGTGTCTGCATAATCCAGATGCGTAAGGTACACTGAAAGACAATTAACATTAAGCAGGCGCTTTCTCAAGCAACAATCTTGTGTATCAGATGAGTAAAGTCACTAAGTTAAATGATTAATAAAAGACATTCATACTCATGGGCTATTGAAAATATGGGACTGGCTAGCTACTGGGGACATTACAGTGTGTTAAACAGTCAGCCAATTGTCCTCTGTGTCATTACAGTGTCATTAAATCTGCCATTAAAATGGAGATGGTACTCCTGAACAAGTCTGGACGGGAACATTCAGGTATCACAACTCAAGACATTTGCATCAGCTCTCTAATATAAAATTCTCAATCCCCAGAAATCAAGAGCAGTTTAAGTCCAGATTCAGCAACAGATTTTTATAGTGCCTTAGAATGCAAGTTTCACTGTGCTCTTGCTTTTTTAAAAGTGAATCTTCCATTAAGATTAATACACTGTAATCAATTGTAATACCATTAAAAGAAACATACACTCCTAAGTTATCTACAATACATAGAGACTACTGATTCACTGCTAACAAGGTCAACAGTTGAGCATGAGACTCCAAAAGATAAAGGGGATGTACATGTGCATAAATGCAAGAAGCACACACATACTTCATTGGATCTGACATATTTTGGCAAGGAATCAAGGGTTTTCCAATGGGAAAAGGCAAGTGACAAAAATTGGGTTGTATGGTACTGCTTACTGAAGTCATACAGGAGCACTACATGCTGAAAATTCAAAGCCTCAGACCAATACTGCCTCCTGCCATTCCAATTTGTGTATGTATTACTACTCACTGATGATCCTTTTTCTCCCCATGTAATTCAGATCTACCTGAGCTATCAATTGCCACATACACGCTACTCCACAGACTTACAGGACACAAACACCAGCTAGTGCACTTACCCAACGTTTCTCTCATATTTTTATACAAGTTTATGGAATCTGTATCCTTCATGAATTCTCGTACTACTTCCCCCTGATCATTTTCCACAACTAGCACTTCTTCAGGTTTAGCCATACGGCTAACCATTAACAATCGAACCTGCATGTAAAAAAAACAGTTTAAATTTAATTGCACTGTAGCTTGAAAATAAAGGGTATAACCAGCACTTCATGAGGTCAGCTCATGTACCAGCAACTTGGAAGAAAATATTCTAATGCAAACTAAAAAGCCATTAGAACAGTGCCTGCTGCTTCCCTCTACAAGAACAAGAGTTGTGTTTAAGTACTATACCTTCTAGAACTTCAAAAGGCGTGTGTAGCATTAGGCACCTTTTAAATACAAACATTTTTTCCTCCAACTCCAACACTCAAGACTTCAATAAATTTTCACTTTAGCTCTTATGCAACTGATTCATAAAAATCTATTTTTTAATACTATGACAAATTTACTTAGTTGAGAAATCTCAACCCCACCAAGATCCATGCTGGAAACCAGTAATTACAGAAACTGTCAGTAGGATTTAGTAAATCTACTACGCAAACTCTATATGGCAGGTCTATTACAAGTTTAAAAAGGAAGTTCTTGTAGTGCTTTCATGGAAGAAAACAGGGTTAGTCATTAAATATATTCTTTGTTCCTTTTCTTTTATTAATTAGTCTTATGTTTATACACAGTATCTAAAGAAAATTAACACTGTATTAATACTCCAGTCATCTACTGGTGTCATCCTAAAGTAATTTTGGCAATTGCACCATGTTAAATAACTGGAGTTTAATCAACTAACAACAAGTTTTCTGAAGTCATTACTTATGTAAAGAGAAGTTTCTAAATTAAGGAACACTATCTAAACCTTTACTGTATCTTTAGTTAAGCAAAGATTACCTTGGATAATACAGGCAAATAAAGCTGTCTCCTTGGAGGAACATCGAAGTGTTGACTTCCCGAAAGCAGTGGAGAAGCAGATGTTGAAAACGGACTTTCTCTGTAGAGCTCAGCAGCTAAATGATTCCAATATTCAAGACAAATCTTGAAAATTTCAGTTTCTTCAACTTCTGATACCAATAACATATAATGAAGAGCCTGGAAGAATGTGTTTCAAACATCTAATTAGTATTTCTGAACATAGAACCGTATTAGTCATATTGTTCCAAATTCAATTATCCAAACACTGATCAAATGCTGAATTAGTGCAAAATTTTAGAACAAGGTGCATTTACACATAAGTGACACTACTTACAAGTCCGAGTAACAACCGCAAGAACTCAAAAAAAGTGTCATGTCAACTGCTATTATTTGGAAAGCAAGCATCAATTCTTAAACCTAAAATAGCCTGGACAACTAAAAAAAAACGCAATAGCCAAATCAGCCCATTTCTGTATTATCAAAATCATGCCCTCTGAGCTTCTGCAAGACCTTTTGTTTTAGGCCTTCAAAAAAACCTCAACTGCTAGTTTCAAGAATTGCTACTTTATTCTGGAGATCCTCGTATCCTGAAGATAACCTCCAAAGCCACGCTACTCATGTGCATTCTGTGGAAGACATCTACCAGAACATTTTCTACTTCACTGACAAAAACAGCCACCAGGCAGACTGAAAAGGATGCTGTTCTGAAAGAGATACCAATTACACAGGCCAACATTTTTAACCCATCTTATTTTTAAATCCCTGGTGAAAAATACGAACCAATAGCCCACCAGTGAACAAAACAGAATAAAGCCATGAAATCTGAATACATTTTCAAAGCTCAGATACTACAGCAACTCAAAGCACTTTAGATAGGAATAGTAGATAAAGATATTGAATCAGATTATGTAAAAGAGGGACTCAAAACCACCTTACATTGGCCCTATACAGATGAATTTATCTTGGCAGTTTCACTTTGAATATCTAGCTTCCTTCACTAATCTACAAGGCTCCAATGAATCTGTGGAAAAATTTCACAGGTGGTCAGCTACTTCCACAGTGCAAGAGTGAATAGGTTAGAATTACACAGCCACTTTGAAAAGTTTTTTCACTGTGTTCTGTTACAGTGTGGGTTACAACAGTGAAATTTGCAACAATTTTAAGCCACCCTAAGAACTCTGATGTAACGTTTTAACATCCTACAGAGGACACAAACACATTAAGAACTGAGTTTTGTAATTGTCTGTTTTAAAGATGTTAAAACATTTTAATGTGGTCACATTGAACAGGACAGGTGACAAGATATAAAAACTGCACTCCAACTTAGAAACACTTCCCACAGACATGCGACAACTTCAGCTGTTTACACCATCTTCCTAATAGAGCCTCAGCATAGGCAGAAACTTGAGCAGTGGTCCCTGAGTGACAGTTATTTTGTGAAAGCTTGCCAAGTTTGAGTTGAGCAATTATTCAGGAACCAGTATTTTTTTTTTCTTTAATGGACTAAGAATTCTCTTTTAGTTTATTTCCTACATGAACTTATGAATAAACTTTTTTTTTTTGGTAGAGAACTATCTGGAGGAGAAATAATTGAGAATACAATAGATGGAAGACTAGAATTCAGATGGATTAGAAGTGGTGCACCTGCAAAAGATAGACCCTCCCAATGCCACCTGGTCTCCAGGTTTAAACTGTGGTTTCATTTTTCTACATCTGTGTCAGTGCAGTTCCTCACTCTTTGCCTCCATACCTGCAGAAGGCTTGATTCTGGGACACTGGAAGTGGTGCTTCAAGGGGCTATGGAGCTAGTTTCATTCCCTTGGAGCTCAGCAGGGGGAGGGAGCTAGCAAAAAAGTTACTATAGAACAGCTCATCTTCAGCAACTCTTTTATTCAGTTTAAAAAAAAAAAAGGAAAGGGAAAAGCAGAAAGGATGGACAACTCTAAGTCTTATTCTCAGCAACTGCTGAAAGATAGTAGATAACCACGGATCACAGGTCCTCTGCCAAGACCTGTAACACTATAATAATAAAACGTACTCAGTAAGTAGCAATTTGCTAGAGCTCTGGCACTGAAGGCAACATGTAACAGTCATGCTTATTGCACAGGAACTGAATATAATCCTCAAGGACAACATTCTAAGCTTTTCAGTCAAACTTTGGGAAGTGGCAAATTAGGCAAGAAGCTACACCAGGACAGGAGAGCTGACCTACGGCATGTGCTGTACCCTAGAAAACAAGTTTGAATGTTGAACAAAGAGAAAGTGTTACCTCACACACAAGCTGTCAAAAGTTATAGCAACAACCATCTGTATATGTGTGTTAAACAAATATCATCTGTAAACACCCATGGAAAAATAATACACTGTATTTCTCAACTTATTTTAAAAGACATGTTTACACTTTCTAGGAGGAACAATTAAGAAGGAAAGAAATACCTATGATTTTTAGGCTTTGTTTTTAACATAGAATCACTGAAACGCGAAAGAATTGAGGGATTATACCATCACATTCTTTGAGTATGAGAACACACTACATTTATAAACTGGATAAACTAAGCAACTTACCTCCATTAATGTTTCCCTCAGATTTAATCTTTTTTCTATAAGTTGACCGTGCTCCTTGAGGAACGTGCAGAGAAACAAACTGAGATTCTGAATGAAGTTCTGTTCATCATCTTTCCCATTTGAGTATGCAAGTCGGATATTGGTATTTAAAGGAAGCATCTAATAAAAAGACAGACATGATCAATAATATTCTGTAAGTAAGCAGAAATACAGTTTATTAACAACCATTTCACTGTTTTGGAGAAAAGGCTTCATAACACCCCCTTTTATAGGACCCTCTTTCAAATGTCTTCCTGTTCCTTCATTTCATACTTGTCTCCAAAATGGACAGTAGGATGAAAATGTAAACATGTACAAAGAGTTTCTTCCTACCTCTTGTAAGAGCAGAGACAAGGGTAATATCTACCCTGTTCAAAGACATTTTCAGCTGGCACTGGACAAAGCCATTCCAAAAAATGGTGTCACCTATACCTCATAACATTACATTGTTGTAACATTAAAACAACATGAAAGACCTCCCCCATAATATTTACAAATTAGTAAGAAAGATTTGGTATGCCTCTTCAGAGGTTTTTTATATATATATATATATATATATATATATATATATATGTATGTATGTATGTATTTTTCAATGTTTTTCAATGTTCTGTTTTTTTCAGGTCAAATAAACGCAAGTTTACTTCAAACTTGGATATAACAACTACACTAAAAACCTTCAAGTTGCATAACATGCTAAATACCCAACATGTCATTCAACTTTTCTTTTAAGGAAAAAAACTTAGGCCATGGGTTAGAATCAAGAGCATCATCTTAAAAAAAAAAAAAAAAAACAGTAAGACAGTGTTCATACACTTAATACAAAGTAATTTGTGCCTGCATTAAAAAAAAAACTGTCTTTAAGTTTAATTAGAACTAAATAAAAAAACTATAGCTCCAGCTAAAGTCTTTAGTGGGAGGATCAGGAAAGAAATGTGACATGAAAAGCAACGTGCCTTTCCTAAAGCACTTCAAAGATGGATTAACACTATGAATACAGGAAAAATAGACAATTGTTCAGAAGCACTCAAAAAAGCTTTGGCATGAAAATATATTCCATTAACATAGAAAAATATGAAGCACAATCTTCTATTCCCCTATCCTCAAAAAAGTAGGGCTCAGTACAGATTTCTGGCATCTGCTTGAGCTTAAATAAAGTGTACTGAGCAAACAGCAGCACCTCATCTGCCTAGCATCTATTATAAAATACTATTTGCTAATAAACTGCTGGCTTCAGAAGCAACTGCTGGTAACAGCTAGCCCACCTAATTGTTAATTCTCCAGATTCAGAAAGATAAATGTTCTTATATGTAACTCCAACATGACAGAATACCTTCTGTAAGAACTATTTTTGACCTTTGGACAATTTCCTTTTGCAAGGTACACCTGAAAACAAGATAATTTTAGAGCCCAGTATCTGCTTAAAGCTTGTTGTAGTATTCCTGACAAAAACTACCTGCATCTTAGAAGACTTATCTGTGGGTAGCTCATGACATGGTGAAAATAATCATTGTTCCCCTCATCAGCCAGTATTCCAGAACAGAAATAGGCCAAAAGAAACAAGGCATGCAACACTGGCAGCAGAATTAACTCCTGCACAATTAAGAGTTAAAACTTAGAATAGTAATTTGTTGAAGAAGTTATAGGGAAACAGTTTTGAACAGAACATTAAGAACCATACAAATTCAAAGAAAAGAGGTCAAAGAATCATGTTCTACCATGTTCACACCCAAATGCAAGTCAGGCACATTTTGGCTCATTTGTATCACAAACTCACCTTTATACTTAAACATCAGAAAAACAGGAGTAAACCATTTTACATTGTGGCAACACACTTACAGTCCCTGGTTATCACTAATAAAGTAACAGTTCAACTTCTACTTTGAAGAATGAAGTACATCTGTTGCTGAGACGCCTAAGTTTCATAATATTAAATGTAGCTCTTAAAATGGCTTTACTTCAGGTTTGGAAGTGACAACACAGCATTTCTTCATGAAGTCCACATAATTGGTCACATACAGTATTTAAGAACATTTCAACAGAAACCAAAGTCAATACACAAAGCTGCCAGGTACCTTTGCAAGAAAAGCACCTGAAAGAGTACTGGATTACAAAACATTTGTATCCTCTAGCAAATCTAACAGCTACTTTATTACAGTAAAAAACTGTTCACATAGAACAGCACACAATTTCACAGCTTTCTCTCCTCGTAACAGTTCGCACCCTACAGAAAGGGCAAGTTGTATAGGACAAAATTTAAGATACGTCCTTCATATAAGTTATCCTTACCAGATACACGGAAAACTATACTGCTTAACATCACTGAAGAGGAAGTACAGTAATATCATAATATTGTAATCTTCAGAATAAAAGTACTGGAAGTCAAAGTTATTCAAACATTCAGATTTGAAGTGAAGCCACGGCCTCAAAGGAAACATTTTTATGACAAAATTATTTAAGCTATTAAACATACCATTAATCCCCCAAAGAATACATTTTGTTTAGTATAAATTATTCTCAAAGCCAGCTAATTCACCTTCAAATCAGTAGACATGTTTATAGGGAACTTGTGCAAAAATAACTGCATTTAACACTATTCAGAATGCTCTTCAGAAGCCTCCATAATTTTAATATCATGAACATGCTCACAAAAGTTAAAAAGACAGTATCTGTCCTATATGATGCTTAAAAAGATCAAAGGATGACGTAACACTTCCATGCAGGATTTCTACCTAAACCCCCCTAACCACAAAAACAAACACACCCCACTTGTATTTGCATCTGATGCAGACAGTTGCAACTAGGAAACCTACAACATCATGTACCTGGAATCTGAACTGCTCAGAGAGGAACTACGAAGTTATATAATTAGAAGTATGGATTTACATGACAAACTTCCATCACTTTCAAACACTAAAACAGCAGGTTATAGAGGTTAGGACAGTTTAGGCCTCGCGTGCCATGCAGAACAAAGTTTGCTGCATTTCTCTCAACCTTCCTCATCAGACAACCCAAGTGTTCAATGCAGCTCTTAAATTAACCAAAATCAATCGGTCCAGCAGAAACACAGTTGTAATCTAGAGTTGTAGAAAACACACTGAACATCCTCTGATCAAGCAAAAAATACTGTTAGATGACACAATGAAGAGAAACATTTCTGCTATCAAGATCTCTATAATGAATATGATTTCTTAATTGAACTAGGTTCTACAGAAGTTGATTTTGTTAAAAGAAAACAGACTTACTAAAACCTTACCTGTTTTAACTGCATCATGGTCAATGTAAAAAGTGTTACAAACTGTTCTTCATACTGGCTTACACTGACACCTGCAATCTCTGTGAGGCACTTCAAAGAGACGTTCCGAAACATTGGAACATTTAAGAACTATTGAGAAAAGAAAAAAAGCATTTTACAAGAATGTTGCATGCTAAGTTTTATAACTTTTGAATTAAAGAACCATCAATAATTACATAAATACCTTGTATATTAGTGTGCTGATTAACTTGGTCTCAAATATATATCCCAGAGGAATCCAGTTCAGAAATCGTAGCAAAGTTTCCAATGTTGCATGAACTAAGGGAGCATTTTGGGAGTTTTCCTGGAAAAACACATTAAAGTCTTGTGTTACTCGGCACGACAGAGAGAAGGTGGAATGGAGGACAGGTTAAAAATTAAAAATACTACTTACCATCACAAACTGACACAGTTGAAATATCTGAGAGAACTCATTGCACATACTATAAAAAACAAAAGTTAAAAATTAATCATTCCCACATTCCATAAACAATGTATTTTAATCAAAGTGTCTGTGGTTACAGAACAGGTTCTGAAGGCCTACATCCATGGAGGCATTCACAAGCCACCCAACTTTTTAAAAGTTTTGATGAGAATGACACTTTCTATTTTTGAAGTGGTACAAAATCTGTGCCTAGAAATTCTGTCTTGGAAACACTGCAATCTCTGTTAAAAGGGTAGAACTATCAGTCAATAGAGGCTACTTGCAATAATGCAGAAATATACTTCCAAAGTTTGGTGCCACCCAACAATCTTGCTTTAAAAGAAAAATCAGTATTCTACAAATCCCAGCAATAAAATTAGACAGATGTAGGTGTTTACTGAAACCATATAGCAAGAAAAACTATTTGGCAGCAGGCACGAAGTATACACTATTTACGAGGGACTAAATATATATACTTGCCTGTCTTTCAAATGCTTAGCTTTCACTTGAGTTATCTGGCCACTGGAAAAATCAAACACTTCTTCGCTCAACAGTTTAAGGATCACCATATTGTTCTGACAAAGGCTTTCACTAGTTCTGCTTGCTCCCACAATATCACTTATAAAAGTTGGCCAATGCTTTGGCCATTCCTGTTTCAGAATCTGAGAAGGGAAACAACCATATATTAGGTACTTATGCAAAAGCAAATTACGTTTTGACAAGATTTAAAACTTCATGAAGTCTAACTTACCTGAACAAGAATCATATTCAGCTTCCCAATATACACTTTCTCTTTCTGGGGAACAGAAAAGAGAAGTTAGATTATGCAAATTATTTGCCTCCCTTTTGCTCCCCTGAAAATATTTCACTTACTTCTACACATGTTGGATCAGAAGAGGTCTTGATAATTAGGCCGACAACATACTTTTTTATACCTGCAGAAGAATTGAGAATTTATTTTCAATTATTCTGGATGCCATTAATGTAATAATAATACTTCTGAATTGAAATTCTCTCATTTTAAAAAAGAGGCACCTTTAAGGAACAAATATGCATATATGCATGGCTCTTGGCTTGTGTGTTATATAGCAAAAACTCACCTTCGTATCAATTCTGCAAGAGAATTTCAGATGCACAAAATGGTTTACAGATTAAGCTATTTTGACATAAAAGAAAAACAGACTAAGGACTAGGGTAAGTTCCTAGATTTATAAGTGTAGTAATTTCCACCACATCAACCTACCAGCTTCATAAAGGCTGCAAGATGTTGTAATGAACCCTGCATCGGCAGCACTGCAGAACACTGCATTACGCTGAAGACAGAAAGATGGCATTCAGCACTGTCCAGTCACAAGACGTGTTGCGGTAAGTTCTTACAAGTGCTGTTGTAGAGCTCCCTCAGCAAACTGCATTTCTACCCCATCATCACTTTCAGGTCATACCTAGCAACTACAAAGTTGGCAAATACATCCTTACAGCTTTAGCCCAATGCTTCTAATGGCAAAACAAAATACAGTAAGATAGTCCTTTTACCAGCATCTCTGACTAACACCTTATTAATAAAACAAACTCCAAGAATAAAAAGAGCTTTCTAAGCATGACTCCAGTTTCAATAACTTGGCTAAACTTACAGGAAATCTCTGGGACATCACCTCTACAACGTGTAACAATTCTGAGGTGATCCATTTTGACAGCAGGAATTCACACACACCACACTTCCAGTAGAACAGCATGCCTCAGCTTGGCAAAGTTTTGCCTGCACAACTTCACAAGAATAATACTTAGAATTGTATTCACCACCGTAGCCTGTTGCATTTGCATCTCGAACACCATGTTCTTTTTATCACACAAGTTTATTATGGATTACAGAACCCTTTTTAAACTGGAGTTTGTTTTTTGCCTTTTTTGCTCCAGATCATGTCAACTGGGAACAGCTTGCATTTGTATTATTTGTTTCATTGCATTACTTCCACAAAGTGTTTTAAAATAACCTGAGTTTTCAGTTCCACCACAAGAAAAAAAACCCACAAGACCATAGCAACCAATACTGCCTACCGTCCCATTTTACCACCTAATCCTCAACACCCTCCCCACCACTAACCTATCAAACACTGAAGATACAGGAACAATGGCTTTCCAAGTGACTTTTCATCACAATATACATATCAAAAACCATTCTCTACAGAAGTGTCCGACTTCGAGAAAAGGCTTGCACAGAGGATCTAGAGTCATGAACCACATGAGCATTACTAATGGTTCTACTTCATTATAGCTTTGACACAATGATCAAACTGAGCATATCAGGGATTAAACGTTTCAAACCAGGCAAGAGTTTTCTTGCCACAGGAAAAAGTTTTAGACCATGTACATATTTTACTATTAAGCTTAACAGAGCCAAAATCTGTTTTTAATCATTTCTTCAGCAAGACAGTCAACTGATGCATACAGACAAAACACATACTTAGAAGCTTTTTTTTTTAAAAAAAAAGCTGTCATTTAACCAAAACAAAGGCCTTATATTCAAGACATTTTTTTTTCTCCCAGCCACTATGCTAAATCATAAAACATTTTTAGGACTTACTTGACCAAAATTTTTTTTCATTGCATGCTCCTGAGATTTGGAAGTACTAGGTCTAGACTTCAAGCTATTAGATGCATAGTACACAGTAGCCGTCCTGCAGGTCGTTCCAAAAACAAATTGAAGTTTTCATCATTATCAGCTGGGATCAACCCATGCTACTCTAAAAGCATGCTCATTAACAAAACATATCGCTGTCAACCACTGGATTAAGAGTTATTACCAAGCACTGGACTTGGTCTGACATCATGGCCCTGTCCTAACAATTGAGGCCTTTTTAGAAAAAAAAAAAAAAAAAAAAAACACACTGATGAAGCATTACAGTAATTCATAAGTGAGATGTTAAAGCCCCCAAAATAGTATGGAAAGAGGTTTGCAGTGCCAGAAGCTAAACTATTTTAACTGTCTGCCAAACCACTGAGGGAAGTCTATTGCTGCAACTCCTTTCATTCTAAAAACAGAACTAGAAAGTGAATGTTGTTCTTAAGAACATTGTTCTGACTCCAAAGCTGTCTATTTTTTATCTTGCTGCATTGATAGAATTATGCTGTTCAGTTGCAACTTGAACACCATGCTACTGTTGATCTCGCTGTGAGATCATCTGCAAATGGAAACAGTTGCTCAGCTCCAAAGCTTCTCCATTGAAAAAAATGGTAACCACAGCTCAGACAACCTGAACACAGCTCCCTAATTTTCAAATGTCATGCTGCAAGCTTCTAAGGTCTTCCATCCAAGGAACAGTCGCATTCTTAATCCCTCAAACATAGCAGCCATCCAATCCTCTAATGCTTTTTTTTTGGCTTAAGTTGCATTTTCTACATAATTACCCTTTTTTTCTGAAAAGAAAAAAAGTACTATAGTTTCTGCTCTGTATTTTATAGCTCTGATTTTTATAATCATTCCATAGGAAAGATGAAATAATTCTGAGTAGAAGAAACAGGCATTTATCTTTATACCATGACAGAAATCAACACATATGCTTGTTGATGCTTTTCAGTGGAAATAGTCCAAGAAACTGAGGGTAACAGTCCTTATATTTGCTAAAAATTAATGTATTTTGAAGACCTAAAGAAAGCATTACTTTAAACAGGCAGGTGCTGGACACATACAAGCCACACAAGCCTAGAAGATCCCTTTCAATCACAGCAGCCCCTTAGCAAGGCCTGAAGGTGGCAAGAACAATGGCCAAGTCCAGACCCTTCCCTTAACATCTTCCAAGGACTACCTGACATTACAACTATGCTCATCTCATGACAACTTGGACCAAGGGGAGGTCCCTGTTCTGCATTCCACCACCATCACTGGGAAGGCACCGGCAGACGGTGCTCCTGCTCACAGATTGGGTTTGTAGGCTCAGCTAGTAGAAAACTACCAATGAAGTTTCAAAACAATGTTGAAACTGAGCTATCTCAGCACCAGCTTAGCTCCCGAAACCCCGCTCACTGAAGGGCCAGAGAAGCACCAATACTTGCTCAAAGCCGGGGTTCCTCCTCAGCTGTATCCCCCAGCAGACAACTAGACTATCAGCCTAGCCCCAACATCAGACCGCGTTCCAGTTACCTGGCAGACTGGACACCAGGATGCTGTCAGAAGGCCTGGACTAACACTACTGTTAGAATTATCTGGTAAGCAATGTACAAAAGGAGGACAGAGCAAGGACATTAGCAGAACACTGCAACCATACTCCTCTGATTGAAGGTCTTTCACAAAGCTTCTGGATGAGCATTACATGTAGCCCTTACGTGGAAGTTGCTTTTCTACAGAGGTACAGGCACTGGGGCAATTGCAACACTTTCTAAAGGGAAAGTGTTTTCATAGGTCACCCAATCTATACAACAATTAGTGCTAACGGGAGAAAGGAACATCGCATTCCCTAACATCACTAAGCTCTGCAGCCAATATAATGTGACAAGTGTGAAATATCCTTCAGTTTTATCTTTCAATGTGCTTGTGCAAGCAATTACATCTCATCTAGGCCATGTAACCTGCTCTCAGAGCAGTTCCTATCATGACAGAGTTACAGCATGTTATCGCGAATGCACACAGCCAGCAAGTACACACATGCAGACAAAACCAAGTCTTGTACTTAAAATGCACAAGCACATCCTTTTAATGCAATTATGGAGCACAAACAATATTTACAAAGTGTTTAAAATTGCTATAGTTGGTGCTGCAGTTGTGAGTTTACACTAATTTACTAAAATGAGCACATCATTTTTTGCTTAAATAAGACAATGCCAAAGTGGAACACATGGACAGTCCAACCACAACTAACTTGCAACTACAAACAGAGCTTGAAATTGTAAAGCTGGATTATTCCTTCCAGAGGTTTGTAGGTGTACAAGCTGACATTTAACTGAGTGTTTTGGGACTAGTTATGCAGTTTATGCACCATCTTATTTTTTACTTTTGACAACGCATTCTTCTCCCGTCCCGAAGACCATCCTCCCCAAATAGATATGGATTGTTTGGGTTCACTACTATTTGCTTTTTCAGTACAAGTATAAAGAAGTGATTAAAATTCTTTAAAAAGGAACAAAGGATAGATCTTGCCCGTTCCCCCTCCCCCCCAGAAGCGCCATGTATGTAATTCCCCCTTCATTACAGACACAATCAAAAAACATCCATTCATAAGTATGCCAGAAATTTCCATAAGTAAGGTATTTCTATATTTCCATATATGGAAGTTTCCATAAATAAGGTATCTAATCTCTCAACTGAAAAATCTCTTCTACATCAGTTTCCACTGCATCAAAAGCCTTGTACTTAACTCCAGGACCTTCCTACAAGCCACAAAACTGCATCTCTCTGAACACTTCAGTAGTGTTTTGCTTTTTTTTTTTCCTCCTCCATTTGAAAATGAGAAAAGTTGTACAAGCAATTCAGGTTTCATAATGAGGAAGTGCTTATCCATGCCAACTCAAAACACTCCAGACAAGCTCTCTCTGTTCACAGGAACAAAATTACATTTCACATTGCAGGATTAATGAAACGTATCTCCAAATTGTAAGACCAAGGAGCTTTTATTTCTAGACAGGTTTTCACACTGAAAGAGAAAATCCTATCAAGACTATAGCACTTTGACCAAATGACATCCTTTGAAAGCATTATTAAACAACCAACTTTACAGAGTATTGGTGTTCAAAACAATGTAGCATCACCTCAAACGGATTAACTTTCTGTAGAATGATAGTAAAATGATCCAAAAAAAAAAAAAAAGCAAGTTCACCACCTTATCAGGTGGTCCAGAATTTGCCTAGATTTCTTGTACTGAAGCAGCCTCAATAAGGTTTGAAGGAAAAGCACACACCACATCATTTGTATACACACAACATTAACTCTCCAGAAATGCTTATAATTCTCAATCTTAAAAAAAATCAGTAACACCTGAGGAATACAGTAACTTTATACAAGTTAAAAGGCAACAGGGCCAGAAGAGCTAAAAGCTATTTAAAAATAAGAGTAAATTTAAGAATTGAGGTTCATGTACAAAGAACACATCTTTTGAAGAAAGCCCATTTTCCTTCTTGCATTTGGAATTCTAGGCTGGAAGCTAAAACCTCCGAACAGTCAGAAGCGATAAAACCATGGCTAGCCTCAAGACCCAACAAGACATTCTGATGTACAAGTTCAAGTACAGCTACAAAACTCTGAGAAGAAAGGTCACGGTTCAGGCTCCATAATTATGACATTAGTTTCTCTCTCCAAGAACCTTCAGTTTGCTTCAGTAATTTTTTATTTCACTGATGCTCAAGTTAGATCTAATTTTGACTTCAATTGTTGAACACTGCTATTGCTACAAGGGAAAAACAGTGTTTTCTAATAATTTGATTTCGTTCCTTCATAAAACAAGTAAGGTTCATCAGCTATGATTGTTATACAAATCAATCATACTAAGTTTTATAAAGACATAATCAGAAATTAACTGACTTATAACTTGCATGAAGAGCTTTGCTACTAAGCTTTACTTAGTTATATTAAGTTTCTGTTCCCTGAACCCAAATTTTAGTAGTTACACTTTAAATAAGAAATTCCTGCCAGCAATAGGGAATATTGGAGTCAGAAGCCTCAATGTAACTGGTCTTCTCAGCTCCCAGGTAATTAAACCACTGGAATGAATTTAGGAGCAACTTCTCTTGTACCAGCCAGCATCAATCTTTACCAGCCAGCGGCAACTATTGCCACAAACCAGATTAAATCAGATCAGAAATGAAACATCAAGATAGGTTTATTGCTACTTTTATCTTTTTTTCCCCAATCGTTTTACTACTGAGGCGGAGATGGATCAAATGCCATGGTACACACTAGGCTTCTCTTCTATTGATGTACTGGAAAAACTAGACAAGTAAAAGCCATCTGATTCATTTTTCCTAAATTAAGTCAATTTCACAATTTCAGTCTGGCTCTGTACAAGTACAAATGTTTGGAAAGGTTGAACCAAAGATATACATTTGTTAGGATGAAGGATAATCTTTTCCTCTGACATCTTCAGAAGCACAAAAAACAGGCAAAATAAGAACAGAATTCCTAAAGTTATGATTGAATGATTGCAGAACTTCCAACAGTAATTTTGTTTTTTGCATTATAATGTATCTAGTATATATACCGTAGAGATAGTGTAGTATATATACACACGAGCCATCTTCTCAGAGAGCAACAAGTCAAACAATATTACCTTGACTACAAAATTGAGGTACAAAACACCAACTCAAATACATCACTTCCAGAATTCATTGAAGTCATGTAAAGCCAGTACTTTGGCACCTGAAGAACAGATGGGATAACAGGTGCCAAAGCACAGCCAGCATCCTCATCACACCACCACCAATCATCATCACCTATTGTATGCATTGAGTATCTTTACAACTTGTGATTATTGAATTATATTCTCTATTTGGCATTCGTCCAGGCCCAAACTCCCAAGCAAATCTATCTCTTACTCCTCTTATTCAACTATAGCTTCTTCCAACAGCAGGCATAGGTAAGCTGAGTTTGTAACTAATTCAAAACCGCTGGCTCCTTACTGCCTTCCTGCTCTGCTCCAACAGTCAAAATCTTTGAGAACAACTTCCAAACACTGAAACAACGTGCTCTTAGTCAGGAATGTGGGTATATGGTACGTGAAGATACTCTACTAAATGCACACAGAAGACTTCACTTCAGGGTGACCCCCTCAGCTTGCTTCTCAAAAAGACATAGCTGTATTTAAGCCTCAGTTGAAGTTGTTTCATACAAGTCTAATGCTACTACTAACAGAATGAATGTGAGACTGAACTCTGACTTCAAGAGCTACGCTATACCTGTCAGCCTGCTGGGGTGAGGTAAGGAAAAGTCGCAGAGGTGTGGAAACCTCCCTCTCCACATTTGTTTTCATTGACATTTACAAGTGCATTTTAACCAATATGGTTTCAGAACTTAAGTACTGGCAGTAAAACTTCAAAGCACAGCTTCACACTGTTAAAAACAGCTCACAGCAGAACACGGAAATTTGGAATAACTTTAATGAGTTCCAAAGCCAGTATTTAGTAAAAAGACAAGTATAGAATGATGACAACATTCAAATTTTGAAATGTCAAGAATTTAAAATGGTTATACTTACTGCTCTGAAAGCAGAGTTTCATGACTTGACAGAAAGCTTTGTGACCGTACAGTAATTCTGTACCACTGAGGTACCTCTGTTTACTGTAACTGTACTGACAAACCTCTAAAATTCAGTACATATTGCAAGCCATAAGGGAAGAAAGACTAAAAACCCTGTGTTTTAGGGCTCACAAATTCATTGCAGTGACTAAGACTGGAGTTTGCCCTACACTGCAGTTTATTTACAGTCTAGCCATACATACACATACATGAATTAACAGACTTCATAGTACATCACTGCCTTAAAGAATTAATAACCATTAATAAACAATACACTCTACTTACATACCATTTCTATTTTAAAATAATTATGACTGCTTATGAGTTCAAAAAAGTCACATCTGCATATGCTACAAGAGGTAGCAGTCTATCAGAAAAATGAGATGTGGGGCTGTATACACAGCCCAGACAGGCTGAAGACTGCCAAGCGCAGAGAATCCACTTCAAAGCCAGAAGCTAACCCCAAAAGCCTCTTCAGCTTAAGTTTGGCCTACAAATCAATACGTTAAGTGATGATGTTTTAAAAGTATCAGTTACACTTTTTACCTTCCCATGACACTTAGGACTTCAGGTGCTTGCCATCCTACTGAAACCACTATGGTGAAAGGGGCAAGACATGGTTTCATCATCCAGACACACAGATGTCTTATTACAAAAAGCTACTAGCCTATTTGTATTTGAACTTGAAAATTATTTACATTGGGAATGATGGCCTAAATCTCAATTAGTATACGTATGTTAGAAGACAAGGCAAAAATTCTCTCCCTACCTTCACACTGGTTCCTCGGAAGAATCTTCCATCTTGTTTTAATCACATTTTCCAAGATTTGCAGTCCATAATACTGAAATTGGAGAAGAGCAAAATGTGAGTATGTTACCGTAGGACTACCTAACATTCAGGACTCTCATTCAATCAGACATTCACGCTTAATATCTAAGACTTCAAGAATATTAAACTAACAAATTTATTAAATATGTCTATTCACCCATTTACTGAGGTTTCATGCATTTTTTTCATTTTATTTTTGCTATACTATGTCCTGCTGTTTGATCATGCTCACACCAGGAGGGAAAAAAAGGAAAAAAGAAAAGCCCTCTGGCAGACAATTTTGGCTATCTGGAAGAGAGAAAGTAGCAGCCAGATATGAATTTGCATCATAAATGACTGCTCATATGTTCAAGTACTACCACAACCAGGCTCCTAAAATATTTAGCAGCTTGGATGGTCTCAAGCTTCCTATCGTTCCTCTAAGAGCTGGAAAAAAAAAATCTTGTCTTAGCATCACATGTTCTGACACTTTCTTTAGAAAGTACTTCCCAAACTTCACTGGTGTGTTACTTTAGGAACAGCAAGACAACCCACAGGTTTATTCAATTTCAATACCCACCCCGATATGGCAGCTATTTCTACTATTTAAAGATAAACTTTTATGCTCAGTCAAAGAACAATAAAAATGTGAGTAAGTTCTTGGAAATCCCTTTACCTTTCAGGAATTCCTTCCCAGTTTCTTAACTGAAAACATTACATATGCAAAATAATCAGTAAGGCCATTCCCTCTGCCCATTTATCCCTACTGCCAACTCAAAGTAATAGGGAAAGAAGTTTTGATGTGATCAAAAAGCTTTAATATGTAAAACCCCATTAGCATGAATAGACAGCAGAGAAAAGGGGACAGAGAATTTTGCATTTGCTTTAAACAGCAGCTGACTAGGAAGAAGAAAAAAATATATCAATGCCTGAAAGGTAAACTCATGTTTTTACAGTTAAAAGTTTGGCTGAGAATAAGAGTTGTTCTTTAAAATGGTTAGTTGTTATACAAAGTAGGATTATAAGCATTTCAACCAAAGGGATCATATAAACTTCAGCTTAATTAAAAGAACACAATGTAGGCTGTCCCAAACTACATTGCATTTTAATACCATTTTTGCTGTTCTCATCTTAACATAACCTACATTCCCTCCCCCTTCGCTTCCCTCTGTGACCCAAGCTCCCACCAGCTTCACGTGAGGGTCCCGCATCTGCAAAATAGTCTTTAGAATATCGTCATCTTCCAAAGTCTTGGGTACAGAGAAAAAAATATGCAATAACAGAAAATTGGCAGGGTATTCTTTTCTTCATTATCAGCAGTAAAAGTTTATCAACTAGATTTTAATCTACAAATTTACAATAGTCATCTCACATAAAAACTAAAAGAAATCAAAGGGGATGTTCATACAGGAAAATGTACGGGAACAGTTTAAGTAAAATGCCTCACAAGCTATTTCAGTCACAGCCATAGATTTATAGATGTCATCTGCACCTGATCCAGGCTAATGAAATAAACTTAGTAAAGCTTCTAACAACATGGGAAGTATGGCCATTGATAATCAGACAGTGCTAACTTTCCTGAAGGAAAAACTAGTGTTACTTCCAGATTGTACAGGCACACCTATTAATAGCCAAAAATCTAACCAAAAATATTGTTTGCTTCCACATTGTTGTTTTCCCCCCCACAAATCAACTTACTCAGCCTCAAAATCAGATTGGCAAGCCTTATTTCATTTTATAACAACATTAGATGATCAAACAGAACTTAGAGGAAAACCTTGACAGAAACCATCTTCAGTCTTCCCCAACACACCTTGGGATGCAAGTTGCCACACCCACCCCTGCCATATGCACTCAAATATCTAATTTAGACTCGTGTACCTTAAGCCATAGAGGTTCATCTTGTCTAGGTTTCTACTCATTCTTTTGTACAAGCAATTTCAGTTCTGCCCTCTGCTAGCCTCTTGTTCATCTCTTCTCATCTTTTCCTCAGCACTAGTAATATTCATTTTTCTCTAATACTTGCATGTGAAATGAAATGGGAACAGTAATAAAGTTACTGTATACAATCTTTACCTATGCATCTTTCTTGCCGTACCATGTTTTAAGGTTTTGTGAGACTACCTAAACACACTGCAAGGGGCCATGTTGTTTTTTTCCATTTGTTTACGTTTTATTTGATTTGATGGTTATAATTATTTTCAGTACTTCCCTGATAAAAAAGATGCACAAAGTCCAAAAAAGTCACTGATGCCAATGGTATGCCATTGGAAGTATTGCAGGTGTACTTTTTATTTGGTAGTGAAACAGCACACATGATTGCATTTAAACCAAGCGCAAAACAGAAGTCTTTCCAATATGCATTTGCTCTTAGCTTATTTCTAATCATCTAACAATGATTCACTGTCAAGTTATGAAGATGAGGGACAGGTAACAGCAAAGACTGAAAAAAACATGAAATGATCCCTATGGTAGAAATTTCTATGGCACCCTTATTACTTATTCTATGCACCAAATCCCCTCCCTCCCACCTCCCAAGAAACAAAAACAATTGATGAACAGAATTCAGTTAAAGGGAATCAAAAGGGTAGACCTTGTGGAGGCCTGCCGTCAAAGCCTAGCTGTGTCAGTTGCACAGGAAGACACCCCTTTTCTTCCTATTACAAGCAATCAACATAATGGAACATTATGATTAATATCAGGTAGTGTTAACAGCTTTAATTAAAGAAAAAATATGATTGCATAAAAGCCAAATGTCATAGTGCATAAATTTAGCACCAAATCATTTGCAATTTATGTAAATTGAAGAATTCTTTACCTGTTGCTTTCTTTCTGTTCCTCTAATCATCTCATTTTTCACAAGACAAATTTGAGTTTTTAAAAATACTGTTGATAAATCAACTTAAACATTAGTAATGTCTGTCAGTATAAAAAGCAAAGTTTACCAGGCAAGCAAACAGGCAAACACTGTTACTTATAGGTTAGCACTTTGAGGAAGTTCTTTGAACTGTTTTACCTTGAACTTTAGAGCAATAAAAAATTTTGAACCCAACTGGTTTCATGAAAACCTCCTGAATTCAGACACCATCCAACCATGATCATTTTCTGTTCGAACACAGTGTGTATCAAGCAGAAAAACATGCATGTCCATTACTTAAGGTAATCATCAAACTTAAGACAGTGAAAACACATTTCAATCAACTTTTCTGTTCAAACTGCAGAAATCTTGGTAAAGCCTTTAAAATGGTAGACAAATACTGAATGCTGTCCCTTTATACCATGATGGATGGATTTCAAATAGCAGTACAAAGCAAATGCGTTCTGCATATTAGTAAAGACTAATCTCATAATACAAAGAGTTTGGGGTGCTGAACTTTCATCAACTGCTCAAAATCTTGGCCTAATAAGGTTTCTATTTTGTCTTCAATATACCTAGGGACAAATTCTCTCCTCAGTTACGTGCACATGGCTCTCATTAACATCAAAGACAGCCAAGCACTTACCCAAGGACAAAATGTGGCTCTAGGAGACTTTTCATTACTCAGATGTATACATATACCAATCTTTGGAACTGGCATTACGCATGTATGTGCCTTAGAAAAAAAGAGAAATTCTATTTCCAATTTAGTTTTTTTTTTTAAAAAAGGAGAAAAAAAACTTGTCAATGGAAGAGGAGATTTAAATATTTTGTCCATTTATGATTCTTGTCTAAAGCCAACTTTGGGAACAAGACAATAAAAAAATGTGGTTTGAATCAAGAAAGCCTATGGCTAAAAATGAGATACCTTCCTCAAAGTTTATGAATGGAAGAAAGAGGAAAACCAAATAAATAAAAGTTGATTTGCTTACTTTGGTATTCATGTTCTGAGAGAACTCCAAAATAGTATCAACTCTTGTCCACGCATCGGGATGTTCTTTTAAGTGAGTCAAGACTTCTTGAGCCATTCTTTGCTATAAAGAAGTTTGGGAAAAAATAGCATTAGCACTGGGTTATTTTAGAAAAAATATTCTATCAGCTAAGGCATTCATATATTATGTCACCTTTAAATCATGTATCCAAGAATTAGTCAGAATTAAATCAGAAGCAACAGGTTACTTAAACCTCCTTCTGTGTGTCAATTAAGGTCTTTTAACAGTCAAATCCAAGGAAAACACTAGTACAAGACAGTCAATGACTTACTTCCCCCTTCCATCCTGAATAGTTCTTCTAGACCAGCAGTGAAGATGTGAGAAAACCACACAACATACTAGGGCAAGAAACTTTCTGCCATCCAAGGAAGTGTTCGAGATAAAATTTTATCCCTGGGCACCCAAACTTTCTAGTTCTACTGGAAGTGTTTATGTAAGACAGCAGCTTTAAGGAGCACTGCACCATGATGCAAAGTTCTTGATATATTAAATTTTGATTTTATTTTGAAGAATCACAGAGCAGAACTGAAGTTCTCCAATCCCTTAACATATCTAATAGCTTACAAAAACAGTAACTATTTATTGGGGGGCAGCAGGGGAGCTGGTTATGTTAACAGTTTTTAACAGTCCTCCTTGGGACTGCCATAAAAAATTATTACTAGGTACTGTGGCTTCAACAACTTGCCAAAACTCCTCATCTGAAGCAATTATGCACTGAACAAGGTGAATTCATTTTACGTATTCTTTTCAGGCCTGGATGTCTATAAACATCTTTTTAAGAAGCCAAATGACATGAGCCATTTCCAAAATGCAGCATGCTGACAAATCCTGCAGCAAATTGCATCACCTACAAGCACCAGACACTGCTTTTCAACAGGATGAGCATTTTCAAAGTTACAAGAAAAAGTTACGTGGCAGTTAAACAAAGATTAATTTGTTCTCCCACAGCAATGTAGAGCCAATTCAACAAAATTACAAAGCAGATAAAGCTTTAACTTCACCAGTTACACCTTACTACAGCTATGCAAATCCCTAGTTGGCTGTAAGAACATACTTGTGCTAATTATCAACTAGTATAAAAAAACACACTTGTTCAGTAAGACAGAAACTCCATCAAGACTCAAAAAATCAATACACATATAACACAAGAAACAGCCAAATTGGGTATGGAATTTACCCAATTAAAATCCAAAGATAAGACAGCACATAAAAACTATGTCTAAAGACATCGATACAATACTGGCACCCCTAGCGAAGAAAACTGAGCACAGTGGAATATTCCCCACTCTGATACTGACTTGGACTATCAAGTCCCTGTAGGTTGCACATGAAGCAGTACCACCTGGATATTATTTTGACTTAAGAAGGCAGTATAACAATTTTCTCACAATACCACAGAGGGAAAAAAAAAAAAAAAAAAAGGCAGTTCTGATGCAATTCAGTTTAAGTTTAAGAGGGAAAGAATCACTGTATTACTGCCATACTGAACTTGGGCACACTTTCACACTGACCCTCCCTGGTGCTTCTAATACCAGTGACATATCACAGGATCAAACATGAATACCAGTAAGATCCATATATGCTCACCATCCTTCTCCCAAGCCTTGTGAAATTCACTCTCATACCCACCGATACCTTACACTACTGGACATCAGCTCCCATAGTTTCGTACAAACACTACTGCTTAACCATGACCAAAGCTTTACTGTGCTGTTGCTACAGAAAAGTCAGCCAGCAAACAAGTATCCCCTCCAAACATGCAGCTGCCTAACAGACCCATGGAATTAAGAGTCTGGGATGAATACAGCTAAACATCCATTTGAGTTGTCCCAAAGCTACTTCAGTTGTGCTAGGGGCATTCTTTCTTTTCAGAAAGTACACCAAAAAGCTAAGAACACAAAAAGATATAGAAGTTGAAGACAGAATGAAGCTTCTTACTTGCCTAACGCAGACCTGCAGATAGTTTTGCAAGCAGCAATAAGAGTTAAGCAGAAGGAGACATGCTAAGAATTATGGGGAAGAAGTCAGGTGGATTTGAAATTAAGTTCAGCATGGGCTATCCAGACTGCATCCTAAACCTTTTTTCCATGTTACTATATCCTGTTCCAGGCATAATGCTGTTAATATCCTAATATTTAGTTTCCTCGATTTCTGTTACTTGCATCACCTTTAAGCCATGTTCTGAACTGGCAGACTCTGCAATGAAGTGTTTTTTCCTGCAGGAACTTTTGAACTTCTCTTGGAAGATGTAAAAGCTTACACACATTAACTGAAAAACATCTGCACCCTTGGGAAAATATTAAAATAGCAAGCCAAGTTTACATGAAAGTATAACATATAAGTCCACTTATAAATAAGTTTCTATTGTGATCCCCTTTTGCCAGTTAATAGCCTCCCCTTGCATTTGTTTCTTGTTGCATTGATTTTCTAAATACACAAAACTATACCCAGCTGATTTATACAAAACAATTTCTCCCAATACAACAGTGGCCATTTGATCATTGTATTTAGTGTTAATCCTCTACTCTCCTTATATCTCTTTCCTATGTTTTAAGGTCAATTCAGACCAAAGAATATTACAAACAGTGCCTATTTTGTAAGTCAGTACAGTAAACAAGTTATCACTTACAAAACAAGCACTACCAAAGGCAAAAGCTACAAGCCACTTTGTGACAGTCATCTAAAAAACTACAGCTAATAACTACTTGGATTTAGGAAACTGAAAATACAAAGATTTCCAAAAAGAAACATGGGGTTTTAGAACCCGCAGGAATTCACATTAGAAAGCCTTACCCAAGTTTTTTTTTAGATATACTTGCTTGAACTTGTTTTGTATATTTTCTTTTTATTCCAATAGTTGGAAGGAAGGAATAGAAAGGCATCAGCTACTTTGTCTCACTTTAATTCACTTTTTATTGTTGTGCAAGAGTATCTTAGTAAGATGCCTGACACTGAAACTCCCAATTTCTTAAGCATGGACAATTAAAACTCGCCAGAAGAGGATCTATGCCAACACCCTTGTAGCAATACTTGCTTTCAACATTAAGCCTTTTTTCCCAAGTAGTTGGAAACTAGATAAAAGCAATATAAAATTCACTTTCAAGACAACATATGCTCACAGACACACATACACACACGCTCCCCTGATTTGAACTCAAATTTCACAATTTGCACTAAGTCCTGAGAAGAGCACAAGAAGAATCTGTGCAGGGGAAAACAGAAAGGGGGGAAAAATATAAAAGGACAAAATCTTCTCTTCATACATGTAATTTGCTTTTTTTTTTTTTATAAGTATGCTAACAACACTTTTTTCTCTTAAATACAATCCTTCAGTGAGGCCAGTATTGAGTTTATGGCTTCACAATCGTGTCCACAATAGTAACTCAGACTTTCCTGATGAACAAAGGCCCAGAAGGTGAGCTGCAAGCAACAACACTCCTACCAAGTTGTACTTGCTCATCTCTGGTAACAGCTGAAGACATGCTAGAAATGAAAACACATATTAAACTAACATTTTGCTGTTATTTCAGTGGGCATAATAAAAGCCTGCTTTAAACAAGGACACATAAATTACCACAGATATTCTAGTCAATAGCAGAGTAAATCTGCTAACATCACTGATTTTTATTCAAGTAAATTAATTTTGCTCAACTGGTTAGCTATAAGGTCGAACACAGTCCATACACATAGGTTCAAAGTCCATGTTACCTGTGCGCCTTCTCCATGGTACAAGCAGTTCACCACGTTGTCCAACAGATTGATATCCAGTTTCTGGTTAAAATCCAGCAGCTGACGAGCTGCATGGTCTGCTAACATTGTCATAATTGCTGGCATAGATTACTGAAAAATAAAGAATTTTTTGATCAATTCATAAGAACTTATTAGGTGCAGTTGTAAAGTAGTTGCTTCAACTTAAACATCTCATTTGATTGAGATGAGCTACATTAGCACTAGGTAGCACCAAATACAGAAAACTCCCACCGTTGTTAAACACAAGGACAAACCCGTACTTAAAATTCACACGTTACTGCCCCAACCAAATTCTCAGGGTGTTCAGCAGGCACAACCCATTAACAAGAGTTTGACTAATCAATGGGCCACACTATCAAGCAAGCTGAGCAACTTCTTTCTAAGCAGGCAGCAGTCCCTACAGTTCCCTGAACATTTGTAAACCAGTATGTTTGCTGGTAGAAATACCCAGTAGCAACCATTCTGTGATTCTGTGACAACCCAAACCATACTAGCAATCTCAGTAGAATTTTAGGCTTTCAAGGCCAACATGCACATCCGGCTCTGAAAGCTTTTAAACAACCAGTTATGGAAGTGAAACAATCTATGAACTTGTTAAGAAGTTAGCCACAGAGGTCATTTTTCATATGCTTGGATAAAGAGCTCACATGTTCTCTACAAGCCATTGCCATTGAAATTAAGGCAGTTGCCCATTTGAAGGCATTTCAAGATGAAGTAAGGTGACAGTTGATTCAGCATACCACCTTCGAGAACTTCACACTAGAATGGAAAAGCCTTCTGGAGGTTTCAGGTCCCATAACACACCAACCCCTTGCCTTAGATCTAGTAGCCTCAACATTTTGCAAAGGAAATTAGGTGGAGCACGTGTGACCACGCACATTAAAGACGCTTATGAGCCAGAAACCAGTACAAGATGAAGGCACCCCCAAACAACAAGACAAGCCAAAACCCAAGCAAGTGCAGATCAGAAGCTACACTCCACTCCTTTTAAACCAGACCCCTGCTGGGAATAGCTTAAGTTTATTCCCCTCTTCACACAGCAACTGTAATACATTCCTACCCTCTTATCTACAGTTCCCTGACATTCCCCCTCCTTTTCAGAGCCTTCCATGAAGATACAGATTTCACGCAGAACCACTCATTTGAGAAATACCCTGAAGTTTGGAAAACTGCAAGGTCATTCAAAAAGTTACACTAGCACTATCAGCACGTTCAAAGAGATACGATCAGTCTCTTCTGGAAACAAACTGCATTCACATGGAAAACAACAGAAATCAGTGTACCCAGCCCACCCCTTCTTTAGGGCAAGCTAAAAGTTCTGCTCTTACTGAATAGCTTCATGGGGAAATAAGAATTCATTTCATCCCTTACATATTTAAGTCTTGTGCTTAAAAGTGAAGAGCAAGACAAACCTGTGACTCAACCCAAGCAATTGCTAATTAAGTGAAAGTCCTACAGTAACATGCAGACAGGGAAAATCTTTTGTTTAGAATGTACATTTGCAAGTAGTATCAAGCAGTTTTGTCTGCTTCTATCTAGAATTATATTAACTGAAAAAAGAACATTTTAGTAATATTTTGAATAAATAATTCGTGCAATTAGTATTACTGCACTAATCATTTTGAAGGGTCCATGGCATCATCCTGTCAGGCTTTTTACAGCATCTCCCTGGAAAAATACGAGGAAATAAACATCAAATAGAAACCAAAATTAATTAAACCCTGCATCTGTCCTCCACCCAACTCTGAAAGTTTTGGGAATTGCTAAGTATGGAAGCGAGGAACAAAACAGCAGGGAAAGCTGATTTCCTTCTTCTAACTTAAAAAGGCACTTCAAGATTTCACCTGGCAGAGGGGCAGTGAGCAGCGCTCCTAGGAGGAAACCCAGCCAATTAATACGCTTTGCAGTGTAGAGCACGATCGCTCCCACCAGCCGCGCGTACTCGCAGGCACGCCCCTCTCCTTTCGCATCTGCCCTCCATGGCTGAAGCGGGAGCTGGGAAAGCAGACCTCAGACCACGAGGAACGTTTTAAATCCAGGATTCCTCGGGTAGGGCCACTCATTTTAGATTTGAGCCCCCTTTGGTGGTTTTTATGCAGTCCTAAGAAGACAAATGAGCAGCCACGTGACAAGCAGAAGTTATTAACCACATGGAGGCAAAAAGGAAATGTTTTGAATAGGGCTCTTTGCCACTCCCAGCATTATCTTCAAAATGACCTGCCTGCTTGCAAACTGAAATACAGAAATGGCGGCTTTGTGGTCAATACCAACAGTAACCAACCTGATCTCCTGCTCCCAGCACCATACCCACACGAAGCTCACAGCCTTTGGTGTACCATGCTCCTACACTTTCCCCGTCATGCCTGAACCCGAGCAATTTTAAATCTCACCTCTAACCACCACCACCAATTCTTCAACACTGGCAATAAGTGGGGTAACAGAAACAAAGTTTAAAAAACTACACTACAACATAGCAAGAACATGACATCTACCGAAGGTCAAAAGAACTGCATTTGCAAGAACTGTTTACATAGTTTATCCCAACTCTCGATGACCCTGGACCCTCAGTTTGAAACAACAATTAGCTCCTTAAGACACACCCGATTCATTTAAGCATGTTGCGCCCGAGAACGAAACCATTGATTCGTAGTAGCGAGACTGAGAGCATTCCCAGGGAAGCCCGAGGCATACCTCCACTGTGGGTACCTAGAGCTTTGGGGGCAGCCATTAGGACACCCTGGGCGAGCCGCTCTGCCCTCCTCACACCATCCCAGCACCGGAGGGGAGGGTGCCACCTTCCTCCAGCCATCTCCTTGCATCTTTCAGACGTTCCCCCAAAGCCCCACGCTGGTCAGCGAAGCACCTGGCACGGCGGGGACGGCAAAGCTCGCATCCCTTCCCTCCCTGCCCCACGCAGCACACGGGGGAGATCGACCCCCAGCGGTGCCCAGGCCCTGCCGCCCTCCTCCTGCGGGGCCGCCGAGCCCCGGGCTCGCTCCGGTGGGGGCCCGGGGCCGGGTGGCTGGCGGCGGGGCCCCTCCTTCCTTCCCTCCCTGCCTGCCTCCCCTCCCTCCCTCTCTCCCTGCCTGCCTCCGCTCCAGCCCTGCGCTCTATACAGGGCCCCCACGTGACGCGGGCGGACGTTTCAATACTGCTGCACAGACACACAAAAATATTTCTGGAAACTTCCACTCCTAATAATTTACAGATTAGGGCCCGGCTCTCCCCCCCGCACGGACCCAACCCCGGCCCGATCGCCTCTCTCGTAACGAGGCCGAGCTCCCCCCCCGGGCCCCCTCAGGCCGCCCGGGCCCCCCCAGCTCCCCAGGCCCACCACCGCGGCCCCGCTCCCGGCCTGGGGCCCCCGGTGCTGGCAGCCCCGGGCCTCCAGTCCCCCCCACAGCCCCCTTTTGGCCCCCAGCCCTCGGGGGCTCCTCACGGCCCTCCCTCCCTCCCTCCGTCCCTCCGCCCCCGGCCCGCTCCGCGCCCTCACCTCCGTGTTCCTCGCAGCCTCCTCCTTCGGAAAGTAAGGGGGGAGGGAGGGGGGGAAGGTGAGCCAAGTTTCTAACCACACGCCGAGGGAAGGAGTGAGGGGCCGTGAGGGGCCGTGAGGGGCCGTGAGGGGCCGTGAGGGCGCCCCGCCGCCGCCGAGCCCCCCCGGGCCGCTTCTACCTTCCGCGGGGCCCCGCCGAGCTCCGACTCCGGCTCCCTGCCCCGCCGCCGGCTGCCCTGGGCCCCGCAGTGCCGGAGGTGCTGGCGGCCGGGGGCTGCCGCTCGTCCCGCTGCCGCCGCCCTCCCCTCAGCCCGGCGGGCGCTCAGGGCAGCCCCATCCCCGCCGCCCGCCCCCCGGCTCGCAGCGAACTTCGCCCCCCGGCGGCTCCCCCCCGCGGGCTCCCCCTGTGAGCAGGTCGCACGCACGGCGGCCGAGGCGGCGGCGGCAGGGACTGAGCACGGCGCGGCTCCCCCTCCTAGTGCCACAGGCGCGGAACCGGCTCAAACCGGTTCAGACCGGGAGATTCCATCTCGGTTGAGTTTGCGGCCCATGGCGCCGCGGAGCGTTTGGAAACCTCGGGCCTCCGCCCAGCGGCCGCTCCCATTGGTCCCCCGGCAGGCCGCCGCGCCAGCGGCCTCCGCGCTCATTGGTCGGCACGGCTGTCCGTCCGGGGCTGAGCCGCGGAGGGGCGGGGGGGAGCGAGAGGAGGGGGGGGGCAGGAGAGGGGGGCGGGTCGCTGCGCGCTGAGTGGCCGAGCCGAGCTGTCGCTCAACGCCGGGCCCGCCTCCAGTTCGCAAACGGCGGGCGCGGGTGCCGGCGCGCTGTGATTGGTCGGCGGCTCGGCGTGACGTGCACGGCGCGTGGGCTTCTTCGCGGGGGGGAGGGGCGGCCGTTGGCTGCGGGTTCGCGCCTCAGGAGGTGCGGGTGGGTGGGGCATCCTATGAGGGAGCCCCTGTGAGGGGGGAGCGCGGAGGTCCTGTGAGGGGAGAAGGGGAGACCCTGTGAGGGGAGAAGGGGAGATCCTGTGAGGGGAGATCCTGTGAGGGGAGATCCTGTGAGGGGAGATCCTGTGAGGGGAGATCCTGTGAGGGGAGA